>CM053784.1:285344290-285944290 GCA_028749045.1 Cupressus sempervirens
TGTCTTCCTCCTTATCAGTTTTCACTTGATACTCCTGCTCATCTTCTTCCCTCACATTAGGAGTTGAATGAGCACGTCAGATAGGATTTTTACAGACAGTACATTACTGCTACTTGAAGCAATCCCCCGAGAGGTCTTCGACCTAGGATGGCCTTCTATGCTAAGCATTTTCTTGTGATTCAAGATGGTATTATTGCTTGCCTTGCTTATCTCTATCGGCGCTGGAATTATGCCTTATGGTTTTCTCTAGGCTCATTTAGGGTTGGTTCTCACCGCCTCCGGGCTTAGACTGATCACCATATGGATCGGGTGGATCGGATATGTCAGTTGTGTACTTTAGCAAAGGTTGAGACGGAGATCCACTTCATTTTTCGATGAGATTAGAGGAAGCTTTTACTGCCTTTATAGAGACTGTTCTCTTTCGATGTTCTTCAGTTATATTGATCAGCGGTGACTTGCACTTTATCTTCAGGAGGCCACCCATCTTCGAGAGATTACTATGTAGTCTTTTATACCTCAGAGGCGTACTTCAGACCAGCTCATAACTGCCTTTTTCTCTACCTTGTCTCCTTCTCGGGGCTTGAAAAGGCTTTCCAATACGTCTCATTCCAGATTGGTTAGATATTGCATTAGTTTATCTAGGTAGCGACAGTCCTACAACAGCTCTATACGACAGTCTAAGACTATGGATCGCCCACGGGTTTACCCATCTATTACTGATTTCTTTGTGACAAGGAAGGACCCTTAGTCCTTACCTTGTCTTCTTTCTTTTTTTGTTCCTGGCTTTTGTTTCTTCTAAGTCACCGTTTGGTGCTTCTGCTTTGGCCGGTTCTTCTGTTTGTATGCTTAGTCCCATAAACCTTGTTGGTTTTTCGTGGACATTAATATTATCTTATCTTATCTTGTTTCATTATTAGAACTGCACTTTTATCTTTCATATTTTATAACTGGCTCTTCATTAACGTGCCTTAATCACAATCAGACTTCATAAAATGTTTCTTAAAAGAAAGTAAATTATACTTTACTATGCTTGCATATCTTCTCTTTTTGCCTTATTTTTGACTTAACAAATTACACCGTTGCTTCTTTGTTTCTTTTTCATAAACTTCAGTGCTGTTTCATTGATATAATTGCTGCCATGAAAGACTCATGATCACTGCATTGCTATCCGTGATCTTTATTCGTTTTGTTATTTCATACTTTGTCTTTTCTGATTTTATCTTATATGTTTGCTTATAAAAAAACCAAATCACATCTTTTAATTACTGATATATTTTATACATGGATTTCTGTCTTTGTTGTCTGTTTATAATTTAATATAGACAATTCTTTAATATAAACAATTTTAGGTTTTGTCTTCTAACTTACTGTGGTAAATACTTCTGTTTTCTGAACAAATCAATTCCTTCAGTCTATGAGTCACTGCCTTTTGTAGAGATCACTGCTTTGGTAATTACAACACTAATTTTTGAATTACTTGCTATATAGTAAATATATTTGAATTTATTAATTACTGTTCAAATAACCATTCCAAAATTGCTGCACATAACTTTAATCATAATCACTGCAAACAATCAAACAAATCTGTTTTTGATCTGCAAACTGTTGCAAGTACTTTATTACTGTCCTATGATGATGACTGCAATATCAATTACAATCATTTGTATTCATTGCCACTTCTATATCATCAATGTCTTGTTCAATATACATTAATGACAACTGTGTTATCAATGACAAGCACAACTTTCTAACAGGGCTCTGCCACCAGAACCCTGCCCCAAATCTCGACAAGGTTTGCTACTCGACTACAAATTTCCACCCAATCATTGCCATGTTTTTTACGTTTATTGGTTTAAACTTAGAACTTAGTATGTCCAAGTTTCATTTGCAATTCTATTCTTACTCTTTGGTTTGCTTTTAAAGTTAGAAAGCTCTTCACACCATTGTTAATGTCCAAATTTCAATACAATCATTATCATATTTTTGATGTTCATTATAGTTAAAAAAATCTTAAACTTTACATAGTATGCCAAAGTTTTGATGCACAATTCTTATACTTAATGCTTGTACATCCTTTTATAATTATTTTCAAGTACTATTCATATTTGTGCCAACTCCTGCCACCACCCCGTCATTGCCCCCCTGCCATATCCAAACTTAGCCCGCTTGTAATCCCATCCTTGAAACCCATCCCCCAATCCCCCCATTCCTGCATGAGAAAACTTGGTGGAAGATAGATAAAGTTTGAATTGTCCAAACATCTTGAAATTTTACAAGGATGGTGGGATGTACTATAAAGGGGACATTAAAGCATCCTTTCATCCAAATGATTTGCCAATTATAATATATGATGGTACATGGAAACAAAAAATAGGTAGCTTTTACAGGAAACACCAATCTCTCAATGCTAAGGATAGGATGAGGTATTTCTTTGAGTCTTGCTCAATTACCTTTTACTAATTTTCCATCCATTAATTCTTTAGAGGGTGTTCCTTGAACTTCTTGTCCTTCCCGTCTTGGTTTTGGTCTCTTATCAAAGACCCCAAACCTTTCAGTTCCAGTTACAGAACCATTGAGGTTCACCCATGCTGATTCTCCTCTGGAAGATCAAAACAGGACGTTGCAAACTGCTCTTGATTTGGCTTCCTTAACTTCAGATATCCAGTTATTTGTATCAAGCTGAACAAGGAAAATGTCTTAAATTCTGGTGATAATTAAGTGCATCTCCAATCCTCAATATCCTGGTGATAATTATCACCCCATTAGCTTTCGTATAATTGCTGACTCTTTATCTCAAGAAGGTAAATGATAGATACAATCAAGATGTAAAGATATAGTCAGACGCTAAGAAAATCCTTTGTGATGTTACTCTTTAATACTTCAAAAGTCCAGGTTGCACTTGGTCAGTTTTAGGATAGTCCGTGTAGATGAAGTGACTTCAAAATCAAATGCAAGCATCAGAAAAATAAAATGGATAAAACATTAGCTATAATATTTTAAGCAACCAATTCTCACCTGTATGAAGTTCTTATCCCTCTTACAACACCATCAAAATGTTATGGAACCTACTCAAACCATGAGAAACTTAAATGCCAGCAGCAATGGAGAATGCAGAACCTCAAGGACCTGGGAAAAGATGGAAGAGTATTCTTTACATCATTCAAGGGTTCTTTAATTGAATGGGTTAATCTTCTCCATCATTGAATCTTTACAACTAGAGATCTTGTGTCTTGGTTATCCCTTTTGGCTTTTGCTAAACAGATCTATCTTTCAACAATGTTATAGCATGTGACACACATTAAGAATGGCTCCTGAAATAGATGGTTTCAATGGGACGGTCTGCTGTATGTTGTTCGACTTAGTCTTTTGTTAAGTGTACTTAAATGGCCTAGATTTCTAATTACCGAATAATAGAATTAAGTAGTAGTAGATTTACTTCTACTCATTTTGTAAATGTTTTATCAGCATACATAAAAACGTGCATATGTATAAAAAATATTAAATCCTTTTTTTTTCCTTATAATTGGTTATCCACATTGTATTCCAATATTAATTTGCTACCTTTATTTTGAGTGTTCAAATAACAGGACAAAGAGGAGCAACAGCACAGTTCCAGTCAATTAAAAGCTTACACTTATGTATGGGCTGATGTAAACGATAAAGATTTATATGGAGAATGGGATTTTGAGGTATTCATGCTCTTGCTTTTCAAATGAAATTTATAATAAGACATAAAAAGAGAGATTCTTATTATTAAATTCAACTTATATAAATATTACTTTAAAACCGCCCAAGATATATGTTGCATTTTATTGTCCTCTACAAGACAACACAAAACAGTAGCATCTGGAGTCTCATTTCAAAGTAGGAGGGGAAGCTCCTTGAGATCTAAACTAAGCCTAAATCTAACTTAAACTAACTTTAAAGTCCAAACAAGATATACAGTTATGCACATTATACAATCTTCTCTTGGGGGGTTTACATAAAGGAAATAATTATTTTCCTATTTATTAACCTCAATTGCTTAAGTTTGTCGAGTAGTAGTTGTTTATTTTGGGTTTTCTATGCATTCATCATGTTGCTTGCTGAAGATAACTGTATAATCTGTTTATTTTCTACCAGCAAATTTGCCTTCATAAATGTGTTCAAATTGTTCTTTTATTCTCGATTCTCTTTTCTTAATTATTTGTGAGATTGTTGTGTGTTTGTGGAGGTTTCTGCAAGAATTGACAATCTTAGTGGATTCTTATTGACAATTGACAATGAAAAATGGAATAAGGAGTGGGAGATAAACTTAATAGCTGGAAATGTTGGAGACGATATCAGTGAAGAAAAAAGTGAAGTAGGTGAATGAGAAAGAGATAATGACCAGCCAATGGATGACAGGGATGATTGATTCTTGAAGGGTCTAGCCAAAATTACTAAAGGAAATCAAATGGAAGTCCATAATGATTGAGTTTCCTGAAATGCTGATGAATTGATTAATTGGATAATGATTTGGAGCAGATTAAGGATTCACAGGGAGTGGAATTAGCTCATACTAAACTGAAAGGGCATGTTGCACTACGGTGGAGGGAAATGCAGAAGGAGAGGGTTGCAAATGGTGATCTGAGAGTAACAAGGTGGAGTCAAATGGTGCCTAGATTGGAGCCAACATTCATACCAGGAGATTATGAATTAGAATTATTTACGAAGATGGAAAATTTAAAGCAAAAATACTTGAGTGTGAAATATTGCCAAGTGGAATTTCACAAAGTAGCTATCAGATAAAGACCACCAGATGGATAGAGAAAAGGTGGCTAGATGCTTAAATGGGTCAATATTTAACATTTAAGATAAGATGAGTGTTGTCAGGAAATAATGTAACGGGATGTAAAGGGATGTATGCGTCAGTGTATCAGGAGGTTCCCGACAGTGTATCCGGAGGTTCCCGACGGTGTATCAGGATGTTCCCGACGAGGTATCGGGAGGTTCCCGACGGTGTATCGGGATGTGTGCCGTCAGGCCGACATGTATCGGGATGTATCCAGAAGGTTCTATTATTGTAGTTGACATGTTGTATGTGGCCGACAGATACCTTCGAGAAGGTTCCTCAGACAATATTTATATCTCCCTTCGGGATCATTGTAATCATCATCATATCAGAACCTAATGTAATATCTCGGCATATGCGAATAATAAGAAGAGTTCTGCTGTTTGAGTTCGTGTTCATTATCTGTGTGCATTTCTTAATTAACCTATGCAGTAAACAATGAGTGTGTCAAAGAGAACATGTTGGAAGAGTGATATAATTCAAGAAGTAGAGGAATATTTATGATAGAAAAATGAGGGGAGCAAATGCAAAGGAAAACAGGTCAATGAAGAGGAACCAAAGCCCAATTGGAGTAGAGGTTCTGGACAGGGAACAAAGGAAGAAGGAGAGTCCTCGTGAGAATCAGGAAATTATGGAAAAGGAAGAGGATTTTTAGGCACATGCTTTAATTGTGGAGGAGCTGGCCATAGGGCCTTTAAATGTCCACAAGTACAGCAAGGAGGTGCAAAGGCTAATTCTGGAAGAAGGTATACTGTAGAGGCTGAAGAAGACAAAGGGGAAGAGACTGCTGAACCCAAGGAAGAGAGCTTGTAATAATTAGAAGAATACGTTTGAAGTTGAAATAGGAATAATAAGAATCCACACATAGGAGAAGTTTGTTCAAAACCATTTACAAATCAGGAGGAAAGTATTGTAAATTAATTGTGGACAGTGGTAGTACAGATAATTTGGTAGCTCAAAAAATTGGGGAGTACTTTGCAAGTCCAAAAGTTTCAACTCAGCAAATACTTGGCAACTTAGAAAGTACTTAAAATTAAAATCTCTTAAAGAGATTTTTTTTTGTAAAATTCAATTACAAGATGTATTGAATTTAAAATTGAGATATGAAATGAGAAAATGCAAGGTTTTATAGCAAAAGCATGTGCAAAATGTACATTAACTAGTGGTTAACCTCTGTTGACATTTTTACCCACATTATTTTGTGTCTATAAAATTGTGAGAGTTCACTTCTGAAAACTTGCCCAGCAAAAAAATATAATCCATACAAATTTTCATGGCTGCACCAAGGTCATCAGGTTTTGATGAGTGAACAATGTTTAGTAAATTTTTGAACAGGTAATTTCAAAGACCGAGATATATGTGATGTGATGCCCATGGATGTTTGTCTCTGCCTATTGGGCGACCATGACAGTTTGATCAAAATACTGTGTATAATGGTGAAGAAAATACCTATCATATAGAAAAAGATGGGAAAAAGTTTACTTTGAAACCATTGAGGACAAGCAAGAGGAGGTAGAAAATAAAGCACATGTATGCATGATTTCAAGTAAACAGTTTGTAAATGAATGAAAGAATAAAGAGGTATGCTCAAGTATATTGACTCATGACATAAGATAATCTAGGACAGCAGTTTGTTTAATTGAAGATATTAACAAACAAATCCAAATTGAAGTTGCAGAGGTTGGAGAAGCAGCAAAGATCCCTGTACAAGAGAAAAATGAAGAAGTGAGGAGAGAGGTGACAGCTAAATCGTGTGTTCTCAAAGAATGGGGACTGTTTAACATAAAATTGCAGTAGACAATGAAGAGGTAAAGTCTGAGTTTTGTAACTTTCTCGAGTAACTAAATTGTATGGATATGAGGATAAATTGAATGGATATGAGGAGATTGGAAAGGCTATTGCAACAAAAGAGGATATTTCAAAGGTAATGGTTGCTTTATCAGATTTTTGTAATAACTTAATATTACTATTGAAGCTGATTTTGGTGTGGGAGGAATAGTAAAGAGAAGTGGAAGAATAGAAAAGGTCAAGAACAATGATTAGAGGTCACAAGTCGAAGAACAAGCTCTTAAGAGTAAAAAAATAGAGTGGGGAAATTCAGATATTGAACTGAAACTCATATTTATGGTACTAAGTTTCTGGATTAGATTGTGTAAAGGTTTTTTTCATCCAGAAACTTAGTACCATAACTATCATGAATTGTGGAAATCTGATTGTATTAATGAAACTCATATTGCAGAAGAAAGAAGGAAAGAGGGTCAAAAATAAATTGAAGGAAAAGCTGGAAGAAGCGAAATGGGAACTTAAGATGGGAATTCTGGTACCGGATCAATGTTTATGAGCTCACACTCATGGAAAATCTATTTTACTCGGGTTGGAGCATTCGGGTTGACGAAAAATCCTATGTGGTCAAAGAGAACTGCTCTTTTTTTATTTCATTTTTATTGTGATTTTTGATTTGGAAGTCTTATTCAATCCTCTCAACCATTCTCTGAACTCTAATGTTTAATGGGTGTGAGCTCATAAACATTGATCCGGTACCAGAATTCCCATCTTAAGTTCCCATTTCGCTTCTTCCAGCTTTTCCTTCAATTTATTTTTGACCCTCTTTCCTTCTTTCTTCTGCAATATGAGTTTCATTAATACAATCAGATTTCCACAATCCATGATAGTTATGGTACTAAGTTTCTGGATGAAAAAAATCTTTACACAATCTAATCCAGAAACTTAGTACCATAAATATGAGTTTCAGTTCAATATCTGAATTTCCCCACTCTATTTTTTTACTCTTAAGAGCTTGTTCTTTGACTTGTGACCTCTAGAACTTTGGTGATGCAAGATTGGCATTGTGAAGCCTACACCAACTGGACATAGCTGCTCCAGCAAGGAAGATTTTATCTGATTGCTTGTTATTTGAGTTGGAAGCACTCTCAAGTGGCGATGGAACTCCTCTATTGTTAGTCCTTGTGTTCTATATTCGATTTTGTCTTTGGTAGGTCTGCGGAGTTCATTAATTTTTTTAGGAATTTTGCAGTTGATTATTTTCATTCTTTAGATAAGGATTTCAGCTGAAAGCCTCTTCATATGTTGAGTGATCTCCTTAATCTCATCCCTGTCTTCCTACATCTTGGTGAGAATTGAAGTATTCTATAAATAGACTGATTGAGAAGGAGGTTTTCGGGCTTGGGTAATCTTGGATTTATCAACAGTTGATTGTAAAGGTGAGGTACTGGATTCTTGATAGACGTATGATGAGTCGGCACTTATTGATTCCTTGAACAGGATTTATCATTCTGGGTGGCCCCAAATGGCCAATTGGTAGTGCTGCTATGAGTCCTCAATCTGTAATTATGCTTATTGTTTCTACATAAGCTTGAGTAAGCAAATTTGGAGGTAGATTTTCTTTGGGAACAAACATGGTTGTCAAACGATCTAAGGCTGCAAAATGGACTTGTCTGCCTGCATCATCACCAATGATGTATGGATCTTGTGGCTTGCCTTGTGAAAATGATTATTGAAGGAGCTAATATGCTCATGCTCTTCTTTTCGTACTTTAAGAAATTATCCATAAAACTCTACAGGTGCAATGTGAATTCTAAAGTGCCCGAAAAAAAAAGTTCTTCCAGATATCTCAAAATGTGATTGACACATTAGGAAAATGAATAAACCAGTAAAATACTTCTTTACTCAAGGAATAGGGGAAGAGGTTACAAGCAACATCTTCACGCTCAATCTTCTGTTAAGCAACACGTCTTGAAAATTCTTGATGTGCTCCTTTGTTTTCCAATTCATGTCATTGATGAGAAACATGGGAAGAGAACTTATCTCGATTCTTTGGCATATGATGGTAGTCATTGAAGTGTATTGGGGAAACGTTGTTTAGAAACCACCAAGTAGCCATAGGTGGGTGTTCGATTTTGAACTTGAGGAGTTGGAGTGACTTACTTGGAATTGCTTGTGTGTTGTGTGGTAAATCGATTATGGCCTTTTAAGTGCTGAAAAGAGTTTGTAAAACTTGGAATACCTTTTGTAACAATTGCTCTTTTATGGTTGATGTAATGTTTTGGCAACTCTAGAATAGGTCTCTCATGCTTCTCAAAGGTAGATTCTAATTTCTTATGAAATCTCTGAGGAGAGAATTTATTTATTTATTTATTTATCTTAGTGTCCTCTTTCTAGCACCAATTTTATTGATGAGGGTGTTTGCATACCACCAACACAAAATGAAATATACAGAGTTTATTCTATCCTCACATATTAAAACAAAATCTCAAATGCTAATATGCTTGATCAATTGAGATGAACCCAAGGCTATCTATGTTGGGTCTTGATTTTCACTTGGATAGATTCAGTTAATGATGTGATATTGCCGGTAATAACTAGAGGACTTACACTAATATTCTTGGACAACAAATGCAACTCTTTCACTCATTATATCAGATTTCTCCTATAGGCTTTCTTGATGATAGGACTTTAGTTTCGTTAAACTCTTATAATGATAGGATTTCAGGCTTTCTATCTTGGCTGAGTTTGGGGCTCATCCATTCAGGCTTGGGACTATCTTTGATTTTGTTTTGGTTTCTCCATAAGCTTTGGGGCTTCGCAAACTTTGCTGAGGGTTGTTACAAGTTTTCTCACTTGGCCTATTTCTCTTCCAAGGTGGTTCTTGGGTCCAATCCTACTGGTAGAGCCATTTGTTGGTTTGTCCACGTCTTTAATCTTTTTGGTTCGATTGGGATTGCGATGGACCACCTTCCCTCCTTTCAGCTCTTTTTGGATGGTTTCACTCACTTCCTTACCTCCCAACATGAGTTGAATGAGCATGTTAGGCTAGATATATATAGGCAGTATTTTATCACGACATGGAGTAACCCTCTAGGTGGACTTTGCCTGAGGATGGCCTTTTATGTAGACCACTACATGGTTATTCAAGTGGGGATTTCTGTGTGCCCCTGGTACCTCACTTGCTACTGGATTCATGCCCTTTGCATCTCTCTAGAATCATTTAGGGTGGGCTCTCACTGGGTACGTATTTAGATTTTCCTCTAGATTGATAGGGATGATAGGATTTTGAGGAGGTGGAATTTGAGACCCATTTTGTCTTTTGATGGCCCCTCTACTTTGAGATTAGGAGAAGGTTTCACTTCTTATTCACAAAGTGTAGGTCCTTCTCCTCTTCTTCAGTTACACTTGTTAGTGGTGTCTTTCCTTCTATCTCCATGAGACAATGTGACTTCATGACCGTACCATGCGACCACTTGGGAGGGTGAACACATTCTCGAGCATCCGATGTTGTGTTTTCTTGAGGACATGCAAACTTTGGGATGGGAGGATTGTAATGTTTCCATCATAAAAAATTAAATTATTAAAACCTTTGTTTATAGGCCGATTGATTTAGTATATCTCGGACCCATTTTTATTTAATTTTTTTTTGTAGGTGTTTGCCGTGCCTCCTGTCGGCACTTAGTTTCTCCCTCGATGGAGTATTTATGTCTGTGAGGTTAAGTTGTTTAGGTATGCGATTTGGATTATTTTCTTTGTATGACGAATTCTTGTTGGAGTTCATTATTGTTCGCCATTTTGGAAGTGAGAGATCTTCCTTATTTGTCTTCTAGTTTCGGTGGGATTCAACCCTCACCTATTCTGTTGTGTTCTACTTTGCTTCGGATTTAACATATCTGGAGCATTGTCTTTGTTTGGAGTATATTTGTGATTGGAACTGCAATTACCTCTATCAGGAGATATAAGTGTATTTTATGAAGACCATTATTCAATTCATCCTGTGAATTTGGCAAAGGTTACATTCAAATCATCTCGGTTAAATATCATTATAGGTAATTATGAATTGTTTGGCAAAGGAAGTTGACGTCAAACTACAATGTCCACCATAAGCCTTACTCCATAAATACATCGTATGACCCATGCACCTCCTCCAATTGTACGACCATCAATCTCTTCACCCTACACCCCCTTTACTTTCCATACTGCACCAACTCAACACATATCGTATGATCAGACTTAACAGGCATCGTACGGTCAATTAAAGGTGTCGTACGACCTACAAATTCCCATACCATACTGACTATTTTCTATCCACATACGAGATGTTTCTCTCCACCGTACAACTGCTCTGGTCCATCGTACAATCTTTACCAATTGGCTTAGACTGTGTACAACTTCCTTTTTGTGGACACAATAGTTCGGTACTCACATTGGGTAATTGATAAATTGAGATTTTTGCCTCTAGACAGATACGAGACATTACACTCAGAGGGTCTGTCAAATCATCCACGAACAAAACAATTAACTTGCTCTCAACCATGTAATTAACCAACACAAAGTTTTTGAAAATCCACAATGTAACTATCAACTGTACTCCACTATCTTAGTTGTACCAACTCTTTGAAATGGAGTTTAGGGTGCTTCTTGTGAAATCTCTGAATAATTCTCTTTGTAAACTCCATGTATAAGAAAATTTGATCATTTAGCATGGTGATCATACCATGTGCTGGTTCCCAAAACTGTGGATTGGAAATCCAAGAGCCTGCCACTTCTCTGATAGGACTTCTCAATCAGTTTTGGCCAACAAACGGGAATACTTCTGAATTCCTCTGCACTTTAGGCTCCGCTACACCTAGTTGGGTAGACCTTCTCCTCGAACTTGATCACTTGGTTTAGAGCTTTTCTAAAGCGAATTTAAGATTTGGAGTTCTCTGACTGACAAGAACCTTGGACTCGATGAAACTGAAACTGGATGTTGAGTGTGAATTGAATGAATTGTATAAGGTTTTAATAATAGATCTGATGCTTGTAGAAGGAATATATAGATTTTCTGACTTCAATAATAGAAAGACCAATGCCTTTGCTCATCCGGGCAATAGTGTCAACTTCAGTGAATTTTCACATACAACTTTATAGTATTCCATGCACTTATATTGTCAACAATTAAATAATCAAGATGCGACAGATCAAATATTTTGCAATCTTAAATTAGTCCAGATTGAACTTTAACTCCTCTGGTAGGGAGACAAACTAGACACAGATACGGAAACAATTTAATATTTCACAATATCATTGATGATCAAACTTAAAATACTAAATGGCCATGTCCACTTATCTGACATTTAAATTGTATACAAAATTCCAAAAAATATTTATAAAGGACGAACGATCTGTAGTTTAAATCTCCATTCCATTTAAAAAATAAGCAAAAGACATTTTATTTTATTATAAAAATAAAAAAATTGAATTTATATTATAAAGTCATAATATAACTCCTTATCCCTCAATGCAAAATAATATAAATACTTCTTCTTGTAGAATATGATTGTTCGAATATGTACGTGTTGAATATTATTTTTGTTCACTTACCGCCACCCCATATTTATATTTTAAATATTCAAGAGTCACGTCTCTTCATAAATAAATTTCATCTCTTCTAAACTATGAACCATTACGTTATACTTCTTTACTTTTAATCGCACCAACTAATTTTACATTATCGGGCTATAATATTATCAACTTTATATGAATTTCATCAGCCCCCTAGTTTTACTTTAATCCCATCTCTCATGCCGGCAAAGAATTTGCTTGTGCCTAGGATCCCTTTTTTGGATATACTTCATCAGCATCTTTAAATCGCAAAGCTTCTGACTTAATCCCGGATACCTTTGGTTGTCGCTTCTAGTAGTGTTCGTGTTCCTTCATCATCATAATTCCTTCATTAATATCCTTCGTCTTATGCTTTGCCTCACTCATTTATGTGTTATGCTGGGTAATTGTTTGCTTTGGTTGCACTCGTTCTCCTCTTGTGCTTGTGAAGTATTGCCATCTGGAGTTTATTAATACTTATTCTGGATGGAAAGTTGTTTAGAAAATATCACCATCGTTCATATGGAATCTGACGTATTGGAAAGTTCTTTGCTCCACTCATCATTCTATTTATTCCGTTTCAATATATAGATGCTTATAATGAAAACCAATCAAAACATTGATTGGATGGCGGAAGATTTTGTCATTCCTTCATTCTTGCTGGAATCAATTAAGACTTTTGACTACTAGACACAGATACGAAAACAAATTTCGAATATCGCTGCCTTGATAAAGTTGTTCTGGGCACAAAAATTTGCCCTACCATAGTCCATGCAAATTAGGACAATGACCAAAATCGAGAAGCTGTTGTGCTTATCAAGCTCTTTGTTATAGATGATTAGTTGCCTCATATTCCTTCTGGCAAGTCTGCAACATATGTCTGTAAGCATTTGAAGGAGTCGCATGAGACATCCGAAAAGAGTCAAGCATTCGTTTTGAAGAGCCAGCTGTTCTCCATCATGATGGATGAAGGCATGTCCTTATTGTAATATCTCACAAAGATTAAGGACATTTGAGATCAGCTTGAAGCTATTGGTCAGAAAATTAAGGAAGAAGAAATGGTAGTCATCACCTTGAAGAGTCTACCTAAATCTTATGAGCACTTTATAGACTCTCAACATTACTTCCACTAATGTTGATCTAAAATTTGCAGAGTTGTGCACCAAACTTCTACAATAGGATCATTGGAAATAACAATTTGATAGCAGTGCCACCTTGTCCTCCTCAAAGAAGTCTTTTCAGCTAAATCCTTTCACAAGGATAAAGTCAAATCTCAACAAACTCAGTCATCTCACTAGACAGGCTCCAGTCAGTCTTAGGACTATTCAAAGAAGGTGTAATGCAACTATTGTCACAAATATGGCCATTTTCTCAATTTAAGCAGCGGAAGTAGGGATGGTCTCAACCTAAAGCCAACGTTGTTGCGCACACAAAGGAAAAAGAGTTCCTTTTACGCCTTCAAGGCTAAAAGACTTGCAGGCCATGTGAAATCTTCTGGTCGGTATATAGATTCCGGTGCTTCTTGACATTTCACTCACAAGAGTGATTGTTTTGAAATTTTTTCTCCCTTTATTGATTCATTATGTTTGTAAGAGTTGAAGAGTATACCATTGTTTGCAAGGAGCAATGTACAGATATAGTTTGGAGGGAAAAATCTAATTTTCCTCAATGTTTACAATGTTCTTGACATCGAACTAAACGTACTTTTGTGAGTCAGATCATGGCCTTTATAGACTTGTGGATACTGGTGATTCTCTTGAAAAAGAGTCTGGTGGTTCAATGTATTTAATGTATTTCATAAATTTAAGGCCTAAGTGGAAAAAGGGTTTGGTGGTTCTATGATATCTCTTAGGGGGGTGTGGTTGTTTTGGTCATAGTTGAAAAAAGCGTGATTATATTGGACATAGCATGATATACGTGAGATACAAACCAAAATGCGATTATCGCCTCATATATTGGAAACTATATAAACAATTTGTTGCGGTATGCTTTGTCAAAAAGTTGCGATAATATCGCAATATGCGTTCAGAAATATTGGCCTATTTGGCAAATAAAACAAAAAACTCCTGCGGCCAACCCAATCAACGTAAAAATAAATAAAATTAAATGCATGCCCAGTGACCATAAAACAAACTAGACACAGATATGGAAACAATGGCATTGAATACTACAGTTACACTTTTCTTTACGCTGATACAATTGGTTTGGTATGATGGTAGACCCCATGAATATTTTCAATGAAATTAAACTTAGGTAGAGTTATGCTAATTCCATCACTTTTTGCTTATTGATGTTGTTTTTATTTGGTGCAACCTGTTGTACTGGATATTTATGATGCTTGTATGGTCTAGCTCTACATCTCATGACTTTGAGAGTAGCCTTCATTGTGCTAGGACTGCACTTCAATTGTTAGTCATTTGTCAATGTTTCATGCTAAGAGATCCTTCATGTTTTCTCACTCTTCTAGATAAAAAATGGTGACTAGAATTTTGGGCTCCATCCCCATGATTCCACCATTCATGAGCAACCTCATCTAGGTATATTGCAACATACTTGTTTGCTCCATCTTTAGTCATCAGATTAAGCCAGAAATGTGTGAAGCTTCTGAACATATGTACATGTTGAAGTCTTCCCTAAACCATCAAAGAAAGGCAAATCATCAATCTTCCTCCTTAAGTCACTGTTGGGATCTTTTTTACCCCAGTTGGGCAAATATTTCATCTCGAGGTCCATATAATCCTTAAGGGACATATCTTGGTGAAGTCCTAACAATTTGTTTTTGTTGGTAAATAAATTTGGCACTTTAAAACTTACAATGGCTTGCCCAATGGAGAAGTGACAATATGCTCCCAACAGTTGGATAGATCACTTCTAGAACGTGATCCTCCCTTATGTTTGAAAAAGTAGCTTGTCATATGATCAAATTCTTAATTTAAAAAAATAAATGTTGCTTGAAAGAGAAAGAAAACTTTACAATCTTAAGATTCTTGAGAACAAATATACAATGCTATTAATATTTCTCTAAGAAGTCACTAGTATACTTGCTTCATCTTCAAGGATCAAAGACTTGTGTAAGAGCACTCCATGAGGTGAATCTGATCCATAAGTGATATATATATTAGAATATTATTATTACTTTAATTTTCAATTATGTTCATTGTAGGTAAGCTTGTTTCTTAAGTTTCTTTTTGGAAACTTTCTATTTTTTTCTCCTTGTAAATGCTTTATAATAATCTCTCAATCATTTTGTTAATGCATCAAATATTTTACCAATTAGCATAATAAATTTATAATATAGACAAGGAAGATTAATTCATTTTTCACTAAAAAATTTGATTTTTAAAACAAATTTGGGAAAAATATTTGTTGCTTGTTGTAGGCTTGTGGCTCTTTGTCAAAACCTAACAAGGGTTTTTGTGATTGTTTTTGTGAAAGAAACTCCCATGTGTGGCTGTTTTTGACCATTTTTGTTGTTTTTTCGAAATCTAATTTGTTTTCAACTTTTCTTCTAGTCATTTCTCAACACTTTTCTGCCTCCGATGGGGTATTCTCTATGTTTCTTGCTGTGTTTTGGGCCCACATTTTGTGTATTTTGTTGTCATTTTCTATGGTTTTGTGGCTTCTCTAGAGCACTGACCGGTTCATAGACCATTTTTTGGTCATTTCTTGCAACCTTCAACCTTTCATGGTTGTTTTGTATGGTTCTTTTCAATTTTTTTCTGCACAAAGTCATGGCTCATTCAGTTTGTTTAGACCACCTAGGGTTTCTACACATTTTGGCTAGGGTTTTGACCCTCCATTGCAAGTCGGAAAATTATTTTGATAGCATATTCCTTGTGGGTTTTAAAGATTTGAATTTGGTTGTCATCAAAATTTTCTAGGCACCTCGGTCTCTGTGCCTCAAATTTTTTACTAGAAATTTATTTTGATTCCAAATTCTTTCTAGGTCTTTGTCAGATTTTTCTAGGCCTGTTAGAAAGAATTCTCAAATTCCATGCTAGTCGTGCTTCATTATTTTTTGAAGTTTGTTCTTACATTTGTCTTTATTGTTTTGCATCAGCATTCGTCTTTTGGAGTCTGTGCTATTGTCATTTTTTATTTCTCATTTTTTGTGCATTGGGAAATGTGCAAGATGACATCATTGACCAACTTAATGTTGGAAGACATTCAAAGATCCAATGATAAAAATTATAACACTTGGAAGCAGCACATGCTAACAATTTTCAAATATCGCTGCCTTGACAAAGTTGTTTTGGGCACAAAAATTAGCCCTACCACAATCCATGCAAATTAGGACAGTGACCGAAATTGAGAAGTTGTTGTGCTTATCAAGCTCTTTGTTATAGATGATTAGTTGCCTCATATTCCTTTTGGAAAGTTTGCAACATACGTCTGTAAGCATTTGAAGGAGTCGCATGAGACATCTGAAAAGAGTCGAGCATTCATTCTGAAGAGCCAGTTGTTCTCCATCATGATGGATGAAGGCATGTCCTTATTGTAGTATCTCACAAAGATTAAGGACATTTGAGATCAGCTTGAAGCTATTGGTCAGAAAATTAAGGAAGAAGAAATGGTTGTCATCAACTTGAAGAGTCTACCTAAATCTTATGAGCACTTTATAGACTCTCAACATTACTTCCACTAATGTTGATCTAAAATTTGCAGAGTTGTGCACCAAACTTCTACAATAGGATCATTGGAAATAACAATTTGATAGCAGATCCACCTTGTCCTCAAAGAAGTCTTTTCAGCTAAATCCTTTCACAAGGATAAAGTCAAATCTCAACAAACTCAGTCATCTCACTAGACGGGCTCCAGTCAGTCTTAGGACTATTCAAAGAAGGTGTAATGCAACTATTGTCACAAATATGGCCATTTTCTCAATTTAAGCAGCAGAAGTAGGGATGGTCTCAACCTAAAGTCAACGTTGTTGCGCACACAAAGGAAAAAGAGTTCCTTTTATGCCTTAAAGGCTAGAAGACCTGCAGGCCATGTGAAATCTTCTACTCGGTATATAGATTTCGGTGCTTCTTGACATTTCACTCACAAGAGTGATTGGTTTGAAATTTTTTCTCCCTTTACTGATTCATTATGTTTGTAAGAGGTGAAGAGTATACCATTGTTCGCAAGGAGCAATGTACAAATACAGTTTGGTGGGAAAAATCTAATTTTCCTCAATGTTTACAATGTTCTTGATATCAAACTAAACCTACTCTTGTGAGTCAGATGATGGTCTTTATAGACTTGTGGATACAGGTGGTTCTCTTGAAAATGAGTCTGGTGGTTCAATCTATTTAATATATTTCATAAATTTAAGGCCTTAGTGGAAAAAGGGTTTGGTGGTTCTATGATATCTCTTAGGGGGGTGTGGTTGTTCTGCTCGTAGTTGAAAAAAGCATGATTATATTGCACATAGCACGATATATAGTGAGATACAAACCAAAATGCGATTATCGCCTCATATATCGAAAACTATATAAACAGTTAATTGCGGTACGCTTTGTCAAAGATTGCGATAATATCGCAATATGCATTTAGAAATATCGGCCGAGTTGGCAAATAAAACAAAAAACTCCTGTGGCCAACCCAATCAACGTAAAAAAAAATGAAATTAAACACATGCCTAGTGACCATAAAACCAAACAAAATATTATCAAATAGAAAGGTGTTTTTTCTAGGATTGTTATAATCGATTATTGTTTCCAAATAGCTGCTGTAGACTAAGTCATTTGCAAACTCTCAAATGTTTTTTTGCAAGCATTTCTTAGACCAGCGATTGGGTCATTTGCAAACAACTGAAGTAGACCGTGAGACATTTTTTGTGCATGCCTTTCTTAGATATTTTTGAAGAGGTTTTAACTTTTGTAGGCGATTTCTCAGACCAACCACCATTCAGAACAAAGAGTCTAGGTCATTCAGAGACTAAATGCACAGGTAATGTTATAAAGATATTAATAACATGTTATTAGATTTAAGTTATTAGTTTTCTAATATACGTTGAAAAGCATAATAGTACCGAGTTATTAATAAATATTATATATTTTGTATATTTTTCTTTTGTATATTCGTTATATAATGCGGAAACTTATCATTTTAAATTTATCGTATACTGTTATACTATATATGTATAGAACCATGAATCACTGAATGATGTCCAGTGTCCATTATATTATTGTTAGTAGTTGTATATAATATAATTATTAATAATATACTATTTTATGTTATATAATAGAAGCCAACTGTCTAATTGTTTGACATATCCTTGAGCAAAATAGTAGAAAGATTAGCCATAACAAATGATCGTTGATCCTTATGTTGTAATTATTCCATATGTTCTCTTAGTAGGTCTGATTCTTAATTCTTTTTTTTGCAGAGTTACAGGTAACAAAATTAGTATCAATATTTTGTAGAAAATGTTGGTGGTAGAGGTAGAGATGATTTTTTGGAAGCATGGGACACCGGGAGCAAAAAAAGGAGATGTGAATTGCAACCATTTCTCTATGTCGATGAGTGGTCGCATAGGTCAACTAAAATATCATTTTGGAAATATGGAAGGCTATGATATCACACCATGTGATAACTGTCCTGAAGAGGTTACCAGGGAGGCTATAACAAGCCTTAATGCATATGAGCAAAAGAAGATAAGGAAAAAGAGGACAGTGAATGCCATGGATGCCCCAATGGGAGATTTTAGTTCTACATGGTCTCAAACATGTGCAAAGGCTTCATCTTCCATTGGGCCATGGATACAAGGATCGTCATCCGAGAATGTGAGTGGCGATCTTTCAGATTTTTGGGTTTTGCGTAACGCTCCTTGTGCTCAACGTGGATTGAAAGGCACTACATGGAACAAAGAGATGCATGAGAAGACAAAGGTGGCAGTTGCAAGATTTTGGATCTACAAGGATATTCCCTTCAATGCTTTATGTAGTCCATTTTGGGATCAAGTGGTCACTTCAATTTCTATGTTTGGTTAGGGGGTCAAGGCCCCAACTCGTTATGAGGTGAGTGGGCCATAATTAGACAATGAGGTAAAAACCATTCATCAACTTATGGAAGAGCAAAGAAAAATATTGGAACATAGGGGTTGCCCTATTATATCCAATGGGTGGACAGATGGCAAGAATAGGACGCTCATCAACTTTGTAGCTGCTTCAGGGGGATAATAGGCATTTCTAAACTCAGTTGATGCCTCTGATCAAGTGAATAATGCAGAAACTTTGTGCAACATGTTGGATGAGGCAGTAGTGGAAGTAGGAGTGGCAAATGTCAATCATATTGTGACTGATAATGCAACTGCATATGTGGCAGCTGGTAGAATTTTGATGGAGAGGCATCCCACATTATTTAGGAACCCTTGTGCTGCCCATTGTCTTGATTTGCTCCTTGAGGACATAGGGAAACTGAATTGGGTGGAGAAGGTGGTCGAAGATGGAATGAATATTGCAAAGCACATCTACAATCACACATGGGTGTTGTCTTATGCGAGAGCATATTGGTGGTTAGAATCTTATGCAAGTAGGGGTCACAAGATTTGCTACTAATTTTCTCAATTTAGAAAGCATATTAGAACATAATTGATATAGGTGGAAGCCCTTATGCCAAGAAGCTTGAAGTAGAGAAGATTGTGAAGGTTGTGTTTGATTTTTTGATTTGGCAAGCTAATAGAGGAGATGATCAAAGTAACTTTTCAAGTCTTGATTGATGATTTATTGTTTAATTTTCAAATATCTCAATTCACTGATTTTTGTAGAATTTCTTATGTCTAGGTGTTAGAACCGTTGGTGAAGGTTCTATGAATTGTGGATGGGGATAAAGCCCCCATGGGTTATCTATATGAGACCATGGATAGGGCCAAAAAGGCCATTAAACACTTATATAGGTCAAATGAGACCAAATATAGACTCATATGGAACATAATCGATCGTAGGTGGAACCGACAACTCCACTAGCATATTGATGTAGGTGCCTACTATTTGAACCCCAAGTTCTATTTCACTGACACTTTTCGAGCAGATGTAGAGGTTCAAGTTGGCTTGGACACATGTATTCAGAGATTGGTTGCTGATTTGGACCTTCGAGACCTCGTACTTGATGAATTACAGAGCTACAAGAGCGAAGAGGGGCCATTGTTTTCTTCTCTTGATTGCAAACGTAGGAGATACACACATGCCTTTTGTTTTATTATACCATTGATTTTGCTCATTAGTTTATTGGAATCTTGAGAACATTTTAAATAGCTTTTATATCCTTGCAAATTTGTGGTTGGAAGATTATGGTGCAACAACACCTAAAGTTCAAAAGCTTGCTAGTCAAATATTATCTCATCCCTGTAGTTCTTCTGGTTGCGAGGAAAATAGGAGCACTTTTGAGAACATACACACAAAGAAGCGCAATAGGTTGACTCAGAAGCGCTTGAATGACTTGGTTTATGTGCTATACAACTTTCAAATGCACAAAAGGAGGGTGCAAGGGCAATTTTCATATGAAGCACTTGACTTGGATGACATTGATCGATATGCAACAGATTGGATCGCTCCTCTTAATGGCGATGACGTGGATGTGTATGGAGATCCTTTGTTGATTGATGAGTAGCTAGCTGAGTTTGAGATAGAGGCAGATGATTGGGATGCATAAGTAGTAATACATGAGTAGGAATGTGAGCGAAGATAGGTACCTGTGGAGGCACCTTTTGAGGGACCTATTGAGGATGTTCCAACTACTTCAGCAACACCCACCCAACAACAATGATCTCTTTTGAGCGTTACTTGTAGACGCAACTTATATGATTTCTACTCATAGTTTTGATGAACACTCAAGCTTAATATGTATTCAAAAGTTATAGTTTGATGGACTTTGATATGTACTGAAATTATGTTTATTTAGAACCTAGGTGTCCCGCTTTTTTTTTGGTAAATGATTGAGATTCTATGTTAATATGCTAAGTCCTAATTGACAAATTGGGATGCATTTATTTCAAAACTTCGATTAATATATGGTGGATATCTCAAATTAGTATACATTTGACATATTTAGTGTCTTAAAGATAATTTTAAGAAATATATCTCCAAATGTTCGATAAAAGTGCCAATTTATTGCTGAGTTTTTTGTCGAGTTTTTGGCTATTCTGAGATTTTGAATTTTTTTGGATCGGCCGAGATATTGCCTAGACCGAGATTTTTAACTATGGTATTACAACTTTCTCCACTCTTTGTAATACACATGGCATAAAACGTCAGATAGCCACACTATGCATCCCTCAACAAAATAGGCTTGTGAAGTGTCACAATGACACCATTATATAAATGGCTAGGTCTATGATGGAACACAAAAATCTTCCTAAGGAATTATAGGCAAAACTAGAGTTTATTGTAGGTCATCTGCTTAATCGGTCTCCCACACATTCTATTAAGGGGAAGACACCTTAGGAAACCCAGATTGATCGAAAACCTAGGATAAACCATCTAAAAGTTTTTGGCTCGTTAGCATATGTATGGATTCCAGATTTGAGCAGTCCAAGTTGGATTCCTAGCGTCAGAAGATCAAGTTTATAGGATATAGTTACAACCATAAAGCTTACCGATTGATTGATTTAGATACTAATCACGTTATCTTTAGTTGAGATGTTGTCTTGATGAAGAACGAGGACCATTTCTCTCTTCCTCGTCCGAGCAGAATTCTGGGGATCAATTTTTGAAGACTTTAATTTGTGTTTTCGTCTTTTGTTAGGTCCACCTGATGAGAGGGATGATGTAGAATCTGAATTTGATGATGCGTTACTTGACTTTCCCCAAATGATGCTAATGTTCCACCTATTGCAGATCCTCGTGCACCTCCAACTCTAACTATTATTCCTCCTGATGTTGGCACATCTATACTCCAACCTAAATGGTGGGCTAAGACTAGTAACTATCTTCGTCCTGATGAACTCATTGATGGTAGATCTTCTAGAAATAAGGGCAAGCAACTAGATGTAGTTAACTTTTCTCTCATGGTCAACTGTCATAGCATTTATGAGCCTTAGACATTTAAAGAGGCAAAAGGGATTCTAAATTGGGAATAGGCTATAGATGCAACATACCAAAGTCTTATGAAGAACAACACCTAGGTTCTCGGTGATCTTCGTTTAGGGTAGACACCTCATTAGTTACAAATGGGTGTATAAGCTGAAGTATCATGCAGATGGTACCTTAGATAAATACAAGGCCAAATTAGTTGCTTGAAGATTCACACAGTGAGAGGTCATTGATTATGATGAGACTTTTTTTCGTACTGCTAAGACAAGTACAATTTGTCTTTTATCGCCGTTGTAGCTCAGTTTGGATCATAGATGGAATATTTTAATTAAATGTTTAGTGATCTTTATTAATGCATATTTATTGACCGGGTAGCTCATGGTAGTCTAGTATTTTCTTGCTTGCCTAGCCGTTTACCACTTAGCCTTGGTGGTTAGAACTCATACTTGTCGACTCATAGGTGAGGTAGTGTCCCTTGCCCAATTCCTTTCTTGGTAATGCTTCCCCGCTTCGACGTGCTCCTGCAAGAAAAAATTCTCCATGATAATATCATATTCCTTAAATAATCATAATTACTATAACAAATTATTGATCATAAAACATCATAACGACTAACTACCACTTCACTTCTCATGAATGAGTAACCATCTTTCCAATATTTCTAAATAACAATATAATAACATCATAAGGAATAACTAACATGTCATCTTCACCTTAAATCCTAACGATTAACCATCTTAACAGTTCACATGATCATAACTAATTTTAATAGTCACTGATTTTACATGAAAGCTCAATGGCTATATAAGCAATTTAAACTTTGGAAAAATTTGAGATGTAACATTTCTAGAGGTTAGAATAGCCACCGGTCAGATGTATAGGCTATTAGGAGGGATTCTAGGGTCTAGCGAGTTGGGTGGTTGACACTCTAACACTAGGATGCTCAGGTGGTAGGACAAGATGGTGTTCCCATGCCTTTTCTTGGGTAAGGTAGGACCATTCTCAGATTAGAGTGAGAGGGGATATAATAGGTCCGTGGTTGGGGGGTTAAGCCTCTGTCAATGCTTCTCCTCTCCACCAATGACAAGACTTGCACAAGACAGATGACAATTACATTCTTAGTCTAATGTGGTTAACAACTATCTTGCTTCCTTTCTATGTGATCCAAATTCAATTAGACATATAAATATTTATTTTGTTGTTGTATTATTTCCTTTTTGAATATGAAATGATATTTAAATGTATGAATTAGTTAATGATCCTTCTATTTCATATATGCACCAATTAGATAATGATCTCTCTTTAGCATTTGTTAGTTATGATATTTCACGAGAATCAGGTAATTCTAAATAACAGCTAACCCCTTACTCATGAACATGTAAATTTGCTTATTTTTGAATGTTTAACTAGGAGTTAAATAAAGGTTAGGAATTTGGGTCATTACAAAATATTTGCACATGGTGTCTTCGATACTACGTGTCATAATATACACCATGCCATATCTTAGTAATGTAACTTCAAAGTTGCATAAGAGACATGCACTACCACGATCTCCAGGGACAACAACCAAATGATGTCCATCATGATAGCAGGTTAAACCATTGATAAGATCACCACCTTACAATAGTAACCAAAAGTAAACTTCATTGAAAGTTCGTCACTTCTCAAGAAGTCTCCAAAAGATCATGTAATAACTCACATGACATCCACCATGATCCATATCAGAGGATGGGTCCACCACAGTGTTACACCGATGTGGGGATGTAGTAGGATGTTGAGACGAGTTTTGGTGCGGGAAAAAAAAGGGCCTCAATTTGGGGTTGGTGGGGATGTGGAAGGGGGGCGAGGTTGCAGAGTATACATATATGAGTTGAAAAGCTAATTATGAAATAATACTTTAATAAAACATACCAAATATAGTTGAATATAGAAAATTGAAATGCGATTTATGAACCATAAGTTCAAACTTCAAACTTGAAACTTCATAACCATTGACCATTGAACTTAGTAACATTCTCATAGGAAGTTGTAACATTAATGCCATTAAACATAATGATAAATGAAAAATATAAATCATACATAGTACCTTGTAAGTCAACCATTAACTATTAAATGATAAATATGAAAGATTCAAAATTTATTATTCAAATCTGATATATCGTAAAGATGCTCATGCTTGCAATAAGTAGAGTAGCATAAAACAGTGAAATAAAATAATGTATCGTGGCCATATTAAAGTGACTACAAACTACAAAATGTCAATAATGAGAATGTAAGAGCAGGAGCTCTTTAATCATCCCCTAAACCAAAGTCCTCATCATTAGAACTACTAGAATCCTCATCAACTAGCCCTACATCGACTTCCGTTGCATCGTCATCCTCATCAATGTGAGCTGGATCCTCTGGCTCTACATCCCATCGTGCTGCTACTCCTTGTACAAAAACAATTCCTTGTTTTTGTGGTAACTGATTTACCCCTCCCCTTTCAGCTACTCTCTTCATTTCAAACAATTGGCATCAGAGCATTTGGTGCTTGTAGGAAAGGTTTCAAAGACCTAAGTTAAAGATCAAGATGTCATACGAAAGGGAGATTCCCAAGCTTAACAGAGAAAACTTTTTAGCATGGTAGGTATCAATGAAGCTACACCTATCAAGCATTGGAGATACTAGTCTGTTCTACTTGGAAAACAAATATGTGCCACCACCTAAACCTATGACTGTGGAACAGATGAATGAGGTGAAAGATCACAATATAATGTAGATTGATATAGCTTCCTCTCTCAACTATTCTGCATTTTATGAAGGTAAAGAATGTCCAACTGCGTTTGACATGTTGGAAAAACTATAGAAAGTTTATGGAGGTGATAAAATTGTGCAAAGAGCCAAGGCAAAAAGTTTAAGAGGCAAGTTTGATCAAATGAAAATGAAAGAAGGTGATAACATTGTCAAACACGGTGAAAGAATCACAGAAAGTGTGAGTGCAATCAGAGTTGCAAGAGGAAAAATAACTGATGAAATAGTGGCCAGCAAGGTATTAAGAACTCTTCTTCCTATTTATGCAATTAGAGTTTCAATAATTCAAGAGATGTAGTGCAATCCCAAAAATGATATAACTTTGGATGCACTTATGAGAAGATTGACTGCTTTTGAATTGGACAACTTTGATAACTATGCTCCTAATCCTAGCAACTTTGAATCTGCATTCAAAGCCAAACTAACACGTAGAAAAGGAGGACACTCAGAAGGCAAATAGGTTGATAGTGATGAAGAAGATTATACTGATGATGATCTTGAAGTCATTGAAGCCCTGCTTGCAAAAAGATTACCAAAAGGAAAAGGTTAAGGGAAAAGCTCCATTGATTTGTTTCTCATGTGAAGAGGTTGGTCATATTGCTACAAGATGTCCAATCAAAGAAGATAAAGATGAGAGAATAAATAATAGGTTCAAAGGAAAGAAATACTTCAAAAACTACAAAGACTACAAACACAAGGTAAGAAATCTTGTTACACTACAAAAGATTCTGATAGTGATGATAATGAAGAAGTAGTCTATATTGTTATCAAGGATGAATTTGATAATGAGGAAAATGAAAAGATGACACTTATTTCTCATGTTAGCAAAAATGATACATGAATAATAGATAGTGGTTGTTCTCATCACATGACTGGTGACAAAACTAAGTTTGAATGTTTAGAACACTATGATGGTGGAATTGTTAGGTTTGGAAATAGTGAACTATGTTATGTAAAAGGAAAATGATTCCTAGCATTAATTGAAGGAATCAAATGTGACAATGCCTACTGGGTTGAAGGACTAAGGCACAATCTACTAAGGGTGGCACACTTGAACAAAATAGGATATAAGGTAGAATTCATGAATGACAACGCTAAGCTACTGGATGGTAAAGGAAACCTAGTTAGGATTGGTAGTCAGACAAAAGGTAACTTGTTTTACCTAGATCTTACTAAAAATACATGTTTATTGGCACAAATAAAGGAAAGTTGGCTATGGCATAAAAGGATGTGTCATGTTAACTTTGATAACCTGGTTACCATAAGCAAGAAGAAAAGAGTAAGAGGCATACCAAATCTAAAGAAACCTAAGATAGCCATGTGTAAACAATGTCAAATTGGAAAGATGAGTAAAAGAAGTTTTAAAGTAAAACTTTCAATTCTAAAGAAGTTTTGGAACTAGTTCATACGGACCTTTGTTGACCAATAGGTATAGAAAGCTATTGTGGAGACATATTCTATTTTTTGATGACTATTCTAGAATGATAATTTTAATGTTCTTAAAAGATAAATCTGATGGTTTTCAAAAGTTCAAATGGTATTTGGCTAGAGGTGAGAAGGAAACAAAGATTCTAAAATGCTTGAGATTAGATAGAGGAGGTGAATTCATATCAAATGAGTTCAATGAGTTCTGCAATGAAAGAGAAATCAAAAGACAAGTATCAACACCTAGAACACTAGAACAGAATGGTATAACAGAAAGAAGGAATAGATCCATCATGGAGTGTGCAAGAACACTAATGACTGACAAAAATGTTGCACCAAAATGCTGCAGAGAAGCAATCAGTAGAACAACTCATACACTAAACTGAGTTCAATTGAATAAAGGTACAAAAAAAACACCTTATGATTTATGGTATGGGTATAAGCCTAATGTTTGTTATTTCAAAGTATTTGGAAGCAAATGTTATATCTTGAAAGATGTACACAAGGAAAGGAAAGCTTGATGCAAAAAGTGATGAAGGCATATTCCTAGGTTACTCCAATAAGAGTAAGGCATACAAATGTTTGCATCTTGCTACTCACAAAGTTATAGAAAGTGCACATGTGAAGATTGATGAGTTTGCAGAAAGAAGTGAGGAATAGAGCAACAAGGAACTTGAAGACTACAAAAGTTTGTTTACTATGACGAGGAACCTGAGACTTTACTCAACTCACATACAGTTGAAGCAGAGCAACAACAAAATGAACCTACAGAGTCACAGACAGTGCAACTCGAGTTGCAACCAGTTCAGACAAGGGAATCCGAGTCATAGACAGAGGAGCTCGAGCAAAAGGCAGAAGATCACAAGTAGGGAGAACCAAGTGAACCTAGTTTAGAATCAAGAACAAAAGAGCCTAAACTTGCAAAATATGTCATAAGACATCATGTGCTTGAATAAATAAATGGAGGAGAGACAGATGGTATACTGACAAAGAACAAACTAAAATGTACATGCTTGCTTAGTGAATTTGAGCTTAGATCTGTAAAATATGCTTTAGAAAATGAAGATTGGATAGAAGCTATGAATGAAGAAATTGAGCAAATAGAAAAGAATAAAACCTGGTCTATTGTACCTAGACCTAAGGATAAGAATGTGATTGGTACAAAATGGATATTCAAAAATAAATTAAATGAGAAAGGAGAAGTAACAAGGAACAAGGCAAGGTTAGTTTGCAAACGATATGCACAAGAAGAAGATATTGACTATGGAGAAACATTTGCCCCTGTTGCAAGACTTGAAAGAGCCAGAATACTACAAGCATATGTTGCACATAAACGATTTAAATTATATCAGATGGATGTAAAATCAGCATTTCTTAAATGGAATCTTGGAAGAAGAAGTCTACATTGAACAACTTGAAGGTTTCATTGATCCAAACAAAAGAGACATGGTATGCAAACTACACAAAGCACTATATGGATTGAAACAAGCTCCAAGAGCATGGTATGAAAGGTTGCATGGATATCTGGTAAAAATTGGTTTTGAAAGAACAAATGATAACGGTTATTTGTATATAAAAGAAGAACCACAAGACAAGGCTAGTTTGCAAAGGGTATGCACAAGAAGAAGGTATTGACAATGGAGAAACATTTGCCCTTGTTGCAAGACTTGAAGGAGTCAAAATACTACTAGCATATGCTGCACATAAACGATTCAAAGTATATCAGATAGATGTAAAATCAGCTTTCTTAAATGGAATCCTGGAAGAAGTCTACTTTGAACAACTTGAAGGTTTCATTGATCCAAACAAAAGAGACATGGTATGCAAACTACACAAAGCACTATATGGATTGAAGCAAGCTCCAAGAGCATGGTATGAAAGGTTATATGCATATTTGGTAAGAATTGGTTTTGAAAGAACAAATGATAAGGGTAATTTGTATATAAAAGAAGAATCGTAGGGCAAGATATTGCTAGCATAAACATTTGTGGATGATATCATATTCCAAGGACACGAGATGTCATGCAAATCAGTTGAATGACGAAAGAATTTGAAATGTCTATGTTTGGAGAAATAAAATTCTTTGTTGACCTACAAGTTCTTTAGAATGACATATACATCACTTAGTCAAAGTACATCAAGGAAACATTGGAAGCATTTGGAATGGAAGATTCCAAACCAGTTGGAACACCTATGTCTACTGGACATAAACTATCAAAGAATGATGGTTCAATGGAGGTAAATCAAATTACCTACAAATGAGTGATTGGGAAACTTCAATATGTGGTACACACTAGACCTAATATTGCATTGGCAGCTAGTATAGTTGCAAGTTTTTTTGCAAATCCTAAAGAAAGTCACATGATGGCAATAAAAAGGATTCCGAGGTACCTAAAAGGAACTAAAGAATATGGTTTATGGTATAAGAAATGAGGAAACCTAGAGTTAAGAGCCTTTATTGATGCAATTTGGGTAGGATGCATTGATGATGGAAAAAGCACCAATGGAGGAGCCTTCTTTCTTGGAAGGAGATTAGTATCATGGACAAGCAAGAAGCAAAATTGTATTTCTCAATCAATAGCAGAGGCAAAGTATGTTGCTGCAGCAGTTAACTCTTCTAACATAATATGGATCAAACAATTATTGTCACAAATGAAGGAGGAAATCAAAGAACTAGTGGTCATCTATTGTGATAACACAAGTGCAATCAATATATCCAAAACCTTGTAGTGCACACAAAGACAAAACACATTGCAATCAAATATTATTACCTTCGAGAATTGATTCAAGACAAAGAGGTGAGGCTGGAATATGTGAAAACCAAGGAGAAGATAGCAAACATATTCACTAAAGCATTACTTAAGGATGCATTTATGTATCGAAGAGGTAAACTAGGGGTTATTCTCCTATTTGATGCTCACTAAAGCACAAGATAGTGATGCATAAATCAAGATTCATTGAAGATCAATCAAGTTGATGCAAATTATCACACTTCACGTGTGAAATTTGGAACATATTGCATATGAAGAATCAGTACAAAAG
This sequence comes from Cupressus sempervirens, assembly GCA_028749045.1. Lineage (NCBI taxonomy): Eukaryota > Viridiplantae > Streptophyta > Pinopsida > Cupressales > Cupressaceae > Cupressus > Cupressus sempervirens. The sequence continues at coordinate 285,373,751 of CM053784.1, forward strand.
GTACATAGCAAATTCAAAGTATGTATCCTTTGGCATTTGTTGTAAAAGAGGGAGAGTTTAGTATCTCAAGCGGGAAAGTATGCAGATGATGAGAATATACAAGAAAGAGGGAGAATAATGACAAATTCACAAAGTGATGACAGATGTATGAGAGAGAATTCATTTGTAAGCCGTTGAGACAAATTTAGACAGAATCACCAGAGAGTTGGTATGGATGAGAATCATAATCAAACTAAGGATATTATTTGGTTGCTCATACTTTTATCACTGTATGTTGACATGTTGTGTTGCCATCAATGCCAAAAAGGAGATTGTTGGAAACGATTCTTCAAATTTTATGTTGTCATTGCTATTACACAAATGTCAACATTAACCAAGCAAAGTTAGTATTAACCAAGCATGACAGTATTAGCTGAGCTCAGTCAGGCAATGAAGGAACTTCAGTGTTAACCAAGTAGTCGGGCAATGAAGAAATCGAAGTGTTAACCAAGTAGTCGGGCAATGGAGGAATCACAGTGTTAACCGAGTGGTTAATTCAAGTATTAACCGAGTATTAGTAGATTACACTTGTTAATTAATTGTCTAATTGAGGCTGACTAGTTGGATGTTGTTTAATGATTATTTGAAAAGGTATTCAAGCCGACTTGGAAAAGCTTATGATATATAAGAAAGATCAAGAAGTGTAATGAAACGTGAATGTGTGGAACAAGATGGATATGTGATCGAAGGAAAAGGAAGAGCACGCAAGTATGAAAGATACGAAACAAAGAATATTCTGATCATCAAGGATCCAAAGATCAAGCCAAACAGATATCTAAATCTACACAAGAAGTTGTGTCATAAATCAGGTCAAATTACTGTTACCTTCTAACCATTCTAGCAGTGAAAAAATCTCCTAATAGAGTTGACTTAATAGTCAAATTGTAAATCCTCTAACAAGGTGACATTTCAAGATTGAAGTGTTTGAAGACCTCTAACCTGACCACTCCTAATAGGGTGAACTAAATCCTCTTACAAGGTCATACTTAACAGTATGTATTGTAAACCTTTAACATGGTTGGCTCCTTATAGGGCTCACTTCAAAAGAGTGAAAAATATTGTAACTAGTTGCATGGTGGTTTTCCCAAATTGGGTTTCCACGTTAAATCTTAGTGTCATTTGTGTTCATATTATTTGCTTTATGCTTTATGTTTGTGCAACTAAGTTACTAAAGGTTAAAACAGATTAATAATCATAAGACTGCTTTGTTAACTGAGTTGCAACAAGAATTTAGTTTTAACCGAGCTGGATAAAGACTTTCATTATCAGTGAAAAGTTTGATTTGACATTTAAGGACAGGGAATTGGTTTTGTGGTTACTGATTTAGCCCTCCCGTCTCAGTTACACTCTTCATGTTCAAAAAATTGTGCAAAGATCTTTGAAGGCAATCAATAGAAGACACCCATGGTGCAACGTAAGGAGGCTTTGGATCAGATTGGGCATCTAGATCAGCCCCATGATCATTTCCCTCAAGCTCATATTCAGATGCAATTCGCTCATTAATTTCCATGTCTTCGACACTTTGAATGGATGTCCTTTAGAAAGTAGAAACTGCATTTCACAAAATGAAAATGATTATGATACATTTCTGCTTAATTAATTATTAGTAATTCAATTTTTTTAAAAACATTAAAATAAACTAGTTTCAGACTACTACAAACTTTAGAAGTTAAAAAAATAGTAAATTAAATATGTTTCAGCCTATTTTAATAACAAAAAATAAATTCATAAACAATAATAAAATAAAAAAACAAACATAGAAATACCTACTATCAACAAGATTCAAGAAACAAGAATGAAACATTGAAAAATTAAATGCAAAGCTGAAAGTAAAATTAAATTCTAGAATTTAAAACAAAAAATAGTAAAAACCTACCTTGAGCTTGATGAATCACTTGCAAAATCAAACTTTCTTGCTCCTCTTACTCCTCTCGAGCTTGCAATCCTTTGCAAAATCACTATTTAAGCTGTCCCAAACTCCTCCAATCTCTTTTTCTCACTTTGCTCCTTGCTGCTCTAAAACTTTGAAATGCAAATGTGAATCGAAAATCAGGTGTATTGGCTTTATTAAGGTCTGACACAGACCTCATGGGACCCACACCCAATTAGGGTTCGCATGTAAAAAAACAATAAAAAAATAATGTAAAGAAAGATTATTTTTTTTGACTTTTTAATTTTGGCACTGGATGCACCCTGTGCATCCATTAGGCACACCTTGCACGCAGTGGGGTACTCGTGCACCCGGGAGCGCTTGTGTCCCCGCGTCTCAGCCGGGTGCACTGATTGGTGCGACTGCGGTGCGACGTTGCCCAAGCGATAGTGGTAGAGTGTGGGTGCGTGACGCTCCTGCACCTGGGACATATGCACCCCCAGTGTGCTTGGGTTTTACATTGGGTACACAAACCCATATTTCATTGGTCTACCATGAGTATTTTTAGAGTTTGGTGTTGTCGGTAAAATCTATATTGTAGCCAACGGGTAGAATAGTATCTGAATGGGCGCATGACGGTTGAGTCACCCCTTCGGAAAGGTATATGTACACCTCGGGGATGGATTTTGTAATCATCATTGTAATCATTCATATCGAATATTATAGTATCTTCTATATACATGTGAATAATAAAATGAATACTTCTTTGTTACATGTTCTTGTCTACCGTCTGAATGCATTAATAAACCATTTACCTTCTATGGTAAACATTTGGCGCCGTTGCCTATAAGGACCGAGTGTTATGAACGCCAAACACATTGAATAAAGATAGAAATAAGAATCCAGAAGATGATGACATAAGTATGGCACGAGAAGTATTAAACCACAAACAACAAAGCGACCGGAGGCACAGACTCCAACAACTCACCGAAGGGTACGGTAGTGGTGTCACAGGAGGTGACCATAGTACCACGAGAGCACTGACGAATGGAGTGTAGTCGCCAAGTCTATCAAGGGAAAGGTTGATAGAAGAAGTCCGAGAAAGGCGAAGGGTGATTGAAGGAACAAAGGAAGAATTGGCAAATTGGTATATGCCAAGGGGGAATCCGGACGGAAGGGAAAGGACCAGTGCGGCTCAGAGTGTCGAAGGAACTCGAGCGTGGGGTGAACTCTTTGTCTTTGATACACCTGATGAACAAATACTATTTGGTCGAAACAACCAAGTCCTTGAGGAAGCCTTCATGCCACTTGAGAACGTAGGTGTCCATAACACGAGTGTTCGGAGTGGTACAGGAGTACAAAGCAACGCGGGTACCGACAGTAGCGCACAACAAAAGAAAGGAAGGGTATCGATGGCCTGTCCAAAGGAAAAGGTTACCAATGTTCAACGGGGATGGCATGGCTGACCCAATCAGACACTGCAAAACTTGCGAGATGATTTGGACAATGAATGGAGAAAACGACCAGGACGAATGGGCAAGGCTATTTCGAGCCACCTTACGAGATATAGCAATCGATTGGTTTTCTGACACCGATTCAGCAAAGCTAATGACATGGTAAAACATAAAGAAGGAATTTATTACAGAGTTTCAATTGCTACAAGACGACAATGTGATAGTAGCAGAAATCTACACCATGAAACAAGGAAAAAATGTAACAGTCCGTGTATATGCTAGAAAGCTAAAAGAAGTGGTAAATAAAATGGAAAGTAAGCCAGTAGACGGGCTGAAAAAGAGATGGTTCATAGAAGGACTACGCCCGGAGTTAAAAAGGAAAATGAAGATTGTACCGCCATTGTCATATACTGAAGCCTACAATCGAGTGATGGACTTAGAAAGTGAACAGAAAACAAAAAAGAAGAAAAGTAGATCATCGAACTCGGATGAATCCTCTTTTGAAGATAGCAGTGGTCATGAAAAGGGCAGTAAGAAGTTCTGAGCTCTGCAGAAGGATATGATCAGGATGATGAAAGAATTTAAGAGTATGCAGAAAGGGAATAACCACACCAAAGAAAACGAGCTATGGTGCATAGAATGCAAGACGAAAGGTCACACGAAGGGATCCCATCCGAAGAATTAGTTTTGTGATATATGCCAAATCGTGGGGCATTTCACAAAGGAATGTCCGTTCAATATGAAAACAAGAGGGCATCAACAAGTGCTCCTGACACAAGAAGCATCCATGTTGGGAGGAAACAGAAACATAAACAATGATAGTGCCACCTTGAGTGGGTACAGAAACAATAGAAGGGGATAGAACAACAACACCACCACCAACAATAATAACAATAATAACGGAGGCCATAGTCAGATTCAGTATGATGCGAATGACCAACTGATGGTTCAGTATCGGGCATGGAACTTGGGTCACTTTGCACGAAACTGTACAACGATGAACACACCAAAGTTATGTAGATTGTGTGGTCCCGGAGATCATGAAGACGCCAAGTGTCCAAAATCGAAATCTGTAGTGAATTTGATTAGCATCGAACCAAGAACGAACGAAGAGGAAGTCCTAGCAATCATGCGTAAATAGGAAAAGCTGTACCCAGACTTGATAGAAGAAAAGAATAGACTGGAAGAAGCACAGATAGAAATTGAGAAGGGGATGCAGTCAGAGAAATCAAAAACTGAGAAGGGGGACACTGCGGGTACCTTAATGAGGAATTGTGCAAAGCATAACATCATAAGGTGGATCTTACAAACTAAAGTGCTAGTAAAATTAAATGATTTGATCCTCACAAGGCCCCAACTACGAACGACACTCACAATCATGGCTCCGACTGCTAAACTACCAGAAGAACACAGAAAGGAGAAGGAAAGCGGAACAAGTGCAGCAGACCCAATGTTGTTAGCCCTCACATCAAGAAGGCATCCGATGGTTGTAGAAATGGGTATATTGGAAATGATCCTCTTAGACACAATTGTGGACGGAGGTTCAAGGGTAAATGTCCTACCAGAGGATACCTAGAAGAAGTTGGGACAGTCGACGTTGTGGCCACCCATGTTCCAATTGCTAACTATAGATCAACATGGCATTATGCCTCTTGGAATCCTGATGACGCAACCAGTGACTATTGTAACACAGCTGTTCCTCCTCGACTTTGTAGTCATATCGTTAAAAAGAAGGGGATATGACACCATTCTGGGAAGAGGATGACTCGTACAAGAAAAATTTAAACACAATTGGAAGAAGAATACACTATCAATGGAGAGCAGAGGACGAAGATTCATTATTCATTTACACACACAAATGGTGGGAGAAGAAGCTGGATCGTCCGATTAAGAAGGAGAGGAAGAAGGGAAGAAGTAGATGGAACTGGATGAGGAAGGAATCCTATAGTTGGAAGGTGGATTGAAGGACGATGATCTGAATTCGGTGAACAGACTGTTTCACTGGCAGATGGAGGATTATGAACTCTTCCAAAGCTGCAACATACTAACGATAGAGGAAGAACGGAATGGAGACGGATTTCCAAAAGAATTTAGGGAAGTAAAGGAGGGGAACACACAGTTGGGTGAAACACCTGCACATATATTTAGTGAGGAAAAGCCAATAAAATATGAAGAGGCCATAGTACAAACCATGAACCTGGGAGATGATACCGAACCAAAGAACATACTGGTGGGAGATAACTGGAATCCAGTATTAAAAGCAACTGCATTTAAAATATTTGTGGAATACAAAGATGTATTCACATGGACATACAAAGATTTGAAAGGAGTCCCACCAGAGTTGTGCGTTCACCGCATTCTGCTGGTAGAAGGCGCAGTACCCGTACGGAAGTGACCCTACAGGATGAATAAAAAGTACACGACACGGGTTACAGACAAAATTAATCGAATGCTGGAGGCTGGTATTATTTTTAAGGTCTAGACAAGCGAATGGGTGTCACCCATAGTGATATTCTTCTAAAAGAACAACACTCAAATTAGGATATGTGTTGACTTCAGTTGTCTCAATGCAACAACAATCAAGGACCCCTTTCCGATACCATTGATAGATAGTATATTGGAGGAGGTTGCCAGACATGAGATTTGTTCATTTATGGATGGGTTCTTAGGATATAATCAAATTTGCATAGTGGAGAGGAAAAACTCAAAACAATGTTCGTGGTAGAGGATGGGGTATATGCATACAATTAGATGCCATTCGGGTTGTGTAATGCACCGACGACATTCCAAAGAATCATATTACACATATTCGACAAGATGTCTGTCGGGAACTTCAAAGCATTCTTGGATGATTGGTCGGTATTCAACATCGAAGACAAGTATTTGACGGCATTGGGAGAATGTATGGAGAAATGCCGAAGGGCGAGAGTAGCTCTAAATCCAAAGCAGTGTAGATTTATGGTTCCGCAGGGAAAATTACTTGGACATATAGTCTGTAAGGAAGGATTAAAACAGACCCAGACAAAGTTAGAGTAATAATGGAAATGCAACCATCTACAAACGTAACAGAAGTGAAGTCTTTCCTAGGACACATAGGGTATTTTAGAAGGTTCATCAAGAACTTTGCAAAGGTATCATACCCGCTAGACAAATTGACATGCAAAGGGGAACCATTCAAATGGGAGAAAGAACAGGATGAGTCATTTGGAGGATTGAAGGTACGATTGGCTACAACACCTATACTGGCATACCCAGACTGGGGTAAGGAGTTCCATGTTCAAGTAGATGCATCTAACTATGCAATAGGAACAACATTGACGCAGAGAGGTAACCATGGGTTAGATCATCCAATGGGTTAAATCATCTAGTGTATTTTGCCAACCGACTACTGTCGAAAGCAGAAAAGAATTACAGCACAATAGAACGGGAGGCCTTAAGAATGGTGTCCGCAGTACAGAAGTTTCGACACTACTTGCTAGTGACACCATTCGTGTTTTATGTAGACCATTAGGCTCTACTTTATCTTGTAAATAAACCCATCATTGAAGGAAGAATCAGCAGGTGGCTGCTTTTGTCGCAGGAATTCACATTTAAAATTATAGTACAACCCAGAAAGAGTCATGTCAGTGTAGACCATCTCTCATGTATTAGAACAAGAGAACCGGCTGAAGGGATGAATGATGATTTTCGAGATGCGCAGTTATTTCAAATTGCAGTACTGCCAGAATCATACAAGAGTATCAAGGAATACCTCTCCACTGGACAACCACCAAGAGAGATGTCACAAAATGAAAGACGGAAATTGATACTAAGAAGCCATACATTCCAAATGATTAAAGGATTACTATACAAAATGGGACCTGATCACATTTTGCGACGTTGTGTATTAGAAGAGGAAATACCAAAAGTAGTTAAAGAAGCACGAGGGTCCAGCGGGAGGACATATGGGACTTGATACAACGATATGAAAGATACTACTGGCAGGACTATGGTGGCCAACGGTGTACAATGATGCACGAGAATGGGTCGTTGGTTGTGACACTTGGCAAAGGGTAGGAAAGTCTTTGAAAAGAGATTTTATGTCACTTAACCCCTCACATGCACAAGAACTATTTGAGCGATGGGGATTGGATTTTGTGGGACCCCTTAGAGTAAGTCGAGTACACCGATGTTGATACATAGTTGTAGCCACATAATACATGACAAAGTGGGTATAGGCATGGGCCCTACCACACAACTCGACAGTCAGTACGACGAAATTCATATATGACCAGATAATCACCCGATATGGGATTCCACTTCAGGTAACAAGTGATCGTGGAGGGCATTTTGTCAATCACGTCATCAAACTATTAACAACATAATTCAAAATATATCACTCTTTATCAAGCTTGTACTACCCAATAGCAAACAGACAGGCAGAGGCTACGAATAAGATTTTATTAGCAGTAATTTACAAGTCATGTGCAGTAGAAGGTGAAGACTGGGAAGAAAAACTACCATCTGCACTGTGGGCAATACCGAACAACATACAAAGTGACAACGAGACACACACCATTCCAATTGATGTTTGGGCAAGAGGCGGTGGTACCGGCAGAATTTATGATACCAAGTCTGAGAATTGTGATTGAGAATAAGTTAGGCGACATAGAAAGCCTGAGGGAAAGATTACATAATCTAAATAAACTCAAGGAAAAGCGATTATTGGCACAATGGGCCATAGAACAGGCGTAAAGCGTGGCATGATAAACACTTGAAATTAAATAAGTTTCAACCAGGCTAGTTAGTGTTGAAATACAACGGGCGGAATGAGATCAAACCCGAAAAGTTCAAAGTTAAATGGGTTGGACCCTATAAGATATGGGAAGTGGATGACAATGGGGCAATAAAGCTATGGACGTTGGACGGGAAAGAAGTACCAGAAGTAATAAATAGGTTGAAATTAAAAATCTATCATCAGAGAAATGCTCCTCCGTTGACGGTCGTACGGAAACAGTTACTTAAGAATCCGTATGACCATAAGCAACATATTTATATAAAGTAAATAAATGCAGAAAAAAATGAAGTTGGAAATAAAGTAGTACAAAAACAGTTAAGGGTCCGTATGACCATATGTAGCATATATGACTGTACGGCCTCATAAGGAAACATATCCAACCGTATGACCATAATAAGCAGTATTGGAGACCGTACGGCCTTAGGAAATGGAGAGAGGAAGAAAGTAATTGAACATAAGAAGATGTCGTATGGACGACAAGAGAGGTTGAAAAAGGTACCGTATGGCTTGGGAGACCGTATGACATGAGGATACTGTGGCTACTAGCAAACACCGTATGACTTGGAAGAGTCACGAGTGACACCGCACGTTGCATTGTTCGTACGGACATAGAAATAGAAGACACTCAAGCATGGATGTACGGTTGTACGAATGCACTGAGTCCATCAAGAAGGCCGTACAAATGCATTAAGGATTGTATGGCAGCAAAAGCCAGCATAAAAGATACCATGCATTGTAAATTAGTATTCGCCAAAAAGGGATTAGGGCGTACGAGCAAGAAGAGAACAAATACACTAGAGAGCACTACAACAATACGGAAAGGAATCCTCTGGAGGTCGTACCAGAGCTTTAGGAAACACAAGCCGTACACCCCGTAAAAAAAAGTAGTCGTACTAAGGAAGAGCCACACTTTTCATAGCCGTATAGTCATAGGAGGCAAGAGCCATACGGCTCAGTATGGATAGGACAGGGGTTTTTGAAACAGGTTTGTATGGAGGATTAACTAACCTAATGGTTTGTAATCTATCTGGAAAAAAGACAAAGAAGGGATAAGTATGCAGTTAGCCAGAAAAAGGGCTTGGAGAAAGAAACTCGACCAAGATTCAGCCATGAGTCAAAATATGTAGATAGTGCCTTCAGAAGTGCGACCAAGCAGAAAAAACAAGGGGAAACAAAGGGGCAAAGTACAGAACTAGCCAGATGTAGAGCTAACACCATAGAACGTAGCATTTGAAGGGTTGAATGGGCTGGAGTGTAGAAAGTGTTGGAATGAAAGTCCGGATGACCACTTCGTCAAAGCAAGCATACAGAGGGCATAGGTAGAATGGGCAATTTGGATCCCAGTTTTTTGTGTTAGTGACTTCGAAGGTGTCTTGCGCACCATGATTGGGCCATATGACAAGCACTCCCGTAAAAGCTCAGTTCCATACTTGAGATACGATGTAGTGATATCATTTCGGCCAACGGACTTCACCAGGGTATTCGGCATACTAGGGATGGCACAGGGAGGAAAGAAAATTGACAAGCCAAAAATTGTGGACAAAGAGAAAATTGCAGCTAGTGGAATTAGTGTGTAGGGAACAGGTACAACAGAAGAACAATGCCCTTATTGACACCTCGAGAGGAAGAGGGTTGTGGTCAGACATTAGAGAAGGCCATTGGAGGTGCTTCATGAACGTAATAAAGAGTTGACTTACAGGGTCAAGTAGGGCGTCAGACATCTCCTTTCCGCAGGTCAGTGTGATGAACAGACTCATGAACAAGAGGGTTTATGACTGGGCTTCTCTATTGGCCGCGCGCATGGATGGGTTCATGAAATTGCAACATAAAACATTTTATATGCTACACTATGTCATCAGATTCTTTTTGGAGGCAACTACGAGGATGATACCGAACGAAAGACTTGAAATCAAGCCAAGCCTGACAGTACTTGGCGAACCTCCAATAATGCAATGGAGACATTTAGACACACTAGGAGGGCAGAAAGGCGTTGGCCAGAAGAGGATGCGGCAGGAGATAGATGAATCCGGAAACACAGATAGTGGCCGACAGGATACGTCTTTTGAGGAGGACGACTCAAAGGAAATGGAGGAGCTGGAGCAAGATGAGGAAGAAGATGACGAGGAAGTCGAGGTGATCACAACCCCACTTCGCTTTCCGCGGCAGTTGATGGCTGCACCGCTGACAGCTACGCCATCTCTTACAGCACCGCATGTACACACTATGGCAGATGTTCACATTCCGGGGTTTGGCCAGTTCAAACAACTAGTGGTGATGACCCCAGTCACCCTAAACCCCAGACGATGGCCAGTAGCTTCACAGCAAGTGGCCAACCAACCGTTAGGAAGCTGAGGGTCAACATCACCCGTAGACACACATATGAAAACACAACCACAACCAACAATTCAACTGGAGAGGGAGGGGTGGGCAGAACTGACCCCTGTACCACAGGGGCACGGATTACTCCAGTCAGCAGCATTGATTATGCCTTAGCCACATCCAGTAGTAGAGTTGACAGCCACGAAGGGAGGAGATAGTCAGGGAAGGGCACATGAGCAAGTTCGATTAGAGTTGATTGGGACAGATGCAGTAGTCACAATAGCTGACACATTGTTGGATGATGCACGAGATCAGGGTGCTGATTTGAGCAATGCGAAAGCAAAGCACCAGGGGCCAATAGTCGTATAGATTAGCTCATCAAGTCGTGCGAGTGAGTATCTAAGACGGAGACTACTTCTCCCTATTGCTAGAGGCCCTTCCATCTAGTCCCCCATGAGAGAGGCCCTACAGTTAGAGGCAATATGGTCGAATAGCGAGGTTGTTGAGGTCCCTGCATTGCTAGAGGTAGAAGATCAAAGTACAGCGGCATCAGAGAAAGCGGAAAGGAGGGTACGAACGGAGGGTCCTATACCAGTAGCAGAGGAAAAGGATAATGATATCCGTTCATGCCTCATTGACATTGCAGAGAGAAGCAAGTTCCTAGCAGAGTTGGTGCTCACAGAGAGACGATGGGCAAAGGCTGGGCAAGGACCTTAGGAGGCCGCAGAGAAGGTTCGGGAGGAGATGGCCGACCGACTTGCCAACCAGCAAATTGCATGGAAAATGAAGTAGACAGTATTATTAGCACAACTCGAGGACGCTATATGAGGGAAGCAGGAGGCAGAACAACAACTTGCAACAACACTACAGGAGAAGGAATCAACAAAGAAAGCACATGACTAGAAAGAAACTGAATGCCAAGAGGTCATGATGATGTTGAAGGAGGTAGTGGAGGATAACTCCCAGATAAGAGCTGATTTAAAGATCCATATGAAACAAGTGTATCAGCTGCGACGAAGCCGGTCTACGCACTCAGGGACACATCCTTCGGTTTAGTATGTATACATTAATGTAATGAGTTGTTATTTTTGAGTTTTGTTGTGTTGTCGTCTAGAGACAACTTTTCTTTTGGGAGGGATGGTGTTGTTGATAAAATCTATATTGTAGCCAACAGGTAGAATAGTATTCGAATGGGCGCGTGACGGTTGAGTCACTCCTTCGGAAAGGTATATATAAACCTCCGGGATGGATTTTGTAATCATCATTGTAATCATTCATATCAAATATTGTAGTATCTTCTGTATACATACGAATAATAAAAGGAATTTTTTTGTGTTACATGTTCTTGTCTACTGCCTGAATGCATTAATATGCTGTTTACCTTGTATGGTAAACAACTGGAATAAGGTTTTGACCTCAAATTTCTTTCTCATAGAGAAAATGCATTAGGGTACATTTGAAGAAATCATTGATGTTGTGTCTCCCTCTCAATAAGGGCTTCGATGCATAACTCCAAGCTTCTCATCAATAATGTATAAATTTCACTTTGGTAGAAGGCTTGGAGAAAATAGTAGTTGTTAGATCTTCAGTGATAATGTACTCTGAATGAATTGGATTCCAAGTATTCTTCTACGGTTAGGCATTTGCATAAAGCCTTTCAGCCTACACATATGGAACTTCATCACATGAATCATGGTCCTCTGACTGCTATAGTTTCTTGATCAGTAGAGAATCCATCTTGACATGGTCTACTCCCTTTGTATCAATATAACCAAGAGCCTCAGGAGTCAACTGAAGCATATCCTTCATTTGCTCCGTGTCTCACAGAAGCATACATTGATTCATAGTAACATGAGTGAATGTACTAAAATGTGGATTCATCCTTTATGCTTGAGAACAATAGATATCAAGAGAATGTGGTTCTCTTCTGAAGCTCTAAGTACATGCACCAACCTCCTAACTTGTTCGTCCAAGGTTTCCTCAAATGAAATTTGAGCTTCCCTCTTGTTGTAGAAGGATACTCATAATCCCAATCATAGAACATAGCTTGCTCCAATAGCCTCCTTTTATCTAGCATGATCAACATATGACTAATGAATCCTAGATCCAAAACCACTTTGGAGCTACTGTCATAAGATTGAGTCCTGTACAATAGTTTGGTAGCATGCCTAATGTACCATTCTTTTTTTCCTGCAAGAACATCCCCGCAGAAAATGGAAAAGATCATGGCAAATAGCTCCTATAGTACATACAAATAAAAGGCTGACTACAAAAAACAAATAAAGGTAATAATAATAAGAAAATACTTGTCTCATTATTCTGGGGAAAATACTCATCAACATCCTTCTTGATGCAAGCTGCTTATTTCTTCCTTCGGAGTGCCATACTTCTTCCAAGTTTGATGCACTTCCCTTCACATCCTTGTTCTTCAAGACCTTTCAACTGCTTTGAACAACATCCAATAGTCCTCACCTGAGTGTAGGCAACAATTTCCTTTGTTCACAACAGTTGTATTCTGGCAGATTAATTTCACTTCCTTCAATGTTCCGATAGTAAAACAGTCTTTGTTCTCTGCAGCGACAACTTAACATGGCAATTCTATTTTGCAATGCTTCCAATTCCTCAATCTCAATTCTTGTCATTTGAGATTCCAACTCATGGAAAGTTGCACAAGAGAAAGGACTGTTCAGAAATGATGTTGACTTTTATTTGTGGCTCAAGAGATCCTGTTTTGAATCAAGAATCATTTTACATTGAACTGAAATGCTTTCAACTGAAACAACTCATCTCTTGCAGCACACTGTATGTTTCCAATTCTATATATTTGCAACCTTCTGTATTTGGATTTGCAGACCATGGTAATAACCTCTCAGATCTCTTTTAATGGAGATGATACAAGCTGTATGCTAACGAAAGAAATCTCTACTGTTTTCAGCAAGGCACTCTCAAATTTTCTATTTTATTGAGTTATTATTTTTGTTCACAACCCTACACAAAGAAATTCTTATACGTTAAATTAAATACTTGTTTTATTGGCACTTCTATTTTTCATCATCTCTTCCCATTTTCAAGTTAGAGAATATTTATATAGCTCACTGCTCAAGCATAATGAAGATATTGTTTTTTTGCAAGTTTTGTTGCCACAACTGAGATATCAAACACTGAAATTAAATTTATAATTAAGCTACAAATATCAATTTGCACTTATCGTTCTATACTTGGAAGTTACAAATTTAAAGGAAAACCTGTGTGTGCCGTTTCCTTCAAAAAGAATAACTGCAGGTCTGGTTGCAGCCAACTGGAAGTCTGCGCTAGCAAAATAAGAGAGTGGCTGCAGTCTAGCAGGCTGATCGCCTGCAGTGGGTGATAGAATGCAGCAAGCCAAACACTTGTGTGCGTGGTGTTTTTAATATCAGATTGCACTCCTAAAGTGGGCGTCAATATCAAGTATAACAGCTGACCCAATAACCAGTAAACCACACAGCAGGTGGATGCCGGAATATGTGAGTAATGGTGTATGAATTCAGGCTGTATAGACACCCAAATTGCAAGGTTTTTCAATGCCTATTAGCATAAGAATTAGGCGTTCTGAATGCAGATAACAAACTCATAATTGTAGACCATAGCAGGTGTAAATTAGCGCACAAAATCAGGACCTCTAATCACTAATTTCTCCAGCAACAATTGCTTCGCAGCCACAGTGGCAACAGTTTGAGAAGACACCACAAATTCAGATTGCAAAACTAAATCAAATCCTCTATACCTCAGCAATGGATTGATTGCATAATTCAAACTTCAAACCCTCAGGAAATATCAAAAGCAATAATCAATTAATTGGATGATCATTTCTTCACAATGGAATTATACAAAATCGTGCAAATCAGCTTCTTCTTCAGACTTCTCACTTATGAGGCTTCATCTTCACAATTCCATTTTATAACATGAAATGAGAAAAGTGCCTTCATAATAATGAAAGCCTCATTTATAACTTAGTAATCATGAACTCAATGAATAAAAATGCATAATCAAATGCAAATGACGACCAAACAATTGAATCGCCATTGCACTGCCAAAAATAGCAATCACCCAAAATGAGACGTACTATAATTAGCAAGTCTGCCTCAGAGATCCTCAAAACTCACCATCAACTCACGAGGGTCGTGATGATGAACTGGCCAATCTTGGCTACAGGAACCTGCTAAATCGTGGACAAATTACAAAGATATAAATCCAAAACGTAGCAGATTTTCTCCTCATAGGACAGAGCTCCACCGTAGTGACTATTTTTAATATTGATCACACCAATACTTAATTATATTGCCCATCAAGCAAATAAAGGTAATACTCAAAATATGATAGTCATAAAATAATTCACAACAAACTCACAACAGCCTGCTGCCTGCTGAGCACATTGCTCCAATTAATGCCTTTGTTACAACTCAATTCCCATATGTTTCTAGGAAATGACTATGTAAAATGTTACACTTTAGCCAAAGCTTGGAAGTGTCAAATATATAGTCTTTGGTGACCAAATCAATTATTTCGCTAGAACTTGTTTTAAGCTGCAATGGGCTAGTAGAACAAGAATGGTGTCGTGGTGAAAATTATTATTTTGTTGGAGCTCCCTCTTTTGCTGAAACCTTCTGAGGGTTCCAATGCCTCAACTAGAAAATGAAGAGTACCCATGTGGCATCCACAGAGTATGCGAAGTGGCAATGGGTGAGTGCACCAAGATGGTGTACAAAAAGGGGGAGTGGACACTTTTTTTCTAAAATCAGGTAAACATGAACTTGGATGAGACTTTTGAGGGTCATCAACTAAAAATGACAAGATATATAAAACATATAAATTGTAGTACTCTAAATCTACTTTCTAAACTACTAGAGTTTTTACAAAATGGATAAGATTAGGTGGGTCAAACCCTGCACACACGAAAAACAATCCCTAATTTTTTTTGGAAAACATAAAATAGCTGTTTTCGTGTGCAGCACAAAAGGTCAAGTTATATTTAGTATCTTGCATATCACTTTAGTAGGATGATAGTTAAGAGTCATATCTAGAAGTTGTGTATTTTTTTGTGATTTTATGATGAGTATTTATTTTATTATGAATTATTGAACTGACTACATCCTAAAATTTTCGTACCTGTTCGTATGCTGAGCATAACTTGCATCAAAATAATAAAAAATGAAAGCTTTTTTTGAAAAAAAGTGTATAGAATCAAGTGTAGAACAGCAATATATAATTTATTTTGAATTTGGTTAACTATATAAAAAGTTAGTAAAAAAATGGTAGACATATGTCTGTGAGGAATGTCAAGGCAGTGGTAAAAGTAATTAAAGTTTACAATGTTAATGTTGTCCAAAAAAAGAAAAATTTATATGGTTAGAAAGCTAAGAAGACGTGTAAGATTATGGTGGTGATTTTAGAGATACCCACTTCACCATTAGAAAACTTGATGTAGGTAAAGACGAGAATTCATCTTATCAGATGGAAAAATGTCTAAAGGAAAAAAATTGGAGGGAAAACAGTCTCCCAAGCCTTTGGGTCGTTTCCCTAAGCTATCACCAAGCCATTAGCCGATCGGGTTTTTAGGATTCAAATAACCCGATCGGGTTATGAAATGAAAAATTGCATTCAGATGCCGATCAGGTTATTCAGAACCTGATCGGGTTATTCAAAACTTGATCGGGTTTTGAAGAACTAAAAGTAGGCTTTACTTTAAAGACCATAACATTCACATATGGAGTCCGATTGACTCTGTTCAAAATGTGTTGGAAAGATATTGCAGAGATCTACAACATGATGTAGATAAATCAATCCTATGTTATCAAAATTTTATTTTCCATCAATTTGAATTAAGCATAATCTAAAATAGGTAGTCATTGTTTTCCAAATGCATAATCAATAGGTAAACATGAATGTTAACAGTGTTAATTCTCTCTCTCAAAAACACATACACACAATCACTCACTAGCTAAATAAATCCTAAGGTATGTCTCTTGCTTTTCCTAACCTCTCACATTATTTAACTAACTAATAACCTTTGTGTGTGTGTGTGTGTGTGTGTGTAACTTGTTACCCTTACACATTGTCTCTTACCAAGTAATCCCTAAGCCCCCTCTCTCTCTCTCACTAGACCCTAATCTCTCTCTCTCTCTCTCCATCTTATCCCCCTCCCTCCCTCTCTCTCTATATATATATATATCATATGCCCTAATCTCTCTCTCTTACATCCCTCTCTATCCATCACTTCATCTCTCTCTCACTCTCTCCATCTCTATCTCACTCTCTTTTATCCTATCCCCTCTCCCTCTTCCTATCCCCTACTCTCTCTCTCTCTCTCTCTCTCTCCATCATATCCCCTAAAATCTCTCTCTCTCTCTCTCTCTCTCTCTCCTATGTCCCTCTCTCTCCATCAATTCATCTCTCTATCTCTCTCTCTCTCTCTATCCTATTCCCTAATCTCTCTCTCCTATGTCCCTCTCCATCACTCCATCTTTCTCTGACTCTCTCCATCTCTCTCTCTCTCTCTCATATCCTATCCCCTACTCTCTCTCTCTCTCTCTACATGAAGTTCCCATTTCAAGGATCAAAGGTCAGGGAGAGAGAGGGGGTTAGGGATTAGGGGTCAAAGAGAGAGAGAGAGAGAGAGAGAGCAAGAGATAGTGGGATAGGATGGAGAGAGTGAGAGGGGATTGTACATGGATAGAGAGAGTGAGAAATATGGAGAGAATGGTTTAGGATGAAGAGAGAGAGAGAGAGGAGGTTATGGATTAGGGGTCAGAGAGAGAGAGAGAGAGTATAGGTAGAGAGAGAGGGGATAGGATAAGAGAGCGTGAGAGAGAGATAAGGGGATAGGATGGAGAGAGTGAGAAATATAGAGAGGGGCAGGGGGAAATAAGATGGAAAGGGAGAGGTGGGAGGATAGGATAGAGAGAGAAAGAGAGACAAGGGAATATGTGTGTGAGAGAGAGAGAGAGGGGGGGAAGGGGGGATAGGATAGAGAGAGAGAGGTTAGGAGTTGGTGCGAGAATGAGAGAAGCTAAGAGTTAGTAAGAGAGAGATTAGGAGTTAGTGATTGAATGAGTGAGTGATTTTCTGTGTGAGGAAGGGTTAGAGGGAGTGAGAGAGATGATAGAAAGATAAAAGCTATCATAATACTCTTACCTACCTATTCGTCCCATGTTTGGAAAACAATGACTACTTATTTTAGACCATGATTGATTATAATGGATGGCAAAGAAATTATTTATTTCCTACAATTATTTATTTCCTACTATTATTTTAGTTGCCTAATGTTGTAGATCGCTTCAATATCTTTCCAATGCATTTTGAACGGAGTCAATCGGAGTCCGGATGTGAAATTTATGACTTCCGGAGCGGAGCCTATTTTTATTTCTTCAAAATCCGATCGGGTTTTGAATAGATTTTTCATCCTAGAAACTCGATCGGGTTTTGTATTTTATGTATTTTTGCTAGGTTTGGTGACCAAGCTTAGCCGCTTTTTGAAATTTCATATAACCCGATCAGGTTATTGAAAATTTTGCTTTTTTTTAGGGGGTGTCTACTTTTTTGTACACCATCTTGGTGCACTTACCCCAATAATTTTTATTTTCTCCCAACCTTTTCACACCTCCAGTATTCCAATGGAAAATAACAAATGATGATGTGGATGTTGATGTTGATGTGGCAGGTGTGGCCACATTGGGTCAAGGATAGACTATTCCATTGCACAAGATCAAACTAAGGACCAAATTGTAAACTATGCAATACTGCATGAATCAAAGATTAAGGTGCTTAACCATCTATAGCTTCAAAATAGATTAATGGCTAGGACGGATACGCCTTGTATAGGATCAAAAAAATAATGCAAAGTACAAGTTGTGCAACCATGCAAAACTCATTTAATGGTTAAAAGATCAAAGTAAATGCCATACATTTCAGAGATGATTAAGGGCCCAATTTCACTACATGGTTGCACATGATTGAAGAAAATTCCAAACTTGCAAGAAGTGTAATTGATGAACAATTGCTATTGATATTGGATCAATCCTAGCTACCATTCTGCCATCAGTTGCAGCCACTTATTGAGTATCTAAATTATACGCTTTCAAGCATTCCAATACAAGCTCTAGGCACTAGACAAACATTTGATGACCTACACATGCTAAATCAATGTCCTACATTTTTGATGCTATGGAAGTTCTTCATTCTCCATTGACTTCTAGAAATCTTTAATGCTGACATTTCCTAATTGTGTCAGATATTTTGGGAAGCATGCATTTGATTATCAGATTGTAATAATATCCTTGATATTTATAATTCATTTTTTCAGTTGTTGTCACTGGTTAATGATTGGGTCTCAAGATCTCTAAAAGTTACTTAGGTATGATTAATTTATGAGATGCCTATGCTTCATATCTGTTTATATTTCATTCTCATATTCTCTCCGAAAAAAAACAATTCTTTTCAAATCTGTTCACTTTATTAGCAAATCCAATTGTGGGGAGTCCATGTTTTCCTGCTTGATAAGTTTGTCAAATCAATCATCTTGAGTAGGCACTGGTTTTACCTTGGGATTGTGGCATGATATGTGAAATGTTTCATCACACAAACCATTTACAAGAGTTGTCATTGAATTTTTCAAAGAATCGCATATTTTATATAATTATGATGAACCACCATTACTCACTACATCTTATATCAAGTCTCGCACAAAAATATATGCACGCAAGGTTTCCCATTCAAGTAAACTATGAGAGTTAATGCTTGCCTCTTTTATTTGCTTGAAATTTTCTAAGGTCCTTTTAACCATCATTTTGTGAATGGTGCCGAGTCATTATTGCGTGTGAAAATTTCATTAGAGACTTTGACAAACAGTTTGTATCTGCGTTACCATGAAATCGTGCCAATAGAGAAGGGAAGTGTTGATGTTAGGTTTGTTTCACTACAACATATAGAATCGAATACTTAATATTCCAAGATGAAATACTGAATTTCCAACTCTCTCTTGTATAAGGATGCACATACGCTAAACAATGTATTTGAATTGTTGTGATCAAGTGAGACAACCTCAATATTCCTTCTTCTTCTGTACTTCCATTCAGTTTTATGATGTGATATGTTGGTTATCAAGAAGGGACTTTTGTTGTTCAATCAATGTATGGCAACTTCAGTCTAACTTCTCCAACTACTTCCAACCGAACAATTGCAAAGAGATAAGGGTTTGGTAGTTCTATTTAACTCTCAGAATGCAAGATAATGTTCATGATGGGTTGAGCCTCGAACCAATCCTTGCTTTGCCATGTCAACTAGGCAAAGGAGGGTGCTATCTTCTAAGGATATAGGAATAGTTTTTACATTGTCAATATTCATCCAAATACTCTATGAAGGAGCAATTTAATGAACATCCATAATAGAAGTTCAAACACTTTCTTTTTACACCCAAACTAACCTTGTACTGTTACTTACAATCAACATGTACCAAAAGGTATGGACACTAGCTTCACCATTAATCACCATACACCAATATCTTCCATCCATCTACTTCTATTCAACATGAAATCTAGTCTACTTGAGGAATTAAAAAATTACATGCAATACTCCAAAGCAACACAAGTAATCCACCATGAAGACCAACAATGAATCAACAATTAGTTTGATAGCATTAAGTCAAACATTTCAACAAGTCTTCTCCTACTCTACCCCTAATCTAATTCTTAAATCTCCTTCTCTCTTTATATGAATCTAATTTCTAACAAATGGAAGGCCGAGATCAATTACAATGAAGGGCCAAGCTCAATTTAAGATCAAGGGCCGAGATATACCCATTACAAACCCTAATTAGGGTTACCACCACTATTATCTAATTACATGAAGTTGCCACTCTGTGGGCCAATAAGAAAATTACAATGCTTATGAGAGCCAATGAGAAAATAGATAAGGTAGAGACACTAGATGGCTTCCACATCTACACTTGTCATAATATGATTGAATGTGCTTGAACACATGTAATTGAAGCCTTTTGATTGGCTGAAAACAAGTGGATGTTACCTCAACTTCCTTATTTCGTAGACTTGATCAACTATTTGGTGATGAGGAAATATCTCTTGATACTTGACATTATCAAGCTCTTAGTTGAGATGGCATATTCCAAAATCACTTTATCTTCTCAAATTTCTCCATCCTCGATTTGGAAATCTTTGCTTTGCAATTGATGTTTTTGGAAATATTGATTTTCTTGGCCATGATCTTCTTGGTGATGAAATCTTTCATGCACTTAGATCTCTCAAAGTTAACTTGGATTTCCATTGGAAATTTATGTTGATAATTTCTTTGATTTTTCTTTCACCTTGCTCTTTACTTTCTTGGTCTCCATCTTGATCTTACCTTGAATTTTGATGCAGGAACATCCAATGGTGTAAGGGCAATCCTGTATCACCCAAAAATATGCTTAGTGTTAGTTTCTGTTTAAAGTGTCTTCATTTTTGGATACCCATTTGGGTCAAATAAAGATTCCAACTCTCATAGCTCTACTATTGGTTTTCTGGGTTAGAGTTTTTGAGCACCTTGGAATACGTGCCAATGTAGAAAATAGGTTATTTTGTGATTGAGCCATAATTATAATGAGTTAGAGGGTGTAAGTTGGA
Organism: Cupressus sempervirens; assembly: GCA_028749045.1. Lineage (NCBI taxonomy): Eukaryota > Viridiplantae > Streptophyta > Pinopsida > Cupressales > Cupressaceae > Cupressus > Cupressus sempervirens. Next base: position 285,394,862 of record CM053784.1, read on the forward strand.
GGGATGATTATACTTGTAATTTAAAACACTCCAGAAAAAGAATTAGGTCAAAAGGCTTTACGGTTTGAAAGTTATTGTAGTTTAAAGTTGCTTGAAGACCTCCTAAGAGCACTTCAAAGTCAGATTTGAGGCACTAAACGGCCTCGTACGAGCCCGACAAATGGAAGACAAACAAAGTTGTCCATAGGGCTATAGAGTGCTTGGAGAGCTTTTCGGAAATGTGAACGGTTTGTCAATCGGAGTCTTGGATCAAAAGTTATGCCTCTCGGAAGTTGGACTACCATTTCTGGATTCTTCTAATTTTACACCAACTTTTGACATGTTTTCTAGAACCTTATGTTTTGGCGGTGGATGCCAAATGGCATAATCTAAAATGTATTCCTAACCCTAAACCTATTTTGGCTTACTCAAGGACCTTTTTGGCATTGTAAAGGCAGTTTTTGGTGGAGTTCGAGAGAAGGTACTAGAGGAGGGTTTTTCTCTAGGATCATACAACATTGTAAGCCCATAGGGCACGTCTTTGGGTCTATTTTCATTGTACTGAATGTAATAGCAGATCACTTTTGATAATAATATTCCCCTTTTCCTATTGTGTTCATTTTTGGTCTGGGATTGTGCCTCCATCAAATTCACACTTTCAATTTTGATCTTACCTTGTTTTGCATCAGAATTGACACCATCTACATCTTCACAATTCTGTTTAGTTGGAGTTGCAAATGGGATAAACAAAATGAAAGATAAACCACTCTTAGTCTCTACAAGTTTTGAACCTACAAAATGGCTTTTTGATTGAGGAGCACTCCTCATATGGAAATCTTCTCTTCTTTTGAACCCTGTAATTTACCTAAAATTTTGATGGGTAATAACATATATGTGGGTTTGTGGGAAAGGCTCTATTGACATGGGGGAAGGCACTTTTAATGTTGTACTTTTTGTTCTGTAATTTTCATCTAATCTCCTTTTTGTCTATAAGATTGCACATATCAGACAAGATTAACAATTGAGTTCACACGTGATTTAATATACTTTAGGGACTTGGCAACATAAAAGATCATTTCTACTAGGATGGTTAATCATGCATCCTGTTTATATTCCTTTTCTCATTTGCTCCTAATGATGACAATGTCCATTGGTTGGTATTTACTCTATCATTAAGTAGTGATCATGTTTGTAAGGAGAAACTTAGTTATTTGAATGTTTGTATTCTATAGACTATTGTTGAGCTTCTTACTCCAACTCCTGCTACTTCATATTTCAGTACTTTATTTGTGGGGTGGGTATTTCATAGGGATTCCTAACTTGTTTATGGAGTCTCATACTGCAGATTTGGAGGACACATTTTTGGGGGTTTCTCTCTTCTTTGATAACAGTTTTAGCACAACTATTATTCCATCTTCGTTGTCTTTGGAGATTGACATTCATGAGTTTACACATTCATTTGATTTTTCATGTTTCTTGATTGAGTTTGATCATGATTATGTTGCCGCATATTCAAGCTTGGAGACACCTAGTCAATTTTCAAAGTCCCAAATTTTGAGACTTCTTCCCTCATCCCCTTTCATTTGAACTTTGTGTTACTTCCTGATCATCCATTGGACTTATTTCTTCCCAAAGGAAGGCATGTTACTTGCAAGCATAGGATCATCTTTTATTTCTAGACATTCTTCATCGACATTGGAGCTTCTTTGTTATGGGGAAATGTCTTCTCTCCCATCGTCTCTCTTATGAGATTTCAGCCATTGTATATTCACGATCAATTAGGCCTTTAGAGGCATCATTGAGCTCTCCATACATCACTTTCATTTGTTTGTATCTTCTCTCTCTTTTGGAAGGAGTTTTGTTCCAATGAGTCTTCTCCATTTTTCTCTATTTTGTGAGAAATTGTATTGTAAATGGTTACCTTACATGACCTAGCAATGAAGAGACCCATAATAATCTTCATCTTTGCATCATTTTTATGATATTTGACTACCCCATAAAATGCACTTATGGTGGGGTGTGTTGGTGTAAATAAGGTTCGTACCTAACTCACTCATCTAGTGATCCTATTCAGATGCTTAGAAAGTCTTTCTAGGTGGTATTAGTTGTCATAAGATATCTTTTCTTAGGTCATTGAATAATTGTCAAGATAGTTGTCTTATATCATAGGATTGTTACACATATCATCTTGTCTAATCCCATCCTCTACCTACCCTATATGAGCAAGACTGCTTATATACATTTTTATTAGTCAAGTTTCCATAATCAAGCAAGTTGTTCCGACCATTTTCTCTCTTGTAGGTGGCTCTTTTTGTTTTGCAGGTGCTTGGGGAGTTCACATTCAACTCTTCTACGCCCTAATGTTGCACCTTTAGAGATATAATTTCACTAGTTTAGGCAAGTTTCCAAATCTTTAATCAGGTCTAGCACAATTGATTTTCCTATAGGGCTTTGGAGTGCTAACTTTACATGCATTATAGATGATAAGGAGTTTTGATAAAAGGTATACCAGTTTGGATGTTAAAACTGTACTTGTTCCACTAAAATATAACATTTCCAATTTTCTGATTGAAAATTTGTTGTCATTCAATAATATAATGTGATATATAGTGGAAAATTTATTGTAAATTAAAAATTTTGATCTAATTTATAATGAAAAATTTAATATGTTTTGAAATTTTAATAATTTGTTCTGATGTATGACTCCATAGCTTGTGCATAAGAGTCCACTAATTTTGGTCCTCCTAAGCTTCTTATCATTGTCTAATAGAGAATTTAAATTTGCGTCTTTTGTCGTGCTCTAATGTCATTTAATATTGTTTTATTAAAAAATTGATGAATTCCTTCAATATGAATAATTTAAATTTCTTACATTTTTTTCAATCATTCCCATTTAATATTGCTGTGCCTCTATGGAAATGCCTTGAGACATCTCTTACCATTCCCCTTTTTGGACACACCGTGGAGCATAACCATTGTGTTTACTAACTTGAGTTGTGCGTCATATTGTGTGCATACAAAGTTCGTGGTTTTGTATTTCAAGGTGTCCACGTATTTGGCTGGATGGTCCATAACATTTGAAAGGATACAGAAAATTCCGTCAACAAAAATTAATACTTGGGATCAAATATCATGCAATAAATATTATGTAGCTGATGAAAAGACGTAAAATAAACAATTAGGCATTTGAAAATTGCTTTCAAACAAAGACACTTAATCGAATGATAAAAACACAAAATATGCATTGCTGACATTAGTTCTTTTTTGGTCAACTTCCTGAAAAGCTTTCATTCATTTAAACCGTTGTCTTAAAAGCATTTTGGAAAAGAATCGAAATAGGCCTTGTAATACGTCAATTAAAGACAATATCAGAAAAGGGACGCTGCAAGGAAATTAATGTGAGGTAGGAAAGGATCAATGGAAGATATAGCTTATGTATTAATGGAAGATATATACGTACCTGAATTTTTGTTCACCACATTAAAAAGTTCACCACACACTACAGATTATACGTACCTGATTTTTTGTAATCTAAAATAAATATAACTTTTTATATTAAATTCTTCCTTCATACTAATGAAACTTGTGTAGTAGAAAGTGAAAAACACTTGATTTACCTTCCAATTGCATAATTAATTTTCTGTATTCTAATGCGATGTCCCGAATGCCCATGCATGTTATTCCTCAGTTTTCTGTATCAAGTATCACCTACTTTGTACTTATTTTGCAACAGGTTTGGAAAGATTCTCACATGAAGGACTTTCTGAAAATGTGCGAGAGTTTTATATCAGACTTGAAACAGTCAAGTACTACAAGGCATGTATCTATTTCCAAGTCTTTTTTTTGAACTAAACCTTGAAAAAATATGTTTCTGAAGGACGGACTGATATAAAAATAGTAAAAAAATTGATATAAATATAAGTGATTCTACAAATGAATTTTCTCTATCTGCATGATGGTGTTCCACATTTCGCTTTAATCCTTGATGAAACGTTTAGGCTCTAGGGTGTGTCTTTAGATACTTTTTATACACATTTTAATGATGTATCGTTTAATTGACGTTATGTTTTACAGCTAATTAGAGTTCACCAATTGCTTCAGATTTATAGATTTTTTTCTTTAGTTTGGTAGGTACTTTCCCTCCATAAAGCAATCAGGAATCCAGAGCTAGGAAAATAATACCTAAGAACAGCATACGGAAAATGAAGGATATATTTTTATTTTAGTAAGAAAGGCTATTTGTGCAACATTTCTACATCTTTACAAATTTTAGTCTCAAATTTATATTAATGCGCAAATAGTGCAATCAAAATATTACGAATAAATGTCCTAAAATATTGAAACAAGACAGGGAGGTCTCTACAATCGTAGCCAATATTTCAAATTGTAAAAGAAATTTCAAAGAAACAAATGCATACTATGCAAGCCTTCTCTATTTCGAAGGCTTTAAAGTATTATAATATTATATAACTACTTGATTACTTTTATTTCTTTTCATTGATATTTTTTCTGAATACTTTTCTAATTTAATTTTTACGAAGGTCATGTCAACTTGGTATAAACTACAATGTTTGGAATGTTGATGTACATGAAACTAAATCCAGTGATGGTGAGAAGTCCAACTTGTTTGTTTAATTTTCCTTTTAGATTTGAGAAGATGTGGATGCAGCACCCACAGTTTGAAAGTAAAATGGAAGAATGGTGGAGTATTGATATTGAAGGTACAGCTCTCTTTAGAGTTGCTTCTAAGCTTAAAAATGTCAAAAGGGAATTCAAAATTTGGAATAAAAACTGCTTTGGGAATATTTTTGAGAATAAGGCGGCTATGAAGGAGGAATTTCAAAAAACCCAGGACAAAATTCAGAAGGATGGATATACTCTTGACCTTCTTATAGAAGAAAATGAGAAGTTGGCCCAATATCATGACATCATTACTAAAGAAGAAATCTATTGGAGACAAAGATCAAGACTGTTATGGTTGAGTGAAGGAGATAAAAATACCAAATTTTTCCATCTTTCCACTTTGAAGCATAGAGCCAAAACTCACATTTCACATTTAAAAAAGGGAGACTTGAAGATTGTTGAGGATAAGGACATCATGAAAGAAATGGTGACTTTTTTCTCTAATCTAATGACTGCTGATCCCAACATTAATTTGGATCATCAAGCTGATTTCCTTAGAGTGATTCCTCGACTAGTTTCAAAGGAACAGAATAAAGTGTTAAGTTCAATTCCTAAGGATGATGAAATTTTCAAAGCTGTTTGTTCTCTGGGAGGAGATAAAGCACCTGGTCCTGATGGCTTTCCCATGTTTTTCTTCCAGAAACTTTGGAAATTTGTTGGAAAAGATGTTTGTGATGCTGTGAAGAAATTCTATGGAGCTAAACAGATGCTAAAGGAAGTCAATTCCACCTTTCTGTGCCTGATTCCTAAGAAAATTGGAGCTGATTCTCCTGACCAGTTTAGACCGATCAGCCTTTGTAATTCTTTCGATAAAATTATATCCAAAGTTCTCACGTCTAGATTACTCCTTGTGATTCCTTTGATTATTGCTGATCAACAAAATGGCTTCATCCCAAGTAGACAAATCCTTAACTCTGTCATCTCTGCTCATGAGAATATTCATTCCTTGTCGTGTTCTAACAATCAGGGATTCATTATGAAAGTAGACATTGCTAAGGCCTATGACAGAGTTGATTGGACTTTCCTCTTAAACGTTTTACTTGTTTTTGGCTTTGACCATAAGGTTGTTGGTCTTATTCATCAGTTGATTTCAACATCTTCTATTGCTGTTCTAGTTAATGGAAGTTCTTCTCATTTTTTTAATCCTTCTCGAGGATTGAGACAAGGTGATCCTTTATCCCCCATCCTTTTTGTTAGTATGGCGGATTGTTTGGGGAGGTACATTGGGGACTTGGTCCAAAGAGGAGTTATTAAGGGATTGCAACCTTCTTCCCATCCTCTCATTTGTTCTCATGGTCAATTTGTTGATGATACCATCTTCATGGGAAAGTCTGAAGTTAAGGAAGCCAGAAACTTGAAGCAAGCTATTAATTTATATTCTTCTGCCTTAGGTCAATTGGTAAACTGGAATAAAAGTGTTGTGTTCTTTATCAACATCCCTATCCCTAGACAAAATAAAATTGCTAATATTCTTGGATGTTCTATAGGATCTCTTCCTTCATCTTATTTGGGTCTTCCTCTAGGTTTGAAGGCTCCTGATTCCTTTTGGGAAGATCTTATTAATAAATTCAGCAAGAAGTTGGCGGGATGGAAAGGGAATCTTTTAAGCTAGGCAGGTAAATTAATTCTCCTCAAAGCCTGTCTTCAAAGCATACCAACTTATGCTTTAAGTCTTTTTAGAATCCCAATAAAATTTGCTGAGTCTATTGATAAAATTCAAAGGAATTTTTTATGCACTAGTACTGAGGAAAAACAGAGAATGCCTTTAATTTCTTGGGATCAAGTTTGCAAACCTATCAGCGAAGGTGGATTGGGAATTAGGAAAGTCAGAAGTATGAATAAAGTTCTCTTAGCCAAACAAGGATGGAGAGTTTACCATGATAACAAAGAGTGGAGTACTATATTGAAACATAAGTACTTATTCAATGCTAAATCTCTTTTTGATTTCCTTTCTTCTCCTGATGTTATTCATCCTTCTTCCATATGGGGAGCTGTTAAGGGGACTAAGAAAACTCTTGAAAAAGGGTGTTCCTAGAAAATTGGAAATGGGATTAAGGTGAGATTTTGGGAAGATGTCTGGTTAAAGGATCATCCCTTGATTGAAGATTTTCAAGACAAAGCTCAAGTTGACTTATGCAAGCAGAGATTTGGCATATTAGTTAGTCACTATTGGCAGAATGATTCTTGGGTGAATTTGATTGACATTGATCAAGGTTTCAATAACATCCAGTTATCTGTCAATGCTGTCTCGCTTTATCTTTCTCTTGTGGATGAGATTATTTGGCATGCTGATCCTAGTGGCCAATTTAAAGTCTCCACTATCTTCGTCTCTAAGGAAAAGGGTAGCCAACCCTTTTGGTCTTATGCTTGGATTAAGGGTCTCATTCCCAAAATTAATATCTTCTATTGGATTTTGCTTCAAAATAAAATTCTGACCCTGGACAATTTGCAAAAAAGAGGTATTAATGTGGTTAATAGGTGTACTTTATGCAAAAATGGATTCGAAGATAGAGATCATTTGTTTTTGAATTGCTCTTATACCTAGCAAGTTTGGACTGAGATTCTTAATTTTTGGGGTATGACCTGGGTCCATCAAAACAATGTTGAATTCTCTTTTAAAAGTTGGAAATGCCCTTCTAAGGACCCTGATGTTCAATTTCTTTGGAAATTAACTCTTCCTCATCTCTGGTGGGGCATCTGGAAAGAAAGAAATAACAGACTATTTAGAAATAAAGAATTACTAGGATGGGTGCTTGGTCAGAATATTATTAGAGCCATCAAGGAGAATTTTAAAACTCAGAGGAAAACTGATCAAACCTTTAAAATTGATAATCCTTTGCGATCTGAAGGTTCTAACTTGAAAATTGATAATCCAAGATCATGGTTACCAGGAGACCCGTCTCCCCCCTAAAAGTGGCGTCTCGGAGACCGAGACGCGTCTCGGAGACTTTTCGCGTCTCCGGAGACCTCAAAAAAGGTTGGAGACTTCATGACAAAGTCTCCTGAAGTCTCCCCGTCTCCTAATCCAAAAAGTGAAGTCTCCCCGAAGTCTCCTAATAAAATATAAATGTAAAATATAATATTAAATAATTTTATATATTTTAGCCCTCATTTAAATGTTTTTAATGCAAAAATCTAAGGTACTATATGAATTCCGTAACAACTGCTTGGTGATGTACGTCACCTACAGGAACACGATACAAGTCTAAGACAACATATTGGAAGCTGTACAGGATTGCAGTAAAGATCCCAAATCACATAAATTTATGCGGTTGAGGAATTAGGGTGCAAAAACTGTTGTTAGTGCATTAGAAGATAGTATTACATATGTTACAGAAATCTGATATGCAAATGCTTGATAATAGTATTATTCCTCATGAAAACCAAGCATCTATTTGCTGATAAAGACTCAGCGATAACAGTGATAGACTAGAGGTTTTATGTATGTTAACATGAATGTATTTGGTCCCATATTTCTGTTTTTTCAAGAGGATATCATGTTTCAGTTTGATGTATAAGTCGTATTTGTTATTCGTACCTGTTTATCTGATGTTGGCAATATCCTAGTACCAATATAGGAATCTTTGTTAGTTGAATCTGTGTAACTGGAAAAAAGACACTATTACAAAATGATTTACTCCCTTTTAAACTAAGCAATCCTAAATCTTAGTTAGAAAATAGAAATCCTAAGTGTGTCTCTATGCATGCATCAATGTTGAATAATCCAATAATTTTCACAAATTTTTTGTAGCAATGCCAATAAGTCAGGTTTTAAAATCTATTTCAGTAATATACTTTTGTATCTGACCGCTTATTATTATTATAATCTTTGACAGTTTGACTCTATGAATCTATTTTAATTTTTAATGTGACAACACTAGTATTATTAATTTATTATTTACTTTAGTCTTTTAGTCTTACGGTATTACTATTTTGAAATTTTGAAATTTTGTATTTACTTTTAGTATTAGACTCTTTAAGTTTAAACTATTAAAAATTTTTTTTTTTTTTTTTTTTTTTTAAAATTGCCGTCTCCAAGTACCCCCGTCTCCTATTTGAAAAATTGCCGTACCGGTACCAGTACCAGTACCGGAGACCTCAAAGTCTCCCCGTCTCCCGGTGACCTTGTCCAAGATCAATCATAAAATGGAACATTCCTCCTAATGGATGTATTAAAGGGAACTTTGATGGAGTTGCTAAGGGCAATTCGGGAAGAGCGGGATGTGGAGGTGTCTTGAGAGATCATGTGGGAAATGTTATAGATGCTATTGCAGTTCCTATAGGTCATTCTAATAGCCATATTGCTGAAGCTACAACTGCCCTCTATACTATGAAGCTAGCTATTGATTTGGGGTATCCAAAATTATGGTTGGAAGGTGACTCATTGAATAATATTAATACTCTAAATAATAAAAACTCTGTTTCATGGTCGATAGAGGCAACTGTTAAGGAGATCAAATCCCTAATTCATAAATTTGAAAAAGTGGTCATATCCCATACATATCGAGAGGCCAATGGAGTTGCTGACTGGATAGCCAACCATGCTGTTCAGGCGGGGTATAAGGTGAGGTGGCTTGATGAATTAAATAAGCACGTTGATCTTAAAGCTATTACTAATTATGATGCCATTCATTCGAAAGTGGGAATTTAATGATTTTATGGAGTGGCCTTATGGCTGTCAGATTACCTTCCTCGAGGAAGTACAATCATGTGAATGTAATGTGGCTTTTGCACGTATCATCAAAAAAACGAGATTCATTTGAAGTGACAGAAACCTGCTTTCATTTTAATTTATTTACTCTCTGCGTTTGGTTGTTTCTGGTTTTAGGCTCTTTCTGTTCTTTGCAAATGGGGGGTGAACCACGGAAGCAAGAACCTAGAAAGTGTGATGATTGGAAGGCTCGGAAGGATGTTTGGAAGATTTTACAGAAAGGGAAGGTGATCAGTTACTTGGAGCGTTTGCATGGTTTTAAACCTTGTGTCACGACTGCATTCTTTAAAAATTGGTCTGATGATAGGGTCACTCTTCATGGAGTCACTGTGAAATTAACGGAGGACTTCATAGCTGAGATCACGAGGCTCCCCACAGCTGGTATTAAGTTTGCCAAAAAAACCAGTATCTCTAATGTTCCCTACAAAAAATTTCCAAAGACGGATGATGAGGAGAAACAACTGGAAAAGAATGGAGATTTCTTTGATGTGGAATAGATAAAAGAAATTTGGCGGGATGTGCTATGCTGTATCCGTGAGTATTTCATCCTCAATGGTAGAAATAAAAGAGTCCATAAATTTCATTTTGTTTTTCTTAACCATTTCAGGCATAAGGATAGACTCTCTTTCCCTTTCTATCTACGTTTTTCTTTGCTTCAGAGCTTGCATGCTCATAGGATGAAGGAGTCTCGTCCTATTTTGCACAAAGGTCTGATACTTCTCATAGAGGGTTACTGTAAAAATAAATCCATAGCCTCCACTCCTCTTATTGACAAACATAAGGGTTCTCACTCTAAAAAAAGTAAGGAGGAGGACAATGTTAAAGGAAAAGAGGAGGTTCTTAAACTTAAACCCTCTGATTCTCAAAAACAAATTGTGGATGAGGATTTTGAGTCTGAGAATACTAAAAGCCCCGAGAATGAAATCCCTGAGGAAGAGGAAGGTACAGATGTTGGGGATTTAAGTTCCAATTTGGAAGGGTATCCGGAGACCAAAGGAATAAATGAGAAAGGGAATGAGGAAGACAAAAGTGAAAGAAATTCAGAATAGAGTAACTCTAATAATGAGGGCAATCAGACTGTTTCTGGTGGAGGTGATAAGGACAAAGAAAAATTAGTTGAGAATTCTGTTGATATGAGAAAGGAGGATCATACGGTTAAGCCTACCTCACCTGCTAGGGAGATTGAGGGACAAGATAAGGAGGACCTTGTTCACAATGAGGACCCTATTGAGACTAGGGAGGAGGAACAGATGGAAAGGGAGGCACATATCGACAAGGTTGGTTCCCCTCCTTATGAGATTGCAAAAGACACCAGTGACTCTCTGCAGAGGGAAATCAAGCTTTCCTTCCTGCATTCTACCAAGCTTAAATCTGACGCCATTCTACAAGTTGATTCATGGATTTATAATGAATTGATGGGGTTGAAGAAGAAAGTGGAAATTCTACAACTTAACCAAGAAACTGATCAAGCCAAAATCAGCCAATTGGAGGTGCAAATGGGAGATATCCCAAATAAACTTAAAGATTATGAGAAAAATCTCAAAATGCTTATCAAGGAAAGTGGAACAAAGATGGAACAGGTTACATCTAGTAGCTGTGCTGCCGCTGCAAGCCTTGGCAAAAGAGCTAATGAAGAAATTATATCTTTTGAGGGTCTAAGCAAGAGAACAAGGTAGAGCTTAAAGAAGATAGCCCTGAAAGCTACTGCTGCTTTAGTTGTTGACTCCATTCAGGATACTACTACGATTGGTAAGGAGGTTGTCAAGATGATTATGGAGCTGCAATAGTAGCTTTGGGTCTTGTTCTTTGGTTTTGTTCCTGCTCTAGTCCTATTTGTTGGTTGTAGTAAATGGTTCTTGTTTTTGGCCCTATTTTCTGGGTTTCGATCTATAAGCTACATTTGAGGTTCCAGGTCCCTATAAAACTTGGGTACTTTTTCTGGACTATGTTTGTGGTTTCAGGTCCTTGTAAAACCTAATTTTGATACTGTTTTTCAATAGGTTTCAAGACTGTTTTTACTGGTGTTTATTATTGTTATATCTTTTCTCTTGCTATTAAAGGGTTTCAGGGTCCCTTCAAAACCTGCTTTTACCGTAATCTAAAACTTGTTAGTTTAGTTGAATGATATTTCTGAAAAGAAAAGTTAGTTAAATGATTTGATATTAACAATAAATATAAATGAAAATAATTTTTTTTTGTTGATGATGTTGTGTCATTATTTTAGTTGTTTAAAGAAAGGTTATAGAAAAAATCATAAATTGATTATAAACTTACTTTCTTATAACTAAGTATTAGTGACATTAACTTTTCAATAAGTTTCAAAACTAAACGATGTTATGTGGACGAGGATGAGATGTTCGAATTATAGTGACCATTTACTTTTGTACATGTCGTACGACAAACCTAAATATTTTCTTTGAAATATGATATTAAAATTAATAATATTTACTATAGTCTCATTTTCAAATGACTTATTGACCATATGATTAAATTAATTGAATCAAAATTGACTAACATATTTACTTTAAAATAATTAAAAAGAATAGTTTTTCATCAATAATGAAATTCAATGTTTTAAAAAGGAAAATAATTAATGTATAAATGATAATTACTTACATTTATATTCATTAGAACTAAGTAATATGTCTTATGACTTATTTGCAATAGTTAAACTTAATTTATATTAACGATTATAAGTTCAAAAAAGCTATAAGACTATATTTTTAATATATATAAGAATAATATTTAAAGTGATAAATAGGTGTTAGAGATTAATAGTTAGCATATATATTAATTATTTTACCATTTAGGTAACATGTATACAATAACTTTGAGAATAATTTTCCAATTAAAAAAGAAAATTTAATATAAGATAATTCATAACTTTTTTTCCTTAAAACCTCTTCCAAATAATTCAAATATCTTTGCATTGATATTGATTCAAAATTAATAACCCATAAGAAATAACTTTTTTCTTATAAAAAATACAATCTATAGAGGTTCAATTCTCCACCACTAGATGGAGTTAGCCCTTGATTTGAGGGATTGTTTTACCAACCCTAAAATCCCATTTCCATCAACACACAAAGCATCTCTAACATTGTAATGTGTGTGAGGTTCTCGTTTCTTAAAAATAATAATTTATGGAGAAAAATACTCGCAAAAACTTCTATTTCTTCTTTATTGTTATTGTTTATCTTAGATCTTTTTTAGATCAGGGGACGAGGGTACATAGGTATGCCTATTTTTTATATTTGATAGGAAATATAAAAATATGAGCCACGAGTTATGATTGAGCATTCAAAACAAGAGATTTGAAAATATGACTAACGAGTCATAATATATATGTTGAATGTTTAAACATTAGATGCATAACAAAGAAGTTAATCTTTAAATGTACAAGATTTGATGAAGGGTACTCCTCTTATTAACACAAACACATAACAAAAATAGAGAAATATCAACAAGTTGCAAGAACGAAAAGTTGGCTTTTTATTATCTCCAAAAGTAAGAAATTACAGATTTTAGAATAAAACATGCAAAGCCACATGGGCATTTTCCTTACAATATTCTATAACCCAGAGCCACCTCTAACATCCTAGACAACCCTACGTGCCTTTTTTTCCACCACCCAAGAAGTTTATATAAATGTAACCCTAGACCCTAAGGCCAACCAACCCTTAATTATAATTTTTCATATTTTATTATATTAGAGTAGGCCCCAACAACTTTTAGAATTCAAAATGGCAAGAGTCCATAATGCTACGATAAATTGTGAGTCTCTCATCAGAGAGATCTTGGGTTCGAATGCACTCAAATTAACACATAATAATAATCAATTTCAACAAATAATAATTATTAATCTAGGCTTCGGCCCATTACCTATCAAAAAAACAAAAACTTTTGGAACTCAAGAAATTTTGATGAAAAATCATATTTGCCCATTTTAGGTGGCTTAGCTTCCAAAGACCATAACTCATTGCTAGTTACTTTGATTGACTATTACAACCCCATTTTGGAAAAGCTACAATCTGATCTGCAATGCTTCACTCACCCAAGCTTTAGCCAGTCGAGTTTTGACCCCTTTTTAGAGCCTCTAAAGCCTTCAAAATTGAGTTAAAAGTTTTTATACTTTGCTATCAATACCAAAGTTTTTCAATAACTTCACAAATAGACTTAATATTGCAATGAGACTTTATTGATAGGCTGATATATTTAAAATGAACCTCCAGGGATGAAATCAAGATATTTTGAGCTCAAATGACCAAATTACTAAAAATAGTAAGCCCCAAAAATAGTTACTCTGCACAGGCCTTTATTGAAAGACAAATGAAATATCCCCAATAGATATTTACCCAATTTTTACCTTGAGATAATTCTCAGAACTTAAACATAGGAATACAATATAAAACTGTAGATTCTCATAAAATACCTTGAAATATGTTACTGCAGTATACATCAGCAAAACAATACCTAGCATTCAAAAGCTCAATCTTAAACACATTTTATAGTCAGATTGGAATACTAAGAAAAAAAACTTGTAAGCACAAGCAAGACACTTGATGTGACATCTCCATGGACAATGGGTCTGCGTCCATTGTCTATTGGCACAAGAATTTACGTCCTCACGTTGGATGAAAGGTGAAGCTTTCCAAATAACTCTCTTAAGAGAGACTGGAATCTAAATCATAAAGTCAAGCATAATCTGAATGAATGAGTCTCTCTTTTTAATCCTCAAAGTTGTGACTCTTAGAATCCATTCTTGTCTTTTCACCTTATCCCTCCTTGTCACTTTTAGCCCACTTTATAATATTAAATTGGCCTTTTTTGATCTTAATTCACGCTCTCATAGTCAATTTTAATATTATATGAATATGTCTTTAAATTTCCTAATGTCTCAAAAAGGGGACATTACAACAAATCAAAAATATAATTGGGTGATGCAAGATTGTCCTTACACTCAGGATGCTCATGCATCAAGATCATAAATCATATAATCCCATATTGCAAATTCAATAAACTTCTAGTTTTAACATATCCTGTGAAAATCATTTTTTTAAAGTAATATAATGTTAATCAATATTTTATGAAAGTTTTAGACTGATTACATATTGAATTAGGCTTGATAAACAACACAACATGCACATGAAAAAATGAAACAAAAATAAAAAATGTTAATCTACATTGCAATTTTTGTAACATTTCGCAAGGAGAAACAAAATTGTGCACCGACAGTGTGTTTTCGGCTGCACGCGTACGGGTACCTAGTACATGTACCAGAGGTCTAGGTATGCATACCCATGCAACCTTGTATAAAAATAATATTTAAAAGTGATAAATAGGTGTTAGAGATTAATAGTCAACACATTTACCCTTTGGTGACAACATACATGCTAGGAATAATTTTCTAATTAAAACAAAAGATATTAATATTAATGAGTAATTCATAACTTTGTATTCCGATTAAAAAAATCATAACTTAATATTTCTTAAAACCTCTTCCAAATAATTCAAATAGCTTTGTATTGATATTAATTTAAAATTAATAATCTAGTTAGAACTTGAGCTTTTTTCTCATAAAAAACACAATCTAGAGAGCTTCAATTCTCCACTACTAGTTGGAGAAATCTAACTCAGGTCTTGATTTGAGGGATTGTAGGCTCTTGCCTATACTTGCAAACATATGTATTTCTTCTTTATTCTAATTGTTTATCTTAGATCTTTCTTTTCTTTTCTTTTTATTCCTTCCTATACTCTTTTATTTTTGTTGTATATTATGTGTTGATGACTTATTTGAAATTCTTAGACTAAATTTAATTTGAAGGTTATGTGTTCATACAAACTATAAGAATCTATTTTTTTAATATATAAAAATTATATTTATAAGATAAAAATAATATTTATAAGTAATAAATATTTGTCAAGATTAATATTTAACTCATGTTCATAATTTTTACCCTTTTGTAAAACAACATATATAGATAACATTTGATAATAATTTTTCAACTAAAAAAATGAAATTAATATTAATGAGTAATTCATAACTTCTTTTTATTAAAATTCAATACCTTTGTATTGATATGCATTTAAAATTACATAATACACTTAGCAAGAATTTTTAACTTATAAAAAACGCAATTGATAGATCTTCAATTATCCACCACTAAATGGAGAAGATCTCAGCCCTTCATTTGAGGGATTGTTTCAGCAACCCTAAAACCCCACTTTCCATCAATACACTTCTCTACCAATTTGAATTGAGGGTTCTGGTTTCTTAAAAAGATTATTTGATGGAGAGAAAAACTGGCTAACACATTTATTTCTTCTTTATTTTTATTATTTTTGTTTATCTTAGAAATAATTTTTTTTTAAATTTTAGATTTTTACTTCTTATACTCTGATTTTTGTTGTATATCATTGCAGGTTGAAGGTGGAAGAAAAGCTCAGAACAACTGGTTAACAAATTTCTTATCTAGTTTTGTTAGTCTATGTTGCTTATTTCTTTACATTGTTGGTTGAAGTGCTACACAAAACCAACAGGGCATTTATTGGTGGGTTGTTTTGGTATTTCTTTGGTTTCTAGACAGAATGCAAAATATTGAAGTCATAATTTCTCTGTTCAAAACACCAAATCTAAAATAGTAACAACATTGTTAAAAGGGCATGCACAAGGTTTGCTCCATTCAAACATTCTTTGTCCATGATTTACTAATGCCTGTAGAATGGGGTGACAACCTTACATGGAGGCACCATGAGGGGCCATGTTTCTATCTGCATAAGGAGTCATTACCCTGTCATTGAATAGAAATGGAAATTGTATGTATTACATGACTATACTACCGTTATAAGAAACTACAAAGTAATCCTGTGGGAGTAGAACCCTCATCTTACCATCCACTCACATTTTTAGTGTTGTTAGCCTGATTTCTTAACCGCAATCCAATAGGAACGAATAGTGATCAATATAAGAAAATAAATATTATCCACAATAACATAACACAACACCGGGGTGGGGGGTTGAATCAGTATTCCCACTTTTAATCTTATTACTTTGATTTCTTAATTATAAATCAGTAGCAATGAAAAGTAAATAATATAAGCAAATAAAAGACATCCACAATATCATAACACGTTTTTTAATTGTGGAAACCTTATTAGAGTAAAACTACAGTAGGAATGAAACCCACAAATGATTACTTTGCAGAAGTAATAACCCTGTTAAAAGTTTAGGTACCATAAGGCAAATGCAAAACATTCAGACACACTACCTATAGCTTACTGCTTAGATTACAAAATAGAAATGCTCACTACAAAATAGAAAGGCTCATTGCCTAACAAAAAATATATGGACTACAATCCTAAAATGAACTGAAATAAAAGTATCAAATATGCCAAAGGAGTTCCATGTAGGTATATACAAAAGCTCTGATGTATCTGTCAGTCTTAACATTTGCAATTAGGCTCTTTGGATATCTGAAGATCAATCTAACCTTTACATCATATATCTCATCATCGTATTACCATATCATCACAAAACTCGAGCTTATATGCCCATTTACAAGTTTGTGTTCTTCACCGGTCGGCCCAAAAACAAAATAGGTAGTGGGTTGGAGTGTCGACCAAATTTCCATGCAAAACTTGTTCCTAACCTCGAACAAAAGCATGTGTGTCATCTACCATGTCTGCTCCACCAAAACAAACTCTCAAATCGATCAAATCAATGACCTATTACGATCGATCTAATAGCTGACTGTCACTGTTCTTCCCTGTTTTCTGATTTTTGCAACTCAGAACCTCATAACTCAGACATCAGACATCTCCAACTACTGGGAAGATGGAATAAGGTAGATAATACCTTGATGAAGCTCCCCCGCTGACCATAACTCAACTATACCCGTCTGTAACAAAGCATGCACTGAGACCTATACATTGTCCTTGTTCTGTTACATTCTAGCTTTTAGTAACTCCAAAATATGATAAGTTCTGTTACATTCTAGCTTTTGGTAACTCCAAAATATGATAAGTGACCTTCAAAATGATGTATGGTTTCCATTAGTGACAACATACAAGCTATTAAGAGTAATGTCTCTTGCCGACAATATGATCACTGAAAATTATAGCATAATAACAGACTGTAATATCGACTGTGATCTAGCACAAATCTACAGAAACATTCTAACCAACACTCTTAAGACTATCTCAAATTTATAGGATATCTTAACTTTAAGAGCAATAGTAATACATGTTATTCAAGTCTTATTCATGCATGATACCTTCTAAGAAGAATCGACTAATGTTAAAATAGAAGAACTCCTTAAACAAAACTAAAAGCATCTTCCACGAAGAATTGACTTACTAGAAAACACAAGGACTGCTTAAACAAAACTAAAAGCATGGAGCTTTGAATAAAATTGAACAACCCCATAGATCATTCTATTGTATATGATCAAGACTACCACCTAGTCGGATGATCACTGCCAACAATAAAGTCACCATTTGTATTGCGTGCTGAAGTAGTTGAAGGAAAACTCAGATGGTCACTTTTGATTGCGTCTTCTCCATTATAACAGCGAGAACCACCTGCAACTATAGCTCATCATTCATGTCTTGAAGTTGCAAGTAAGTTAAGAAAAAAAATTAAAAAAATTACACAAACATACCGAAACATCCAAAAATATTATAAAATTAAAAATAATTACTACATCACACAAATTATAGTGTGAAGAGTAGATTATGGCTTTGATCCTTTTCTCCATCATCGCACCTTAATAAGTTATTTTCGTTTTGTCAAAGATCTGTCTGTTAAGGGTGTTGATTTGTATCCCTATATATTTTGCACTCCAAGACAACTAGACACTAAGAGCCATTGTAGGATATAATGAAGCAATGCAATATGTTCTTTGTATATCCATGCCATTCGCTACTATTCCATGAAATCATGACACCAACTCGAAAATATCATCTCAGATCTGCACTTGAACAGGAAATTAATGTTTCCAAGGTGAAATTTTTCATGTGACCCAAGTCTCTGCCTCACTAAGTAGCCCATCTTCCAATGACACTGCAAGAAAAGGACACAACATCCTCATTCACATAAAGCACTCCCCCACATGAGCTGTAATCATTGAATTCTGTTATGCTCGAACATAAACGTCACACAAATTAATGTGACTTGGATTATATTATGCAGCATTCGCCGTCACCATGAGTGACAATAAATAATCATCAGAAACTTTGTCTTTAAAAGTTTACCACAAATCAGCATGGGTTTGTTGTGCGGCATACTCTTCAAAGGCTCCATCATCTAAGCACTCTCTTTGTGGCCATCTTGACTAAGTTCAGTCATTTCCCTCTAGATATACATGAGTCAAATAGAGGAAGTTTGAAAATGTGTTTAATTATTGAGTGTTTTTAGATAAGATAAGATAAGATAATGATATTAATGTGTGACAAAAGATCAACAAAGTGTTGAAGGGACTGGAAGATACAATAGGGAAGAAAAGAAACCTAGCAGGAGCACCAAATGGTGTCTGAAAAAGAATGAGCAACAAAACAAAGAGAGGAAACGAGAATGAACAGATGAGAGAAGGACTAGATATACTTTCTTGGTACAAAGATAACCATCACTGAGGGATAAGACCCAAGGAGACCAGAAGCCCAAGCTCGAATCCGAGTAGCATTGAGAGTAGAGTGTTGTTGCTTGATGAATTTGTGATGTGATTGAACAGATCTAGTATGTCCCGAAGTAGGCCTATCCGGCGGTCGCTATTGTGTGTATCTTTTTTCTATCAACGTTTTGGATCTTATTTTCTTATCTATCATCAAATGCAACAGAGTATTAGGAGAGAAAAAATTTGTAAAATACAAACCTGCAAATCAAATTAAGCGAGAAGAGAGGAGAGGAGAGGAAAGGAGACGCATGTGAAGGGAATTCAGTCGTAAAACAAAAAAAGAGTGAAACAGTAATTGAAAAACAAACCCAAAAACTAAAAAGTAAAATAACACTAGGAAAAAATAAATCTAATGGATTGTGGAAATCTGATAGACATCATGTGTTGATCAATTTTCAAATTGGTTTCATTTATTGATCGAGCTCATAGTTAGGACTTGAATTTTGTTTTATGACATTTATGGTGATTAGTGAATCTCCTATGAGGTGTAGTTTGCATATTCAACTCCACAATTCTAGCCCTGATTGAGCAACCTTTAATTCTATACTATCAGTCTTGGCCTCTTTGAAGGAAGTAGATCCTTTTGTAAGGACATTCCCACTATAGATATAGATGAGGAAGGAATCCTATATTTGATCTGGAATTGATACTTGTCCACTTGCATCTCCCTCCAATATTGTTGCAAAGCCTCTTTCATCTCTCTAGAACTGAAAACTAGATCAAATACCATCATTATGCCCAACAAACTTTGAAATTATCTCTAAGAATGATGAGAAAAGCCCCTTTCTAATAAACTATTAGATTTGATTTCAAAAGTTGCCAAAACCTCTACCAAACTGATTTGGAGGCAAAATGGTACTGCTAAAATGAACCTCTCCGAGTTTGGCGCCCACCCATTTCATTGTTTGGCCATAAACTGATTCTGAACTACCCATACCAGAATTTAGTTGGATAAGAACCTCAAGCAAAACCCAGTATAACTTTTCCCCACTAACACCTGTGCAAGTACTAATGACAAATCTGGAAAATAGACTTCGAGAGTTTTTTGTCGATATGTGTAGCCTATATTGACCTCAAAAACATGCCCAGGGCATCCAAAAGAAGTTGCAGGTTGAAAATTGATTGACAGATCTTGATTCCTTGTAAATATTTTCATTTTATTATAAAGTCAGAACTTTATAATAAAAACCAAACTTTATTT
The DNA here is from genome assembly GCA_028749045.1 of Cupressus sempervirens. Classification (NCBI taxonomy): domain Eukaryota; kingdom Viridiplantae; phylum Streptophyta; class Pinopsida; order Cupressales; family Cupressaceae; genus Cupressus; species Cupressus sempervirens. Next base: position 285,415,107 of record CM053784.1, read on the forward strand.
TACAAGGTCTACACGGTTTAGAGAGGAAAAACAATAATTTTTTTTTTTTGAACTTTGAAAATTTCCCTTTACTTTTATTTCAGGTCAAACTTGGTAGACCAGGCCTATGACATGTGGTGCCATCAGAGTGGTCTGTTTTTGCATTGTCATCCCGACAAATCAGCATACCTCAAAGCACGTCGGCACGCGATCGCCACATGTCACCTTCTCATTGGTCCATACTACCTTGTCATCTTTCTTTGTCAACATCTTCTGGACACCTCTACCACCTATGCACCACGTAGTGCCACCTGATTCGTTTGCGGACTGTTTCCTTGCCAAACACATAACCACGTGTCACCATCCGATTGGTTGTCACATTAGCTATTGGGTGAGCAACTTCTCATAGCGACTTTACGACAATCGTCAATTTCTGCCACGTGGTGCAATTTGGTGCATCCATCTGAAACCTACCATGTCATCTCCCCACTCTTAGTTATATTCTGAACTACCCATACCATAATTTAGTTGGATAAGAACCTCAGACAAAACCCAATATAACTTTTCCCCAGTAACACTTGTGCAAGTACTAATGACAAATCTGGAAATAGACTCTGAGAGCTTTTTGTGGATATGTGAAGCCTATATTGACCTCAAAAACATGCCCAGGGCGTCCAAAAGAAGTTGCAAGTTGAAAATTGATTGACAGATCTTGATTCCTTGTAAATATTTTCATTTTATTATAAAGTCAGAACTTTATAATAAAAACCCAACTTTATTTTACAAAGTCTACAAAAAACAATAAATTTTTTTTTTGAACTTTGAAAATTTCCCTTTACTTTTATTTTAGGTCAAACTTGGTAGACCAAGCCTATGACACGTGGCGCCATCATATTGGTCTGCTTTTGCACTGTCATCCCGACGAATTAGCATACCTTAGAGCATGTCGCCACGTCATCACCACACGTCACCTTCTCATTGGTTCGTACTACCCTGTCATCTTGCTTTGTCAACATCTTCTAGACACCTCTACCACCTAGGCACCACATGTTGCCACCTAATTCGTTTGCGGAGTGCTTCCTTGCCCAACACATAGCCATGTGTCACCATTTGATTGGTTGTCACATTAGTTATCGGGTGAGCAACTTCTCATAGTGACTTTACGACAATCGTCAATTTTGCCACGTGGTGCAATTTGGTGTATCCATTTGAAACCTACCACGTCATCTCCCCACTCTTAGTTATATTAGTGGACTATATATTCTAACAATTGGTATCAGAGCATCAAGTCCTTGAAGAGAAAGCTTAACAACTTTGGGAGATCATTGGCGAATCACTTCAAGAAAGATAGTCCTAAGTCTAATGGAGGAAATTTTGACACCCAAAAGATGAAGCTTCTTGGTGAGACATCATAAATGTGTAAAGAATCGGGCATCGAGTTTCCTAATCTAGAATCCTTTTGTTGCATACAAGAGAATAGAATCATCAATAAAGATAGATTCGGATCCGAAGAAGAGATGAAGATCAAAGAAGGTATTGATCTATTTATGGAAAGAGAGCCAGAAGGTATGTAATTTTTTTTTGTTGGACATGTAAAGAATTCGGTCAGTTTTTGTCCAGATGCCTAAGAGAGTAACGCAAGCTAGAAAGAGTTCATTTTTTGAAGAAGAAGAATTTAAAGCAAGTATGGAAAGATTCTTTAATGATAATGATGAAAAAGAGTCCGAATTAGTTAAGAAAGAGGAAACAATGGAAGAGATAGCTTCAGTAACTATTGCTGATGAAGAAGAAGAAGAAAATATTGGAATTATTAGAGGAAATGTTGAAATTTTCTTTGAGAAATTAACAATGATCTGTAGAAGAATGTGCAAATTGTTGAGCAAAGAGGAGAATAGAGATCTGAACCAAGATGAGATAAGAGTGGAGTTAGCAACTCCTACCTCTAACAAGAACTTAACAAAGAACGCCCATAGCAGATTGTTGGAAGCAAAGACAAAGGAGTGATGACAAGGAATAGAGTTAATGAGGAATTATGTTTGATTTCTCAGGCTGAACCTAAGAAAACAAAAGAAACATGTGAAGATGATGATTGGACTCAAGCAATGAAGGAAGAATTAGATTAGATTGTGAAGAATGACACATGGGAATTGGTTCCCAAACCTAAAAACAAGAATGTTATTGGAACTAAATGGATATTCGAGAACAAGATGAATGAGCAAGACGAAGTTGTAAGGAACAAAGCTAGACTTGTATGCAAAGGATATTCATAGCAAGAAATAATATAAAATGAGGAGACATATACTCATGTTGCTAGAGTGGAAGTAGTGAAAATGTTCTTAGCTCATGCAACAAATAATAAATTCAAAGTATATCACATGGATGTTAAATAAACCTCCCTAAATGGAGAACTTGAAGAAAAGGTATACATTGAGCAGCCTAAAGGTTTTCCTCTGACAGAAGAAAAGGATATGGTATGCAGATTGAAGAAAGCTCTATGTGGTCTTAAACAAGCACCTAGAACTTGGTATGCAAAGTTGGACAAGTATTTGACAAAGCTTGGATTTGCTAAAGGTAAGGCAGATAGTAACTTGAAAGAAATTGAGAATTGTTTGCTAATAATAGTAATACTTGTTGATGACATAATATATGGAGGCAATGATAAAGCAAGTGATGAGTTTGTTGAAGAAATGAAGAATGAGTTTGAAATGAATATGATAGGAGAGATGAAGTTCTTTCTAGGTTTGCAGATTGTGCAAAACAGTGATGACATTTTCATTTCTTGAGCAAAGTATTTGAAAAATTTGTTGAAAATATTTGGATTGGAAAGTTGTAAGCATATTGGTACACCAATGATAACTAGTCATAGGTTATCTAGCAAAGATGAGACACCTACAGTTGAACAGAAGAAGTACATATCCATGATTGGAGGTTTGGAATATCTGACACACACTAGACGAGATATAGCAAATATAATAGGGATTGTAGCTAGATTTCAAGTTGATCCTAAGGAGTATTATTATGCAAAGAGAATATTCAGATATTTGAAAGGAACATCTGATTATGGGATATGGTATGATAGATCAAGTGATTTCACTTTGTCTGCTTATATTGAAGTGGATTGGGTAGGTAGTATGGATGACAAAAAAATCACTAGTGGTTGAGCATTCTTTCTTGGAGGAAGATTGGTTTCTTGGCTAAGTAAGAAACAAGATTGTATTTCATAGAGTACAGCTGAGGTAGAGTATGTTGCAACAACAAATAACTATAATCAGGTTATTTGGATGAAACAATTGTTGAAGGATATCAAGATTAAGTTTTCAGAGCCTATTGTTATATATTGTCATAACACAAGTACAATAAATATGTCTAAGAATCTTGTATTACGTTATAAGACTAAGCATATATCTATTAAGTATAATGTCTTGAGAGAGAAGCTTGTAGAGAAGGAGATCATATTGGAGTATGTCAGTACTAAAGACTAGATTGTAGATAGCTTTATTACGCCCTTGCCTAAAGATACATTTGAGTACTTGAGAGTTATGCTTGAGGTTATGCCCTTGCCTACTTCAGAGTAGATGATGCAGAGATTGCATCAGTCCAGTGGTACAGAGCACAATTATTGACTAGACTGAATGCCGATGCTTCCCGTATGGGGGAGTATTTGAGATGAGCAGAGTGATCAAGGACTCTTGGTAATTAGTCTCGAAATAGTCTTTGGACACTTGAGTTGGTTAAGACTTGGAGTAGAGAATTGACATAATGTCTCCTTTGTCATTGATGTCAATGGGGGTGATATGTACGTGAAAAAAATCCTCTAGGTGAATGGGAGAGAGAAGTTGAATGAGGAGAGAAAGAAGGAATATCTCTATGGGGGTGATATATAGTATGAAAAACTTTGATGTATGGGGGAAAAGTTGAGAGTTTTTTAGCATATGAACAACTGATGCCAATTCTAAGAAGATGCAAAATAGAGCGGTGTTTTAGAGAATTTCAGATTTGATTGATGGAGAGGATTTGAAAAGATGAGAACAACAAAAACAATAGAGTATTGTTTGGTATGCTTGGAACCTAGATGTTTTTTGTCTATGTTGCCATCAATGCCAAAGGGGGAGGTTGTTAGCTTGAATCCTGATGATATTCCTTTGGGGGAGTATCCTAGGCATTGGAGAGCATGTGGAAGTATTGACATGTTATATTCATGACTGTGTTTGTCATTGATGTCAACAAAGCAGTAATTCTATGAAGATTGGTAGAGTAGTTGTTTGGACAGTGGGTCCTTTTGCCTTCCACAACTACTAACAGGGTTGGCACAACTCCTAACAAGGTTGTAATCTCCTAACAGGGACTGATATGTACTAAATGTATTTCACAAACTCCTAATAGGGGATATCCTCTACCAAGGAATATTTATATTAGTACATCATCTTGTGGGTATCCTCCCCACCAGGGTTTTCCCTCTAATCAAGGGTTCCCCCAGTTAACATATCTAGTGTTATCGTACATGTGTATCTTGTTTTGGTTTCTGATTATATTGCTCATATAGTTAAGATTTAATAAGGTTGATAATTGTGGTAATAGTTGGATAACTGATTCACCCTCCCCACTCTCAATTATATTAGCGGACTATATATTCTAACAAAAGCATCTTCTAAGAAGAATTGACTTATTAGAAAACACAAGAACTGCTTAAGTGAAACTAAAAACATGGAGCTTTGAATAAAATTGAACAATCCCAAAGATCATTCTATTGCATATCAACATGACTACCACCTAGTCGGATGATCACTGCGAATCATAATGTCTCCAGCGCATTGAAGTAGTTGAAGGAAAACTCAGATTGTCACTTTTGATTGTGTCCTCTCCATTATATCAGTGACAACCACTTGCAATTGTAGCTCATCATTCATGTCTTGAAGTTTCAAGTTAGTTAAGAAAAAAAATAAAAAATAATACAAACATAACGAAACATCCAAAAATATTATAAAATTAAAAGTAATTAATACATCACACAAATTATAGTTATAATATATACCATTATATTGTATTATCCATATTATATATCATAATGGGTTTATCAAGTTATTTTAAATATCAAGAATCTTAACAATATTTGATAAGACATTATAATAACTAACCCAAAATGCCCTCGAAACACACATATTTCTAAACTCATCAATCCACATTGGCCAACATCATCTCCAATTTCGTAAGAAAGGAGTCCCAAAAGACTTTTTGACCCAACTATGCCCCATCTTTGACTCCATTTTCAACAATATTGCCAAGAACATGATGGAGATGTCATTATGGACATGATGGAGATGGTAGAGTTTTAAAAATTCCTCCCCTAATATTCCTTTGCCGAATGAATAAGCAAGCTATGTGAAGAGTAGATTATGGCTTTGAGCCTTTTCTCCGTTGTCACACCTAAGTAAGTTATTTTCTTTTGTCAAAGATATGTTTGTTTGGGGTGTTCATTTGTATCCCAATATACTTTGCACTCCAAGACAATGAGACAGTAGGAGCCATTGTAGGATATAATGAAGAAATGCAATATGTTCTTTGTATATCCATGCCATTCACTACCATTCCATGACATCATGATACCAACTCCAAAATATCATCTCGAAACTGCACTGGAACAGGAAATTAATGTTTCCATGGCAAAAGTTTTCATGCGATCCAAGGCTCTAAGTAGTCCATCTTTCAATGGCATTGCAAGAAAAGGACACAACATCTTCATTCACATAAAACACTCCCTCGCATGAGCTGTAATCATTGAATTCTGTTATGCTTGAACATAAACGTCACACAAATTAATGTGCCTTGGATTATATCATGCACCATTGGCCATCACCTTGAGTGACAATAAATAATCATCAGAAACCTTTGCCTTTAAAAGTTTACTATAAATCAGCATGGGTATGTTGTGCGGCATACTCTTCAAAAGCTCCATCTAAGCACTCTTTTTGTGGCCATCTTGATTACGTTCATTGACAAAGCGATTTCCCTCTAGATATACATGTGTCGATTAGAAGGAAGTTTGAAAATGTGTTTAATTATTGAGTGCTTTTGATAAGATTGTGTGTATTTTTTTTAATTAATGTTTTGGATCATATTTTCTTCTGGTAGCCGCACAGATCAGTCACTGTTGGACTTTTTCCTTGTGAAGACAGATACCTAATCGATTCTGTGATGCTTCTTGCTTTCTTCTTCTTTTGTTGTGCTTGTTCTTTTTTGGACACCGTTTGGTGCTCCGTTTGTCTGCTTTTTCCTTGTTGTAAGCTTCCAGTCCCATAGACCCACGTTGTGGTCTTTTGTTGGACATTAATAAATTTATCTTATCTTATCTTATCTATCTTATCTATCATCAAATACAACAGAGTATAAGGAGAGAAAAAAATTAGAGAATACAAACTTGCAAATTAAATTAAGTGAGAAGAGAGGAGAGGAGAGGAAAGGACACACACGTGAAGGGAAGTCAACCATAAAACAAAAAAGAGTGAAATAGTAATTGAAAAATAGACCCAAGAACTAAAAAGTAAAATAACAGGAGGAAAATAAAAATCTAATGGATTGTGGAACTCTGATAGACATCATGTGTTGATCAATTTTCAAATCAGTTTCATTTATCAATCAAGCTTACATTTAGGACTTGAATTTTGTTTTATGACATTGATGGTGATTAGTGAATCTCTTATGAGGTGTAGTCTACATATTCAGCTCCACAATTCTAGCCTTGATTGAGCAACCTTTAATTCTATACTATGAATCTTGGCCTCTTTGAAGAAAGTAGATCTTTTTGTAAGGACATTCCCGCTATGATCATGTAGAATGCATCCAACCACAATAGGTCTTATGTCACCCTTCAAAGCTTGATTACAATTTATATCTAACTTTTGGGGTAGTACAAGTTATACCATTTGAAGGAATGTAAGGAAGGTCAACCTTATTAGCCCCATCAATAGGGGTTGCATAAATTAAATATTATATAGCATTATTTTGAAATAATTATTCATAGGAAATAATTTGGTACTCACACACTCTATTGACTCATGATTTAATAGTGATTTTAACTACAAGGTAGCCAAGACAAGATTGCATCTAAGGGAAGCTATCTCCTATGATGGATGCAATTTGTCAAAAACTTGGACAAACTATAAGGATGAACTCTTTCTTCTACTTTAGGCTTTGCAAAACCTAGGTAGTTAGATCTTTAGATTTGTTCATATGGTACTAGTTCAAATTATACATATGAATCTATACAAACTTGATTAAACCCTTATTTCGCCTATACTCATGCAATAACAAAGGCATGCAATATCAAGTTATAAAACCTATAAAATCCACAAGTTGAGTGAGGATATCCTTTCAGCTCCTAAACAGAAATGGAAAATGGACAATTGATATTTGATTTTGAATCAACATATCCCACATATGCAACAACAAACTAAATTGATCATATAGCTGATCAGTGCTCTATTCATTGGGTATTCCACAAATTGCAACATACATCAAGTATTGGTGATCTATATTCTCACTTTGTGAATTAGACATTTATGTTCAATCTAAACCTCATACTTATCAAACATCCTCATGAAGCTCACAACCCTGTCAAAATGTATCAAGCATTTACATAATTCTTTGAACCAAAGGCAAAACACATCAAAATATAAAACCTAATAATGAATTACAACTAGATCTATAATCTTTGATTACAAACTGCAAAAGGTTACAATCAACATAGATCAGAGACAAGGCTCAGAATGAAACTAAGTAATTTGTTGTTCTTTGTATTCATTCCTTTGAAACAAGTACATTCAAGATGCATGAAAGACTCATAAAACACCAAATAGATTAGAACTATACTCTATACTTCAATATTTGTTGTTTATACAAGAGAGAAATGCTGAAAGAATGGTGGATACCCAGTTGAAAACTTGCTCAAAACTTTGGGAACCAACCTTGTACAATGAGAGAAGAAAGAAAAATATAGATGAGGAAGGAATCTTGGATCTGATATGGAATTCAAACTTATCCACTTGAATCTCCCTCCAATACTATTGCAAAGCCTCTTTCATCTCTTTAGAACTGAAAACCAGATCAAATCCCATCATTGTGCTCAACAAACTCTGAAAGTATCTCCAAGAATGATGAGAAAAGCCCCTTTTTTGATAAACTATCAAATTTGATTTCAAAAGTTGTCAAAACCTCTACTAAACTGAGTTGTAGGCAAAATAATATAGCTAAAATGAACCTCTCCAAGTTTGACGCCTACCTATTTCACCATTTGGCCATAAATTGATTTTGAACTACCCATACCATAATGCAGTTGGATAAGAAGCATCTTAGACAAAACCTAGTATAACTTTTACCCACTAATACCTGTGCATAAACTAATGACAAATCTAGAAAAGAGACTCTGAGAGCTTTCTGTCGATATGTGATAAGCCTATATTGACCTCAAAAACATGCCCAAGGCGTCCAAAATAAGTTGTGGGATGAAAATTGATTGACATACCTCAACTCCTTGTAAATATTTTCATTTTATTATAAATTCATAACTTTATAATAAAAACCCAACTTTAGTTTACAAAGTTTGCACGTTCAAAGAGGAAAAACAATAAAAAATTATTTTTTTGTGAACTTTGAAAATTTCCCTCTACTTTTATTTCGAGTCAAACTTGCTTGACCATGCTTATGACACGTGGTGCCATTGGATTGGTCCATTTATGCACTATCATCTCGACACGTCAGCATACCTCAGAGCACTTTGCCATGTCATCGCCATGTGTCACCTTGTCATTAGTCTTTACTACCTTGTCATCTTGGTTTGTATACATCTTCTAAAGAACTCTGCCACCCACCTAATTGGTTTGGAGATTGCTTCCTTGCCTCTGACACATTGCCATGTATCATCATCTTATTGGTTTTCACATTGTCGCATTAGTTATCGGGTGAGCAACTTCTCGTAGGGACTTTACAATACCGTTGATTTTTGCCACGTGGCACAATCTGGTGCATCCATTTGAAATCTGCCACATCATTGCCTTTGCCACGTGTCTCACTGTCGCTTTGTCACATGCTAACTCACCAATCGTCACATAATCTGTTATAATGTGATGCTTCGACACGTGTTGTCTTCTGCCACGTCACTCGCCTCAAAGTATGTGCCATGTCATCTTGGTACCTCACTTGCCACATAACTGCCTGTCACGGCTAAGGCATCATTTTCCACATAATTTGCAAGAATACGAGGTTGCGCCATGTGTCCATTTCATTTAATCAGCTTGCCTTGAGATCAGTGCTAGGTCTTGAAGTACGTGCCAAGTGTCATCTTCTCATTGAATCTTGGGATGCCACATGTCGATGTCTAGTTGGTTGTTGGGGTCCGCATCATCACCATAGTCAGCGCAATTGTCACATTCTTTGGTAAAAAATTACCTATCCTTCATTAGCCACAGGGACTGGTGCCCATTTCATGAGCTTCCTTGTTGTGTAAAAGGCACATGACTTAAGGCATTCTATGTGTTGAGTGCTCCTATACTTAAAAAATACATATGCCAACCGTCTTACAAATGTGGGACAAAAACTTCACTATTTCCTTTACAAAAATTTTAGTGTTCAAAGCAATTTTGCATGTTAAATCTTTTTACACATAACCCATGCATGTGAAACAACAGTCAGAAGGTGAGCTCCAAATTTTCTACACATTGGTGTTTGCAACCAAAGTGATTTCAATGACTTCTTATTCATTTCCATACATTATTCTTTGCTTAGAACATTACTGGGAGAAACCAAATCGAAAATATATCTCTTGATCTCCAGTAGATTCTCATTTGCAATGTTTTAACAAAATCTTGTTGCAATCATTCATGCATTCAAATCTATATCTTTGAAATGCGCATTCCATGTGCACACAGGTTGAAGAAAGCCATGTTAGAATGATAATATGACTGTTCTATTCAACTTGAAATTGATCGCTCAATCCTATTAGAGCTTCTCAATCCACCACATGGTCTTTAAGTTTTCTTAAAAATCTTCCAATCTGAAAGATACTCTGGTGCAGAAGCACCCAAATAAAGAATGTACACATGCCAATTAGTCACTATTGAGCGTTAGTTTTGCGCAAGCCGACTGGAGGAGTTTATCTTGGGATTTTTATAGGTCCTTGCGAGGTCGGTTTACCCTATTCTATATTGTTTTGGAACAGTCTATAAGACGTTTTGGCAAGACATAAGGATCTAGATCTTTCTATAAGCCGTTTTGGTCTTGTAGGGTCAGTTTTCCTATGTAATAATCTAGAATGTTCCCTAGACCGTTTTAGCAAGTATAAATAGAGTTTTTAGGTTTAGGTTTAGGGCAAGTTTTTGAATATGAAAATTATGGGAAGAAGAAATCTGTAGGAGAGCAAGTGTATATCCTGTTCATATGATGAATTAATTAGAAGAATATTATTATCTATCTCTTTCTGGTGCTGGTTCCTTTTGTTTTTGCTTCCGTTGAGTTTATCTCTACATCATACCCTTTGGCACTGATTCAATAACCATCCCTCTTTATGGCCTACAGCTTCCATGAGACCACCGAGTCTTTAATCTCCATTTTGTGCATCTGATCAACATTATCTGTCCAGCTGATAAAAGCTCATAATACATCTCCTTACTATAACATAACCCATGTTTGGATTCCCTATGCAGGCATAGCACTTTCATACAATCACGCACCATCATTGACTTCCTCATTGCACATGGAGGACAATTGAAGTCAATCAATTTGTTCTCTACATTTTGCAACGACATACTAAACTTTTCAATTTTTAATTTCAATACCCGGTCTAAATGCAACGACCTTATTCAATTGGGTATTATCATCTTTGATTGTTGTGGTTAAGCCTTTCGACTGCCCATTATGCACGTTGAAACTTCCACTACCCATGTAGATTTCCAAGAGGCCATATGGAAAATAGCTAAGACAATCCACTTGTATTATTTGTATGTCAATTTAGGGTTAGGGCATGAGAACCATTTTACATCTTGACACCCTCTCATGCTCTGTCGACTATGAAAATGATTTGCAGATTTGTCCTTTTTTTTGTGATTCCCCTTTATTGTCTAAACTCCAATGCTCAAAACTTAAGTTGTCAAAATTAGGACGATACCGAGGTGCATTTGGAAAAAAAATGTCATTTTAAAATAATGTGCCCCCTCTGTCAAAATGTAACGTCAGAAAATAGATCTAACTGTAGTAGTGTCTTGAAACTCTATGGATATTAGTATTCTTTCTCTTATTCAGATGAATCTTCCATCTTGCAGTGCACCTTGCAATAGTTAGTCTTCTTGGTTCATTTGAGAGTTGCAAGCATAATATTTCTCTCATTTAACTTGCATGTTACAAGTAGGAAGCTATAAACGTCAATTAAAGGCTCCTAATCAATGGGATCCCTTGGATATAAGGGTTTATAGAAGTGTGTTGGGATTTTAGCATACATTAGTAACCAAACTTGTCGATATTTTCCTCAACGTGCACTCTTCTCCTTGTGCTCGAAAACTTTTCACTATATTGATTATTGTATTCAATATTATTTTTTCTTCATCCAACCACATATATTGATCAGGTACTCTGCCCAATATGTACCGTATCTAATATGGATGAAATTTTGTAGGAATATTCACCGTGTAAGCTAAACTTTTGGTCAAAAGATGTCTATGCTCATCTTTTAAGATTCCATCTCCACACAAATCTTTATATTCTTTCTTGATTTTGTATTCTCCTAGATCTTAAATTTGTCAATGAATATATGCTTGAACATATTCTAACAACAATACTTCTTATTGGATAAAATACATTAGACATGTCTACTTTGACCATTTTTATTGGTTGAGGTTTGTATTTTGGTCGAGGTTCTTCTATATTGTTGACAAGGGAAATTGGTTCAACATTCTTTTCCATTTTGTTCAAGTAGAGAAATGTAAAAATCAAACAATAAATTGATCTGATGACTCATGATATACTAGTTAGGTTTCATGACAATTCAATCAGAGTGGTTTTCACAAATCTCAATTTGATCAGATCAATTGTTTGACAATACTTAAGATAGTTCTCAAATGCTCAAGTAAAAGTAAAGGTATGATATGAAATGACTTTCCTCTATTTATTATATGTGTTCTAGTCATAATTTTTTTAACGATACCTTTACCAATGATGGGAATAGTGTCTAGTCACGGGTTAACATATACTGATTGGTTAGTGCTTCACGAATGGTTGTGACTAATAGCAGCTAGATGCATCTCATGAAATTTCTAGAGCTTTCATCATAGTGTTATCCCCATTTCTTCATATCATCATAGAAACCAACATAATGCAATCTTACACCATAATGTGCAAATTCAACATCCCACTCTTGACTATAGGGGATTGGTAGATCATTTTCTTTTATGGGCTCCCATAAGAAAAAATGTGCTTAGTTTGAAGAGGAATCCTTTGCACCAGACGATAGTGTTTTCCCTTCAGGTGACTTGACCTCTTATAGGTTCTCTTCTTTCGTCATCCAAGTCTTCTTCATCTCATTTTCAATCTCATCAAGACTTGCAAGATTCTTCATTTTTCCTCCTTGTGGCCAGTTAGGAGACTAGATCCTATATTTGCAATCTCTTGTAATGTGACCAACCTTATTGCACTAGAAAAAAATTATTGAGATATAATCTCTAGTATTACCTCTTTGTTCTCTACATTAGTAATTCTCTATCAAATGTCGAAACCTTCCACATAACAAGAATATAAGATTGAATTATCGCCCTCTTCTACAAGAGTTCATAGGTTGAATAGGTGACCTAGGAACTTTCACTTTAAATCAACATTCATCGGCTTTGTGTCCATACTTGTTGAATGTGCAATAGTTGTTAGAGTATATAGTCCACCAATATAACTAGTAGAGCGGGGGGGGGGCAGGGTAGGTTGGGGGGTTGAATCAGTTATCCAACTAATATCACGATTATCAACCTTAAACAAATTTTAACCATATGAGCAATATAATCAGTAACCCTAACAAGATACTCATACACAATAACACCAGATATCTTAACTAGGGAAACTCTTGATCAGAGGGAAAACCCCAGTGGGGATGGTACCCACAAGATGATGTACTAATATAAATATTGCTTATTAGAGGATGTATCCTATTAGGAGTCTGTAACAATATTTAGTATAATATCAGTCCTTGTTAGGAGATTTTGAATCCCTGTTAGGAGACTTCAACCCTGTTATGAGTTGTGCCAACCCTGTTAGGAGTTGTGGAAGACATTTGGACCCACTACCCAAAAAACTTTAAGGTTAAGACCAATGAACCTACTATCCAAATGATCTCTATATTATTCCTTGTAGAATAATAGAAATGAATAGTACTTCCTTCCTTTGTCCTATCAACTGGACCTCTACTCCTTTTGATCTTGTAACCAAATCATAAAACTCACATCCAATAATACTTTGGATCGCTTACTCGCATTCAATAAACACTCTGCTTCTTTTCGCACTTAATACAATAATCACCACACTTTACAAATAAGGAAAAAATCTTTCCTTTAGTATACCATATCTTCAAAATAATTCCTTGAGTCGGCCTTGAGGGTTTCCTAATTAATTATAATAGGATAATTAATTAATTATAATTATAATAGCATTGTCGGCTCATAGTCTATACAAAACTTCACACATGCAATACTAGGGCTTTCACATTTGCTAACATCATCATTTGATTGTCCTCTGTCACTATCTAACTATGCATCTCCTTTATTACATCTCAGCTAAAAGATATAGTACAAACATCATAAACTTCTTTCCAAGCACTTTGTCTTTGAACTCCTCTTAGTAAATCGAGTACAACTTCCGTACATCTTCAACTTACATGCTATGTAATGAACCACGTCATCAGAACACTGTATTGAACATGTCCATGCTCGCACATCACCAGACAAGAAAAACATTGCTCGTACAACTCAGATCTCTCTTTCTCTGCTAATCTGTTAGTCTTCACAGACTTACTGCTATGTTGACATCAATGACAAACACAGTCATAAATGCAACATGTCAATACTCTCCAATGCTTAGGATACTGCCCCAATGTAGTATCATCAACATTCATGCTAACAATCCCTCCCTTTAGCATTGATAAGAACATACATGAAAAATATCTAAGTTCCATGAATACCAAAACCGTACTCTGCCACTTTTGGTGTTGTATTGATCTTCTCAAATCCTCTTCATCAATCAAATTTGAAATCCTCTAAAACACTGCTTTGTTCTTCTTCTTATTTAGGATCGACAACAATTGTTCATAGTAAACAACTCGCAATACATATCTCCCCCATAGAGATATTCCTCTTTTCTTTACACGAATATTTCTAAATCTCCCTAATAAAAATATCTGCCCCATTCATGTACTTATCTCTCTTATATATACTTAGGAGATGTTTTTCATGTATATTCTCTCATCCATTGACATCATTTACAAAATCCTCTTTATGTCAATTTACTGTTGCAAGTCTTCAACCATCTCAAGTGTCCAAACACATTGTTCAAGACCAAATACCAAGTCTCTAATGACTTAGCTCATAACAAACTCCCTTATATGGGAAGCATCAACCTTCAAACTAGTTTAACAATAGTGCTCTATACCACAAGATTGATGCACTTTTTGCATCATCTACTCAAAAGTAGGTAAGGGCATAACCCCAAGCATAGGTAAGGGCTTAGATCTCTGCTCTTCAATTTGATTCCAATTTTACAAATCATTGTTAGTGTCTATGATAGCTTCCAAATTTTCATGGTTAGCATTTAGATCAACAAAATTTACCAAAGCTATCTCTTTTATTACTTCATCTTTCTTAACCATTTCAAGCTTATTATCTTTATCATCGCAGTCATTCAAAAATATTTCCATACTTGCTTTAAATTCTTCGTCTTCATTAGAAAGTGAACTCTTTCTAGATATTCTTACTCTTTTGGGACATCTAGATGAAAATTGACCAAACTCTTTACATGTCCAAAAAACAAAAAATTCCATACCTTTTGGCTCTCTTTTCATAAGAAGATCAATATCTTCTTTGATCTTCATGTCTTCTTCGGATGTGGTTGGGTCTTTACTTGTGTTTCTATTCTTTTGTCTGCAACAAAAAGATTTCGGATCAGGAAACTCAATGCTCAATTCTTTACAATTTTTCGATGTCTCACCAAGAAGCTCTATCTTTTAGTTGTCAAAATTTCTTCTATTTGATTTAGGACTATCTTTTCTGAACTGACTTGTCACTGATCTCCCAAAGCTATTAAGCTTTCTCTTCAAGGACCTAAAGCTTTGATACCAATTATTAGGATATATAGTCCACCAATGTAAATGAGAAGGGGGGTGAATCAATTATCCAACTAGTATCACAATTATCAACTTTAAACAAACTTTAACCATATGAGCAATATAATAAGTAACCATAACAAGATACTCATACACAATAACACTATATATTATTAACTAGAGAAACCCTTGATCAAAGGGAAAACCCTAGTGGGGATGGTACGCACAAGCTGATGTACTAATATAAATATTCCTTGTTAGAGGATGGATTCTATTAGGAGTCTATAACAACATTAAGTACATATCAGTCCTCATTAGGAGATTCCAACTTTGTTAGGAGATTCCAACCCTATAAGGAGTTGTGCTAACCTTGTTAGAAGTTTTGAAAGACAATTGGACCCACTGCCCAAACAACTTCAAGGTTAAGACCAATGAACCCACTGTCCAAATGATCTCTGTATTATTCCTTCCAAAATAATATAAATGAATAGTACTTCCTTTCTTTGTCCAGTCAACCAGACCTCTGTTCCTTCTGATGATATAGCTAGATCACAAGATTCGTATCCAATAATCCCTTGGTTCGCTTACTCTCATTCAGTAAACACTCTGCTCCTTTTTGCACTTCACACTTCATACAATAATTACCACACTTTACAAATAAGGAAAACATCTTTCCTTTATACCATATTTTCAAAATAATTCCTTGAGTCAGCCTTGGGGCTTTCACAATTAATTATAATTATAATACCATTGTCAGCTCACAGTCTATAAAAAATTTCACACATGCGATACTAGGGCTTGCACATCTGCTGACATCACCATCCAACTATCCTTTGTCATTGTCTAACTGCACATCACTTTATTACATATCAGATGAAAGTTATAATACAAACATCAGAAACTGCTTTCTAAGCACTGTCTCTAAATTTCTCTCAATAAATCAAGTACAACTTGCATACATCTTCGTCTTACGTGCTACACAATGAGCCATATCATCAGGACACTGTACCGAACATGTCTATGACCACGCATGACTAGACAAGAAAACATTGTCCGTACAACTTAAGATCTCTCTCTACTAATCTACTAGTCTTTATAGACTTACTACTATGTTGACATCAATGACAAACACAATCATGAATGCAACATGTCAATACTCTCCAGTGCTTAGGATACTCCGCCAATATAGTATCATCAACATTCATGTTAATAATGGTATCTATTGAAACAACTAAATTGGGTCTATTATTAGGTCTATATCTACACTTATATACAACATGGCCATACTTATGACCACTATAGAAATAACTTCTACACACTTTTTTAGTGTGATCAATATTGCTACAATTAAACAAAGTAGGTTTGTTACACCTCTTATCTAGTTTTTTTGTGGCTCCCTTTTGGCTCTTCTTTTTCTTCTTGGAATCACCTTTGGATGGATATGCTAGAATATATAGTCCACCAATATTATTGAGAGGGAGGAGGAGGGTGGTGCGGAAAGGTGAATCAGTTATCCAATTAATATCACAATTATCAACCTTAATAAAATTTAACCATATGAACAATATAATCAGAAATCACAACAAGATATGCATGCACAATAATATTATATATATTAACTAGGAAAACCATTGATTAGAGGGAAAACCTTGGTGGGGTTGGTACCCACAAGATGATGTACGAATATAAATACTCCTTGTTAGAGGATGGACCCTGTTAGGAGTCTATAACAACATTCAGTGCATATTAGTCCCTGTTAGGAGATTCCAACCTTGTTAGGAGTTGTGGAAGACGGATTAACCCATTGTCCAAACAACTTCAGGGGGAAGACAAATGAATCCACTGTCCCAATGATCTCTGTATTATTCTTTGCAGGATAATAGAAATGAATTCTACTTCCTTCCTCTTTTTCTGTCCTGTCAACCAGACTTCTGCTCATTTTGATCTTGTAACCAGATCACAAATCTTGCATCTAATAATCCCTTGGATCTCTTACTCGCATTCACCAAACACTTTGCTCCTTTTCGCACTTTGCATTCAATAAAATGAATAATTTTCTATTACAAACAAGGAAAACATATTTCTTTTATACCGTATCTTCAAAAAAATTCTTTGAGTTAGCCTTGGGGCTTTCACAATTAATTATAATAAGATAATTAATTAATTCATAATTACAATAGTACTGTCAGCTCACAGTCTAAACAACTTATCACACATATGACACTAGGGCTTGCCCATTTGCTGACGTCATTACCAGAATGTCTTATGTCACTAGTGGACCGCGCATCCCTAGAGTATATCTCTGTTAGAAGATATATTACAAAAATTAGAAACTGCTTCCGAGGTACTTTATCTCTATACTGCTCTTTGTAAATTAGGTGTTTCTTCCGTACATCTTTGACTTTCTTACTTCGTATTGAACCATGTCATCAAGACACAATATCAAACATGTCCATAATCGCATATCAACAGACAATCAAAACATTGTCCGTACATCTAAGATATCTTTCTGCTGCCCTATCAATCTTCACAAACTTACTGCTATGTTGACAACAATGACAAACACAGTCATGGATGCAACATTTCAATCATGCTAACAATCTCCCCAAGTGTTCTACCAATACTTAGGATACTCCCCCAAATGAATACCATCAACATTCATGCTAATAATCTCCCACTTTGGCATTGATGGCAACATAGATGAAAAACATCTAAGTTCCAAGAATACCAAATAGTACTCTACTGTTGCTGTTACTATTTTCATTTTTTCAAATCCTCTTCATCAATAAAATCTGAAAACCTTTGGAACACTACTCTTTTTTGCATCTTCATGCATCTTTCTAAATCTCCCTAATAGAGATTACAATTGTCTACCCCATTCAACTACAAGATGTTTTCCATGTACTCTCTCCCCCATTGACATCAATGACAAAGGTCTCATTATGTCAATTTACTACTTCAATTTATAACTAGCTCAAGTGTCCAAAGACACTAATTAATACCAAAAACCAAGAGTCCTTAATGACTTAGCTCATCATAGACACTCCCCCATATGGAAAGCATCAACATTCAGTCCAGTCTAACAATAGGCTATGTGCGATTGGACTAATGCACGCTCTGGATCATGTACTCAAGAGTAGGTAGTGGCATAACCCCAAGCATACCTCTTAATTACTCAAATGTATCCTTAGGTAAGGGCTTTGTAAAGATATTTGAAATTTGATCTTTTGTACTCACATATTCCAATCCAATTTATTTTTTTATTGCCTTCTCTCTCAAGACATGATACTTAATAGATATATGCTTAGTCTTAGAATGCAACACATGATTCTTAGACATACTTACTGTACTTGTATTATCATAGTATACAAACTCAATCCTAAAATCCTTCAACATCTATTTTATCCACATAACTTGATTACAATCATTTGTTGCTGCTACATACTTTGTGTTAGCTATACTTTGTGAAATACAATCTTGTTTATTTCTCAAGCAAGAAACCAATCTTGATCCAAGGAAAAATGTTGCACAACTGGTTCTCTTTCTATCATCCATATTGCTTTCCTAATCCACATCAGTATATGCACATAGAGTGAAATCACTCAATCTGTCATACCATATTCCATAATTAGATGTTCCTTTCAAATATCTGAATATCCTCTTTACTCTTACATAATGATACTCGTTAGGATTAGCTTGAAATCTAGCTACAATCCCAACTACGTTTTCTATATTTGGTCTAGTGTGATTTAAATACTGCAAACCTCCAATCATGGATTTGTACTTCTTCTGCTCAACTGTATGTGTCTCATCTTTGCTAGATAACTTGTGTCCACTTATCATAGGTGTACCAATAGGCTTACAACTTTCCAATCCAAATCTCTTCAACAAATCTTTCAAGTACTTAGCATGTGAAATGAAAATGTGATCGCCATTTTGCGCAATCTGCAACCCTAGGAAAAACTTCATTTCTCCTATCATGCTCATCTCAAACTCATTCTTCATTTCTTCAACAAACTTATGTTGCTTCATCTTAACCATAAAATATTATGTCATCAACACATATTACTATTATCAACAAACCATTCTCAATTTCTCTCAAATACAAGTTGCTATATGTCGTACCTTTAACAAATCCAAGTTTTGTTAAATACTTATCCAACCTTGCATACTAGGTTCTAGGTGCTTGCTTTAGTCCATATAGAGCTTTTTTTAGTTTTCATACCATATCTTTGTCTTTTGTCAGAGGGAAACTTTCAGACTACTCAATGTATACCTCTTCTTCAAGTTCTCCATTTAGGAAGGTTGATTTAACATCCATTTGATTTACTTTGAACTTCTTATTTGTTGGATAAGCCAAAAACATTCTTAGTGCTTCCATTATGGCTACAAGGGCATATGTCTCTTCATAGTCTATTCCTTCTTATTGTGAATATCCTTTGCACACAAGTCTAGCCTTGTTTCTTACAACTTCGCCTTGCTCATTCATCTTATTTTTGAATACCCATTTGGTTCCTATAACATTCTTGTCTTTAGGTCTAGGAACTAATTTCCATGTTTTGTTCTTCACAATCTGATCTAGTTATTCCTTCATTGCTTGAATCCAATGATCATCTTTACATGCTTCATTTGCACTCTTAGGTTTAACTTGAGAAATAAGACATAATTCCTCATTAACTTTGTTTCTTGTTATCATGCCTTTGTCTTTTTTTTTCAATTATCTTCTCTAGGGGGTGATTCTTTGTCATGTTTTTGTTAGAGGTAGGAGTTATTAATTCAACTCTTATCTCTTCTCCTGGCTCAAATATACGTTCTCCTCTTTGCTCAATTGTTTGTACGTCATTATGCAGATCATTGTTATTCTCAAAGAAAACTTTTACATTTTGTCTAACAATTCCAGTATTATCTTCTTCATCATTAGAATTGTAATCTAACATATTTTCCTTAGTTCCAAACTTTTCATCAATCTTTACATTTGTGCATTCAAATATTGTCTCAGTTCTATGATTAAAACATCTGGATGCCTTTCTTTTCAATGAATAGCCAAGAAATATACCTTCATCACTTCTTGGATCAAACTTACTGATATGATCATCTCTCTTAATGTAACACTTTCTCCCAAATATTCAGAAATACTTAACTAATGGAGACTAGGCAAACCATAATTCATAAGGTGTCTTTTTCATACCTTTTTTGATCTGTACTTTGTTCATAGTGTATACTTATGTATTGACTTCTTCTCTCCGAAATGTCTTAGAAACACCATTCTCAACAACATTGCTCTTGTTGTCTCTACTACCAATATGTTTCTTCTTTCTGCAATCTCATTCTGTTCAGGTGTCCTAGGTGAAGAGAATTGTCTCTTGATTCCATTCTCTTCACAAAACATATTAAATTCTCTAGACGTGAATTCTCCTTCTCTATCTGATCTCAAACATTTTATCATAATACCAGATTCATTCTCAACTCTATTCTTAAATATCTTAAACTTCTCAAATGCTTTAGACTTCTCTTTAAGAAATGCTACCCACATCATTATAGTGAAATCATCAATAAAAATCATGAAATTCCTTTCACCATAGAATCCTCTTGTTCTTGAGGGACCACTCAGATCTGTGTGAACGATCTCTAGTTTCTCTATGGTTATGAACTTCTTGCTGGGAAATGATACCTTCTTCTACTTGGCCAAAATACATTCTTTGCAAACAATATTAGTAGGCTTTATTATCTTAGGCAAGTCTCTAACTACAAATGTGATACTAACTTTTTACAATATTATCAAAGTTTATATGACAAAAACTTTTATGCCATAACCAACTGTTATCATTTTTACATCCAAATATGTCATCTCAGTAGGATTCAACTGAAATATATTACTTCTAGACCTAGTTCTAGTTCCAATCATCTTACCATATTTATCCTTGATTGTGCAAGTCTTTTCTGTGAATTGCAATTGATATCATTTGTCCATCAACAAAATAAACATCATTAGTGTTAGTTTTTCAATTTAAAGTAATGGATCATATTCCCATAATGTGACATGCTGCATTGTTACCAACTCTAACAATACCTCCATCATAGTTCCTGAATTTAACAAAGTTATTCATATCACTAGTCATGTGATGTGAACATCCATTGTCTATTATCCAATCAAATTTCTTTTCAACTTGAGAAACTAGAGCCTTTTCTTATCTAATTTCTTTATCAAGGTCATCTTCCTTAATAGTTAGAAATCCTATCTCATACATCACTTTAACTTTGACCTTTTTCATCAGATTCCTCTACTACATTAGCATACAAACAATTCTTAGGTCTTCTAGGATTAAACTTTCCCTTATACTTTTTCTCTCTTTTAGGACATTTAGATGCATAATGACTAACCTCATTACAATTCCAATATTTAAAGATATTCTTACCATCTTTTTCTCTTCTCACAAGAAGGGCTATACCTTCTTAAATCTTCTTATCTTCATCAAATTTGGTTCTATTACCACTAGAAAAATATCCATGTGTACTTGCGCTTCTAGACAGACTTGGCTAAACATTTAAGGCATTGAAGGTTGTCTCCACTATTGTCAGTTCTCCATATTGTCTTAGACCTACTTCTGTTGCTTCCAATCTTCCAAGCAATGTTTCCCTGGTAGAGACCTTAGTACAAGTGTGATGAACCTCCTTATAGCAATATCGTGAGAATGCTTGAAATAACAGAATACAAAGTGATAGCAGAACTCAGAATGAATCTACTGATCGCAGGCCACTTCGAGGGGGTAACCTCCTTTGAGCAAGCTCAATACAATAAATTCGTCCGTGTCCATCAAGGGCCTCAACCTATTCTTATATACTGAGTACGATCTAGAAAAGTAATACTACCTATGCATGTGGGATAATAAAATATACTCACGGGACGACTTACAAAGCATATGCGTCCAACAACACTACTCTAACAAAATAAACAGAAGGAACACACAGGTTCCTAACATCCCCTCTCCCTTAGAAAAAAGCTTTGTCCTCAAAGCTTAAGGTGTGGAAATTGTTGTTGAATCTGAAGAAGGGGTTCCCAGGTAGCATCCTCTGGTTGCATGCCATGCCACTGAATCAAGACCTCAAAGATGGAGCGAGAGCGAAGCTGGCGAGTGCGCTGGTCAATGATTGCCACCGGCTCCAGGATAATGGATCCTTCCGTATCCATTTCAGGGAGAGTAGTTTGTGCTCTGACAGTGGTACCCAGAACTTTCTTTAGACAAGAAACATGAAAGACTGGATGAATGCAAGAAGAAGGAGGAAGTTCCAGTTTATAAGCAACTGAACCAATCTTCTGCAGAACCTTATAAGGCCCATAAAATTTTGGGGCCAGCTTATGACGCCCTTTCAGCTTTAGGGAGGATTGTTTGTATGGCTGTAAACGAAGAAAAACCATATCCCCAACTTGAAATGAGCGCTCAGAACGGTGTTGATCTGCTTGCTGTTTCATCCGATTACGGGCCATGTGAAGATTATCCTGTAAGGTACGAAGAATCTGATCCCTGCTGCGGAGAACTATGTCAACTGCCTGGACTGGTGAGCTGTTGGGAGTGTAGGGAAGGAGCACTGGAGGTGCCTGACCATAGACTGCTTCATATGGAGTCATTTTAGAGGCAGTGTGGTAAGAGGTATTGTACCACCATTCAGCTAAAGGGAGCCACTTGGCCCACTGATGTTGCTGTTCGGAAGTGAAGCAACGAAGATAAGTTTCCAAGCATTTATTGACAATTTCAGTTTGACCATCAGTTTGTGGGTGATAGCCCGAACTCATCTTCAGTTTGGTGCCAGTTTTCTGAAACAGTTCAGTCCAAAAATGACTGGTAAAAGTTGCATCACGATCAGAGACAATGGAAGAAGGGAGTCCATGAAGACGAAATATCTGGTCCATGAAGATTTGTGCAACAGAGGAGGCAGTATAGGGGTGGCTGAGGGCACAAAAATGACTATATTTCGAGAGACGATCAACCACAACCAAGATCACTGTCTTGCCACCGGATTTAGGAAGCCCTTCAATGAAATCCATAGAAATATCAGTCCAAATCCGTGTAGGGATGGGCAATGGTTCGAGCAAGCCAGGAAGGAGGGTCGTTTCACCCTTGTGGCGTTGGCAAGTATCACATTCAGCCACCATCTATTGAATCGTCTGCTTCATCCCTTTCCAAAAGAAGTTTCTCCTTGCTCGCGCATAAGTTTTGAGGAAGCCTGAGTGCCCTGCTGAAGGAGAAGCATGGAGTTCATAAAAAATAGCCTGATGTAGAGCTGGGTTCTGAGGAAGCACTAGCCGACCCTTGTATCGAAGAGAAGCACCATCCCAAGAGTAATGTGGTATAGCAGAAGGATTATTGGCTAGCTGGTGAATGATTTGAGATAAAGAAGAGTCACTGTCATAGCCCTGCTGAACAGACGCTAACCAATTGGGAATGGGCATAGAAATAGCGGAAAGGGAAGCTTGATTATCAAATGTGCGAGAAAGAGCATCTGCCACAATATTCTCCTTACCCTTCTTGTAGGTGATCTCATAATCATACCCCATGAGTTTGCTGACCCATTTCTGTTGTGTAGGAGAGGATACCCATTGTTCCAGGAAGTATTTCAGACTTTGGTGATCGGTTCTGATGCAAAAATGACTCCCTAAGAGGTATGGCCGCCACTTCTGTACAGCATGCAAAATAGCCATCATTTCTTTTTCATAAGTAGAGAGGGCTAGATTCTTACCAGAGAGGGCTTTGCTAGTGAACGCAATAGGATGGTCATCTTGCAGGAGAACAGCACCCAATCCATTGCCGCAAGCATCACTCTCAATAGTGAAGGGTTTGGAAAAATCTGGCATCGCGAGAACAGGTGTACTGCACATAGCCTGTTTCAGTTGTTCAAATGCAGTCTCAGCAACAGGGGTCCAGGAGAAGGCATCCTTTTTTAACAGAGCTGTCAATGGTGCTGCAATTTTCCCGTAATCTTTGACAAACTTGCGGTAGTAGCCAGTCAACCCCAAAAAACCTCGAAGGCTCTTGAGAGTTTTAGGATGCGGCCAAGTTTTCATGGCATCTATTTTTGTAGGATCCACCCGCACTCCATGGTGTGCAACAATATGCCCGAGATACTCCACTTCCTCCTGGCCAAACACACATTTAGATAGTTTTGCACAGAGTTGATGATCAGAGAGAAGTTGCAAGACAAGCTCCAGATGATGGAGATGCTCAGCCCAAGTTTTGCTATATATGAGGATATCATCAAAGAAGACCAGAATGAATTTTCGGAGGTATGGTCGAAATATGTTATTCATCACTGCCTGAAATGTTGAAGGAGCATTCGTGAGGCCAAAGGGCATGACTAAAAATTCATAGTGACCATCATGTGTGCGGAAGGCAGTTTTAGGTATATCCTCCTCATTAACCCGAATTTGATGATACCCAGAACGAAGATCTAACTTGGAGAAAAAATGAGCCCCATGAAGTTCATCAAGAAGTTCATCAACAACTGGAATGGGAAACTTGTCCTTTATAGTGAGATGATTAAGTGCTCGGAAATCAATGCAGAGTCGCCATGACCCATCTTTTTTGCGAACAAGCAGAACTGGAGAAGAAAAGGAACTGGTACTAGGGCGAATAATACCTTGCTTCAGTAAGTCACAGACAAGTATCTCGATTTCGGTCTTCTGATGAAATGGGTAGCGGTAGGGCCTGATGTTGGGCGGAACACTGCCAGGAAGGAGCTGAATACGGTGGTCCTCTGGACGAGAAGGAGGTAATCCCACAGGTTCAGCAAATACACCAGAATACTTGTCCAAAATGTGTTGGAGATCGGCAGGAGTGCTAGAGACTGCTGATGGCTGCATCTGAATGGAATGGAGCTGAGCGATGACACCATGTGAATTCTTCTTAAGAAGTTTTTCCATACGGTGTGAACTGATGATGCTGAGAGACCCTGGTTGTAAGCCTTTCAAAGTGTGTTGGTGCCCCTCGGCTGAAAACTGCATCCAAAGTTCAGCAAAATCCCAGAGAATGGGGCCAAGAGTGCGTAACCATTGGGCACCCAAAACCACATCACAGCCACCTAAGGGTAAGGCAAACATGTCAGAGCGCATGTTATAATCTCCAATAGAGAGACACACATTGCGACATTTCCCTTTACACGGTAAAGTGCCCCCATTGGCAATCATGACTTCAAAGCTAGAGCAGGGATGGATAAAGCAATCAGCCTGTTTGGCTATGCGTGGATCAATGAAGTTATGAGTGCTACCAGAATCAATGAGTATAGTAAGAGGGATCTTCTTGAAGAAACCCTGGACCCGCATGGTTTGTGGAGTAGTGACTCCTACCAAAGCATGGACATATATCTCTGGTGGAGCTTCTGGTGAAGGAGGTTCAGGCTGGTGAGGCTCAACCTCATCATCCACTGTTTCCTGAGCATCTACATATTCTTCCAGTTCCGGTGGAGAATCCACATCCAAGAGATAGAGCTTTTGCTGAACACATCTATGGCCCCGAGACCATTTCTCATCACAATTATAACAAAGCCCTTTGTCTCGCCTGACTCGCATCTCTATTTCAGACAAGTGCTTGATCGGAGTAGTTCTGGGAGCTGGTATGACTGGAGGGTTGTGAGAACCTGTATTTCTGAATGGAACAAAATTAGATCTGGAGCATTGTAGAGCACTAATCTTGTCTTCCGCTAACTTAGCCAACCCAAGGGCTTCCATCATTGTAGTAGGTCGAAACATTTTGACTTCTGAGCGAAGTGCATCCTTCAGACCACTGAGAAAACAACTACGGAAGAATTCATCAGACAAGCCCTCTGTGTGATTAGCTAATTTTTCAAACTCTGTCTGGTATTCTCTTACAGTGCCTGTTTGACGCAGTTTAGTGAGTGCTCCTGTGAAATCATCAAAGGAACTAGGGCCAAAGCGCTCCAAAATGAGGGTGCACAATTCTCTCCATGTTGGGCCTACATTAGCCTTGATGTACCAACGGAACCATTGAAGAGCTTCATGTTCCAAATGAAAAGATGCAAGGGGGACTTTGTGGTTATCCAAAGTATTATGCAAGCTGAAATACTGCTCTGCCCTATAGATCCATCCAGTCGGATCAGAACCATCGAAGCGTGAAAAATCAAGCTTTGGTCCACGGAAATTGCCAGAAGAGGACCCAGTATCTCCTGAATGGTTTCGGCTCATGGCTGACTGTTGAAAGTTAAGACCCAGAATTTTGTCATCCAGATCTTGAAGTTTGGTTTTGAGGGATGCCATTTCTTCTTCCATGATTTTTGCTCCTGTACGCGTAACAACCATAAAGCAAGGTTTTTTTTTTTTTTTTTTTTTTTGGAATGGGTAGAAGATGAGAAACAAAAACTTTTTTAGTTACGGCAAACTTGGATTTGGGTAAAACTCAGATAGGAAATGGGTGTTCGACGGGTGGTGGGAGACTATCTGGGGACAAGGGAAACAGAAAAATGAGGGTTTCAAGGGTAGGGAGGCGAAATGAGGCGAACAGTCCAAGAGGGATAAGGGAGCAAAATGAGGAATTGAATCTTGTGGCTCAGTTTGGTGGCGATTGGATGAAAGGTGAAAAAGATAGGGCAAACCCTAAAATTAGATAAATGAGGGATTTAGGGCTTTGATATGTAAAATTTGGGGTTGGGTCGCCAAGGAAGGAAGTATGCGAAATGATATTGCAGACGTTCTGCGGACGTATGAGCAGAAACAGAAAGCAAACAAGGAAGCTACGACTAAAAAACAGAAAAATTTTTACTTTTTTTTTTTTTTTTTTTTTTTTTTTTTTGGAACAGTCGACTTAGAAAAAATTCACTCACAGACAGAACAACTGAAAAGAGTTATTGCAATAACAAGAGATATTAGAAGTGAGAGGAACCTGAAGGCCACGACAGAAAAAAAATAAATTTGATGTAATTTCCACCCAGCGAGCCCAAGAGAGTGCTCTGATACCAGATGTGATGAACCTCCTTATAGCAATATCGTGAGAATGTTCGAAATAACAGAATACAAAGTGATAGCAGAACTCAGAATGAATCTACTGATCGCAGGCCACTTCGAGGGGGTAACCTCCTTTGAGCAAGCTCAATACAATAAATTCGTCCGTGTCCATCAAGGGCCTCAACGTATTCTTATATACTGAGTACGATCTAGAAAAGTAATACTACCTATGCATGTGGGATAATAAAATATACTCACGGGACGACTTACAAAGCATATGCGTCCAACAACACTACTCTAACAAAATAAACAGAAGGAACACACAGGTTCCTAACAACAAGGTATTAGTAGTTGAATCATTTGAGCTACTTTCTTAAATGGTGGTGTCAAAGTCTTCAAGATCTTTCACACAACCTTATCTTCTTCCTTGGTTCCACCATATGTCTTGATTCCTGCAACGATCTTTGATATCCTAACAATATAGCTTCTTACATGATTCATTTTACTCTTTTTGTATTTGTATCGCCTTCAAAAATAGATTCTAATTGTGTCCAATCTTATGAGATGTTTGAAGTGACTTTACCTAACTGTATTCATTCTCTAGAAGAGTTGATAGTAAAGCTTCTCTGGCTCTCATGTTACACATGAATAGATCTCTTTTTGCTTCACTGCATTCTTCACGGTTCTCTTCTTTGACAATTTCCTTATTGCTTTTTATCAAAAAACAATAACCCCGAGTCTTCATCTTCTCCTTCCAACTGTCATAGTTGGCCCCATCAAATCTAAGACTATCCTTTTTGAAATGATTCACCATTGATCTCTTAAAGTTGTTAAGCTTTTCCTTTAAAGACCTAATACACTGATACCAATTGTTAGAATATATAGTCCACCAATATAACTGAGAGTGGGGGGGAGTGGGGTGAATAAAATTTTCAACTAATATCACAATTATCAACCTTAATAAACTTTAACCACATGAGCAATATGATTAGAAACCACAACAAAATACTCATGCACGATAACACCAAATATGTTAACTAGGGAAACCCTTAATCAGAGGGAAAACCTTGGTGGGGATGGTACCCACAAGATGATGTACTAATATAAATATTCCTTGTTAGAGGATGGACCCTGTTAGGAGTCTATAACAACATCCAGTACATATATGTCTCTGTTAAGAGACTTTGAATCTCTATAGGAGATTCCAACCCTATTAGGCGTTGTTTCAACCCTATTAGGAGTTGTGGAAGATAGATGAACCTACTGTTCAAACAACTTCAGAGGCAAGACTAATGAACCCACTATCCAAATGATCTCTGTATTATTTCTTGCAAAATAATAGAAATGAATTATACTTGCTCTTTCTTTGTTCTATCAACCAAACTTCTTCTCCTTTTGATCTTATAATTAGATCACAAATATCGCATCCAATAATCCCTTGGATCGCTTACTTGCATTCACCAAACACTCTCCTCCTTTTCACAATTTGCATTCAATACAATGATTACTTTTCTGTTACAAACAAGGAAACCATCTTTCTTTTATATCGTATCTTCAAAGTAATTCTTTGAGTCAGCCTTGGGGCTTTCCCAATTAATTATAATAAGATAATTAATTAATTCATAATTACAATAGAACTGTCGACTCACAGTCTATACAACTTCTCAAATGTGCGACACTAGGGCTTTTGCATTTTCTGACATCATCATCACACTATCTTATATCACTGGTTGACCACACATCTCTAGTTATATCTCATCATCAAATTGTCTTGTCACTGGTTGACTACACATCTCTAGTTATATCTCTGTTAGAAGATACAATACAAACACCAGAAAATGCTTCTTAGGTACTCTGTCTTTGTATCACTCTTTGTAAATTAGGTATATCTTCCATACATCTTCGAATTTCTTATTGTGTATTGATACATGTCATTAGGACATAGTGTCGAACATGTCCATGACTGCGCATCACCAAACAATCAAAACATTGTCTGTACAACTAAGATCTTTGTCTACTACTATGTTAGTCTTCATAGACTTACTGCTATGTTGACATCAATGACAAACACAATCATGAATTCAACTTGTCAATCATGCTAATAATCTCCCCAAGCCTTCTAGCAATGCTTAGGATACTCCCCCAAAGGAAAATCATCAGTATTGATGCTAATAGAATCATTGATCATTAATGTTCCTTGGCATGTGTAACCAATACCGGTTGTATCATTATGTCTCCTTTGGTTCTTCAATTTATCATCAAGTTTTTGCAATCTATCATTGTATTCCTTCAACTTTTCATTTGCATCTTTCATAATTTGTAGTTATTTCTTCAGCTTCTCATTTTCTTCTTTTGGCTTATGATTCTCAGTCACTATTTGTTGATTCTCCACAATCTTTGCATGAAGGTGTTCAAGCATGGTTGCATTTTCTTGGGATATGTTAATAAGTTGTTAATATTTTTTCTTAAATGAACTCTGAATAGTTCACCTTGCATCTTTAGAATATTTCCTGGCTTCCCTAGATGCTCTCTTTCCTTCAAGATCCTCACACATCCTAAGAGATTGGCTTTCTAGTTCTCTCTTCAAGTTCTCCACCTTGTCTTTGACCAATATTTCATTATGTTCCATCAATTCTATAATTTATTCCTCATATTCGTCACACACGACTCCTTCAAGAAATTTATCAATGTAGTCTTGACTTTCATTCAACTTTCTAGTAAGCTCTATCCTTATGGCTATAGACTATCTCAACTTTTCCCATAGCTCTTGAATCGTCTTGTTCTCATGTTCAAGTTTGCTCTCATACCTATAAATCTCCATGATTGTGGATCTTTCCCTTAATTTTTTAGGATTATTATCAAGAGGAATAGAGCTCTAATGCAAACTGTTATGATTCTTAGCTACTGAGAGGGGGTGAAACAATAAAAATAGGTAATGAAAAAATTCAACTAGTGATATGCTAAACTAAATACTAAATTCCAAACAATAAAACATGAAACTGATGCAAGTGCATAAAATATAACAATGTGTAACCACTATATAATCATCACACATAACACAATAATTTTGGTATCTTGGAAACCCTTGTGAGAGGGTGAAAACTATGGTGGCAATGATACCCACAAGCTCACTACTACAGTAAATGAGTTCTCATATTAGGAGCATACAAATACCCTCTCAGAGGGTTCACCCTACTAGGATTGATGAATACCTTTTTATAAGTACAAATAGATCTCCTAAGATCTACCTTGTTAGAGGATTTCAAATACTCTTTTAAGAGATTACCCAATTAAGTGATTTATAACTGGAACCTTTGATTGTTCACATGATTTAGGGATTTGCATATTGTTTGTAATGCCCCGCCTGGAGATCCTTGGAACACAAGGACAAAATATGGACTGAATAGTTTCTTTCTTAAGTTACTTGACAACAACAAAAGTAACCAAGTGTAATAATGAAACAACGGAACAAGGTGATGAGAATAGGGAACACGACCAAACTCACATGTTCAGCTAAACCAACGGAAGTCTTACATACACTTCCAAATATCTCCAAGCACAAAACCACAACTCATAATCCAAAACCACATGAGTCATGAGAATATACCAAGGGAATGTTCTTTTCCAAACCCCAAAGTAAAAACTCTTAGCATGGCTATACTTACAAGTCCATATCCACAAAACATATCATAATCAAGAACCACACGCAAAGACCAACAATGGTCATGCAAAAGACAAGGACTCAAGGTTACCACCACTCATCTACCAAACACCATACTGAAAGATAATTGTTGACTCTTGAAATTTTGTTAAGCCTAAAATCCTGAAGCCCTCAAAATTGGCTAAGTCTGAATTTCTGAAGCCCTGAAATCTCTTAGAATATTTATCTTAACTTGGAGAGATCTAGAACCTATCTCAAATAAATCATCACATATATTAAAATATATCTTAAGTATACGTCAACTTATATTTAAATGATATATTTTGAATCCCATAGAAACATCTGTTGAACTAAGAAGGAGTGCAACCATAAAGGGTACCCAAAACACCCAACAACCCCCAACTAAAAAGTCCAGAGATACATATTGTTTCCCCAAGCAGGTTTTGCAAGAAAACCAGGCGACACTATAATATAGCTAGGGGACATTTCTCACTATAACCATGTGATACTTTTTGCCAAGGCAATACTTTTCGCTATAGCCAGGCGATACTTCTCAATATGGCCAGGCCATAGTTTATAGTATGTGTAGGTGACACTCTTCTAGTGTTGTACAATACTTCATACTACTATGGTGTGATACTTTCCAGTATCGTATGACCTTTCTACTTAAGGCATGCGATACTCTTCTAGTATCGACCAATGTTGAACCACTATCGCCCAGGATTGAAAAGAAACAACCCGATGAACATTCAGAAGGGAAAAAGAGTTAGAACCTCCACACCTGAGAGTACCGGATCCACTATAATCAAGGTTTGGACACTTGAACACATGAAATACAAAATACTATGCAACAAGAAGGAGAAAACATCTATCCATCCATACTATAATAGCATATGAAAGAACATGCGGAAAGCAACATCGCAAGAGTTAAAACATTCAAAAGGGAAAAAGAGTTAGAACCTCCACACCGGAGAGTACCGGATCCACTATAATCAAGGTTTGGACACTTGAACACATGAAATACAAAACACTATGCAACAAGAAGGAGAAAACATCTATCCATCCATACTATAATAGCATATGAAAGAACATGCGGAAAGAAACATCGCAATGTACATACATGGTTCATAAACCAAAACATCATATGATGGAGAACATAAATAATAAAGCACCAACATAACTAAAACTCATGCGTAGTTCATCCCCACCATAATAGCATCATGAGACCTCAAAGGCCCTAGCCATCCCCCGTGCATAACATCCAAAATTGCCGATTGTCTTATTAGGATGTCACTACTAAAACATATTAATATCATAAGAATATGAAATCTAACATGCTAAACCAATAAGCAATAAATATTTGTACTAAACAAATCACATCATTTAATCATATGCTAAACATTATAATATAGGAATGCATCAAACAAACTAACATCATCTAAACATGATATCCAAGCATTCCAATGAAAAATCACAAGGAAACATACTTTGGATAAACTAAAATACCAAGTGAACATTAAGCACCGGTCACACTGGAACAATAGATCATCTTTGTACACCAGTCCCTAACAACGGTGTAGGTAGCTATGCCTCCCAAACATGTGAAACTCGTAGGTTCACTGCTGTCATGCTAATGGAGATAATGATCCAACCACAAACACACACAAAGCAATGTCCATGGCTAGCGATCATGCCATACAATAATGATAACACAAATCAAGAGTATGAGACAATGCAAGTACTACAAGTCTCAGTCAGACACTCAATGGATACTATGTAGGGGCTGACAACATGGAGAGTCACTTGGCATAAGAAAGCCCAAGCTCAGAACTGTGCGGATTCAACTTCCCAACAGAAGGCTCTCACATTGAAACATTTTATTATCTTAAGTTTTATTACCACCCAATGTTTTATTTAGTTATCTCTTGATTAAAACTTCCTCTACCAACCCTATGGGCAATGGTCACCAGGCTTCAAGATAGAAGCCCCCTCCATGATGCTACCCTACTCTACCCATGCTCATCCAACAATGAGTGCCCATAGGCATGCATACTCCCAACCCAACCCCAAATTATCATAACTCCATCGAAAGACAAATGGGAGATCGTGCCTCACAAGTCACCTGACAAATTTATGTGTATGTGCTTGTGTGTGGTGCATCACCATCATGAAGATCATAACACAAGGACTAGATGAGAACACAAGAAAAATAAAACTCAACTGAAAACAAGGTTGAGAGGAAGGATGCTACATGAATCACAAAGAACAATAAAACCATACATCATGAACTCACTCAACTGGCCTCAATCCAGGAGTATGGATTCTACACGAATCCTGATGATCAACAAGATCAAACATTATGAACTCACTCAATTGATCTCAATCCAGGAGAATGGATTCTACACGAATCCTAGTGTCCACGAAATACTAACAAGAGTCGAAAAGAAATAATAATACCAGGTATAAAATCACTCAACCAAACACAACGCTGAGAGTACAAATGTTGCACACATCCCAATGCAAACATGAAAGTGCAACAGTGGTTTGATTGACATCCTACAGATAATCCAAGTCCATGACCAACATCGTGCCAAGAAAACTCAAGAAAATTGGGCAACATGCAAATCAAGGCGGAAAACCTCAAAACTCATAAACTTCAAAATTAAAACCCATTTGTTCTTAGGGCACAAAAGTCATGAATATCAAATAAAATTTGGGTTTGAAGTCCGTGTGCAAAAACAACCAGCATAACAGTGCCAAACCCCAAACCCTCATCCTGAAAAATAGGGAAATGCTCATACATGTCCGACCGAGTAGAGCTAGCATACAAAAACAGAGAACACTAGTTCTTAGCTTCCTAACAAATGGCTACAAAAAAAGAAGTAGAAATGGAGCTGAAACAATAAAACGAGATAGCCCTACCTTGCACCCAAAAGGGGCAAAATGAGAATCTAAACTATAGAATAAAAATCTCACGAAAGCAGTCTAAAATCACGACAATCCAAGGTCTCTTTGAGCTAGATCTAACGAGACCAATCTCATGACGATCCCATGCCCGTAGCTCCCACAACGAATGAAAAAATCATTCTTCATGAAGAAGATTTTTGGTTATACTCTCAAACTTTCTAATTCAAAAGTGAGAAGTGAGGAATTAATTTCCTCTTTCAATGCTTATTCACTTTTCGAGTGAATAATCGTTTAGGATAAATAACCAGTTAAACTAGTTAGACCTCAAATCTACCTAAAAAAAATAGACTATTTCAAGTAATTGGAATTCATCTATGGCAAAGCTACTAGAAATTAAAATTAATTAAAATAAAGCCCAAAAATCCCAAAAACCAAAATCATAGAATCCTTAAAAAATTCATGACAATGCAAACCTCTAAATCCAAAGACAGATTCACAGGTCTAATCACATAATACAAGTGAGTCCAGATCTATCAAATCACCGAAAAGTTTAATTTAAACATTTAAATAAGGTACGTCAACCATACAGGGACGACATTGGTAAATTTGAATAGCTAAATAACTAACTCCATGTGTCACTGCTAGGGATATAATTCTTGCACACTAAAACACATAATCAAGTGCAATTGCATATAATAGCATAACTTAAGAAATTAATGCATTAAATCACCTAATTTAACCATTTATTTAATAATAATGAAATAATCCATTTGCATCACTCACTTTTGCATAAAGCATCACAAAGTAAGAATGAAGTAAATAACCATAGCATCAAATCCAACTTATGAACGAAATCAGATAATTTGTCTGGATACTGGATAACTAGATATCGTCTTAAAACATATTGTTATCTTAAAAGAAAGCATCATCATGCAAATATGATCAATTGAACAACACAGTAATCTAACATAGACAATTCATTTTTAATTATTTAAGCATTTAATAATGGTTGTTTAAACAATATAAAAAGGACACTCAAAACACATAAGTGAACATCATCAAATACATGACTAACCACTACTATAGGAACCTAGTCCAGTGTAGCATGATAATAGTACATAGTGCAATCTTTGCAAACATCTTAGGGTAATCATGGAACAACATCATAATACCACACGAGTCTAGGTAACTATTGGCACAAACCTCAGTGAAACCATATAACACATCAGAACTTCATAAATCAGCTATAAACATAATCAAAGCAACTAATATAATAACATAAATCAAATCACCCCAAGGGTGTAGACCACTCTGTTGATCTCAGATTGGTTTTGACAATTGAGTGTCAACACACTTAAGATATTTACTAAGTTCATGTCGAGCTAGTAACACATGTCGAGCTAGTAACACATGCTGAGCATAATATGTATAGATGCCAAGTTGCAATGAGTGCCAAGTCACTCATGTGCCGAGCATTTCAAGTGTCGAGTGAATAGTTAATGTCGAGCAAGTTCAAGTGCCAAGCAAGACAAAATTATAGTAAGTGCCAAGCATCAGTATTATCAAGTGCCGAGTACCACAAAATGGACCTAGTTGTTTGTAATGACACAAACAACTATGTAAACTGTTTTTGAGCCAACTTATAGATAGATTTCGAAGCTTTGAAGATAAGATTGAATCTATTTGAATTCTATATGCAATCAACATGCAACCAATCAGAAAAATGGAAGTAATTGAGTGGGAAAAATGAATGAATCTCAATCGTAGATTCATACCTAACCCTAAGCCACCAAAGTCTTTTTAAAGGAGACAAAGCCCCATAATTGGGGGGGGGAGAGAGAGAGAGAGAGAGAGAGAGAGTATGAATTAATGTATGCAAGGAAGTAATGTGAGCGAAGAATTGAAGGAAGTGAAAGGGGTGAATTGATCAGTATATATTCAAGGTGACTTAAAAGTGTGAAAAAAAATTGCAGAATCGGTTTGCAGAATAGAGGAGAAACTACACAGCATTGCTACAACAGATCAAGAGGATCAAGATGGACAAAATTGTGAATTGAAATCAACAAGGCAAAGTTGTAAGTGTATCAGATCAAACATTCTACTGTTACTTTCTAACAACTGTATCATCAGAATTCTTTGGGCTAAGGTTGATTTAACAGTCATTGTAAAATCCTTTAACTGGGTGACATTCCAAGTGAGTATTCTAAAGTCCTTTAGTCAGACACACTTTTAACAGGGTGTTAAAATCCTTTAATAGGGTGGGATCTAACAAGCCTTTGTAAGCCTTTAACATGGTAGATCATAAGAATGGTCAAACTATGTAACTTTAACAGGTGCACTTTATTGTTATAGTAGTGAAGAATTGTGGTTGCCATCCCCACCCTAGTTTTACGTTCTCATTGGAGAGTTTCTGGGTAATCATATCTAGTGTCAAGTGTTTATGTGGATGCATTTACTTTACATGTTATTTCAATATGTTAATGCATGCATTGTTTTAAAGTTAAAAGTTTTATTGGTTAGAGATTAGTACTTCTGATTCACCCCCCCCCCCCCCCCCCTCAGAAGTATACATTTCCCATTTGTATTTCCAACACACTCTTGGTCCCAAAAATGATCACTTGCTAAGTAAGATCATGAAGGTTTCATCCATCAGGATGACTTACATAAATCAAATGGGAGAGGTACTACATTGTTACTGTTAGGAAACATCCTAATCTTTGATCTAGTTATTGAACTCTTTTCCATTAGATTCAATTTTCTTTCTCTTCTACAACTATTATCTTCTTTGTATCTTGAACGCAACTTTAGTACTTCACAATAATAAATTATTTTCTTCATTACAAACCTTCTTAAAAGAATTTTTCTATTCGGCATAACATTTTCCTTCTAATCTTTACCATTTGTTTCAATCGTAAGCTTCCAACTCAATCTCCTTATTTTATCATATCTCGCTATCTCAATATGATTTAACTTGACCATGTTGGCCTTCATGATACAAGTACAAAGAAATATGCATAATCAATATCCATTTCGTTATAAAAAAAAATGAAAAAGAGGCCAATTGTTTATCTTCAATTATACATCATTATTAAAAAAAATTCTTCATATATTGTCATAAAAGTGACAGAAGAGAGGAAAACACAAATCCATAATCTTATTCTTGAAAGCTCATATTCCCATTGGTTATATACACTCCCATAGAAAACTCATAAAACACTCAACTTCAATTGTATTTCAGATCAAATCTACATATTGACCATATTTCATATCACAAGAAGTGTACACAAAATCCCAATACACAAATAATGTTTCAAACTAGTGACTAAGAGTGGATTGATATCATTTCAAATACATGATTCAGGTATAGAGTTGATTGACTGCATTTCTAATTAAGATTGAACTTAGACTTTAATTTCATCTTGAATCACTATTTAGCCGTATGACATTCATTTTCCATTCCAATTTGACTTATTTGTGTAGTTACTTCAAAGCTCCTAAAGTCACCAATCAAACCAATATTGAATCTTTCATATTCAATCAATATCATGACAAATCCTTTTAAGAATTTTGAAGTTTTAACAAGTGTTGCGTCCAGCATTAGTCCCTGCTTGGGGCAGGCCTGGCGGGAAAGATGGAGCAGATATTTGTGGTTAGTACAGAGCTCTAGTTGGTGCATGATAGAGGAAGACTAGAGTCTAAGATTTAGAGATTTAGTGCATAGTCAAATGCATGGGTGCATTGGGAATCATAGGGTTCCCAGCCCACCCCTCCTTGGTTTTAGTCCATGTAAGTCCATTCTTTCCTTACCAGTCTTATGGATCTAAATGTAGATATTGATTTGGCTGTGTAGAGCGGGGTAATATTACTCGTTGGTTGGTCCCATACTCATGTTGCTACTGGTCTCACACACGCAGGGCCAATAATGCACGAGCGATATAAACCTTTTTTCTATGAGAATGCTACAATAGAACCAAATGACAAAGGTGAAGCTCTACGAACATGATCCTACGCGATCCTTTGCAATTCAAATCTAGTGAGATAGCCATGTATTCAAAAGTTGACAATAAGCTTTGTCTACTATCTATAGGGCTCGGTTTGCACAAATAAGAAGGAATGGAACAAAGGTTCAAGCAGGAGTCGGGACAGGACCAGGCAAAGATACAGTTGCGTGTGAACTTGTTAACCTAGTAGTCTATTCTATTGACTACGTGAAAGCAGCAACTAGAGCAAGGATGACATCAACCATAACAAAAGCAGTGGCATAACAGAAAGAAGCAAAGCCAGTTAGAGATTGAGAGGATGTGGATATGGCCCTTCTCATTTATAGGGAATCGATTGAAGACTAAAATCATCGAGATGCAAATCCAAACGAAATAGAGGGAGCAGCACAGGAGGCAGAGAAAGCTGGGACAAAGACATAGGTAGGATATAATACTCACAGGAACGATCCATTACCAAGCTAGTGCATTACCTAATGGGCAGTGGGAACTAGAGCAGATTGGTCCATCCCAAGATGCTTGCTATGATGGCTACGAGTGATGCCTCTCTCACCAAAGCTCTTGCCTATGACTTTGCTCCAGGTGCGTGCCACACCACGATATAGTTTAGGTCAACTTCTGATTTCGTGTCCCCTACGGGGATATCAATGGAGCTGCTGAGACAAGTGCTTCCATCCATTAGTGGATTAACAAACTGTATACTCGTTTTGATCACCTATTGCTGTTCACCCTAAAATTCATCGCCATGAATCTTGAGTTGATTCTTCTCTACCAGTGATTTGGACATGCCAACAAATAACAAAAAAATCAATTAAAGATGGTTCTTAGGATCCTTATTTAGCTCTAAAATCAGTGGGAATCTCAAAATCTCAGTTTGGGCAAGAATCCCAGATTATCTGATCTACCAAAATTAGAAAATGCAGGAAACATTCAAGAAAGATTGACAAAACTATTTCCAAAACAATATTTTTTTATGAACAAGCATATCATAAATCAAAGCTGGCTTAATGCAGGAGTGCACCCAATTATTAAGAATAGGAATATGGCTACCGATAAGAAGGCTAATTGATGATGCCAGATATGAAAATGATAAACCATTTCACATGTACACAAAAATAAAGTGTTACATAATCATCCAATACCTGCATTAGAATTTCAGGAATTGAAGCTGATCAAGCCATACTATCCATGGAAAAAATGCAAGCTGGTAGCTAAAACCAAACTAAATATATCTGGAATCAGAACCCTATAGGATTACAATGGCCAGTACTCTCCACATCCTATAGGTTTCTCGCTGAATTTTTGGCATAGAAAACAGGAAAAAACAATCGGAAATCTAGGTCAAGATGTAGAGAAGATTAAATTAGAAATGACAGAAATGAATACCTGATGACCAACTGCCCAGCTGCAGGGAGGGGAAGAAATTTTCTGCAGCGATGAAGCCAAGTTTGTGATAATAAAGAAATCTTATTATAAAAATGAACTCCAATAAAACAAGGAGAAGCCATGGTAAAAGGAGATCCAGGAATGTCAGTCATGCATGTATGAGGCATGTCCTCTTGCGAGAATAACAAGTGGAACGCATGCTGATTTAATGTTAATTTTCAAGGCAACAAAATAAAAAGACTACTGGGGAAAATCATCCCTAGCCAATAGTAATGGAGAAAAATTGTAGTGAAAATAATAGAAACTGGAAATGCAGCTACAAAGATGATTTTAATGGGATTGTTATGAGGCTTTTCCTAATTCCCAAGGCAGAGACTAATTGAATAGTGCAGTGAAAACACTAGTCCCCGCCTATAGGCGGCAGGGACTAATAACTATGCTCATATATTGACCAAGATAGTCAATACCCCCAAAATGATATCAACGCCCGATAGCAAGAGTTTAAGTGCAATACTTTTTTCAAATCGACAAGAAATCCAAATCATTTAACAATCGATACCCAAATCGGTTTATATATGCACAGACTTGATTGTTACAATAGGAGTAACGTGATTCTGCTTCAATTTTTAAATTGTGTAGACTTGATTCTTAGAATCGATTTGACACTAAAATGCAGTCCCAACTAACTAAAAATTGATACCATAAACAACTATACTGCCAAACATGTAAGATAATCATTTTAAACTGACAAAAATCCAATAATTTGTTGCTCTTAATATGAAAAAGTGATAAAAATCACTACTAACAGGATATTAAAAATGGTTTTGGTAAGGAAACCAAATAGAAAGACAAACAACTGAAATAGAGAGAAAAGACTAAACACAAAACTAAAAAAAAAAGAATTCCTCACTTCTACATTCTAAAATATCTGTAAATACAAATGATCTTGGCTATCGATAGCTAGAGGACCCATAGAATTTCTTCTTTTAATCCATCATCTAAATTACCCTTCTCAATGGATTTTCAGCCCCTTTATAACATTTCAAGGACAACTAGTTATCATGACCCTTCAATATACCCAATATTGGATGTTAGTGCAACATTGCAAAATTCTAATTTTGCAATATTTCACAATAATAATTACATTTAATGGAATTTTTACAAATTTTTAAATTATGTTTACATTAATTATCAAAATGGATATGATAATACTAAGGTGCTTTGCATATAACTCCCCGGTTTTGGAAAATATCCATATCCCATGGAAATATACTAGAATGACCTACAAGAAAACAATTTGTACCTTGTCTCTACCTCTTCAACTTCATCTTCATCTCTGTTCTTGTTTCTCTCAAACAACAATCAATGGAGTTTATGTTGGTTTTCCCCAAGGTGCTATACAAATCCACATGTCCACTCCTCTAAATGTTGCATTTCACACAACAAAATTGATGAAGGGTGTTCCCCTTAATACCATAAACACATAACAGAAACAAAAGAATAACATCAATTTGTGAGAACAAAATATGGGCTTCTTATTATCAGTGTAAATGTGGAATTATAGAGTTTAGAATTACAATATGCTAACTCATATGGGCGCCTTCATTATAGTAATCTGCTAGACAAAGCTGTGAACTATCACTTAGAGCTATCCTAGACAATGTGCATACATTTTTTAAATTAGCAATTTTATGCCGCATGGGAAGGTTTTAGACACTCAAACTTAATACCTAGGGCCGACACACCCTTACAATACATATAGAGTTGGCCAAATACATTTTTGACATTTATTTTGGAATATTTGGTGGGCCTAAATTTGGAAGGCCATAACTTTCGAACCATTGCTCCGATTAGCTAGCATAACCAATTTTCAAAATCCTCATCTTTTGGTCTACAGACTCGGATCAACATAGGCACCCATCTATCAAGTTTTTGGGTCTCATCTAGACATGTTTAAGCCTTCACCAGTGAGCCTAAAGTTTTTATACCAAAATTGCGCACCAAGAATCCACAATAGATCCATGAATACTCATGATATGGCGCTAAGCCTCAATTGATGGGCTAATTTATCCAAGATGAACATCCACCTCTAAAATTAGGACATTCCAAGCTTATATGACTAGCTTATTGAGTAGAAAGCTTCTATAGAAAACAACTTTGCATTAAGACAACCTTTAATCAAACAACTGAAATGAAATTTTTTTGGTTGATGCAAGATTTCTTTTACACCCAAGATGCTCTTGTTACAAGCTAAAGTTGTTGTTGGCGGTTAGTCCAACAACGCCTGCATCAAAAAAAGCTATGATCTTCACCTGGGAGTCCTCTCTTGCCTCTCTCCCCAATATGTTGCTGACATGCAAGACCATTTCCTATGGCCCTCGATCATCTTCTATGAGCAATTTGGTAGGCCTCCATATCTACCTCCTATAGTGAGTGAACATATACCTATAATCAAACAAATTCATAACAAATCCAATAATGAAATCACAAGGCTAGATCTTGGTATGGATTGCCTCACTCAGTGATCTATCCACTCACTTAAGATCAACCTTCTCCAATACAAATTTGCAAGTACAAAAAACAATTCCCAAATCTGCATAATCAGTAACCATTTCATCATAAGAATAATTAATGAAAGGCCAACTATCTCTTTAGTCATACATCATTATTAAAAACATTCTTCATATAATATCATAAAAGTGATAGAAAAGAGGCAAACACAAATTCATAATCCTTATTTTTCAAAAATAATATTCTCACTATTTATGTACACTCCTATAGAAAACTCATAAAACATTCAAATTCAATTGTACTTTTGATAAAATCTTCGCATTGACCATATTTCATCTCACAAGAGGTGTACACAAAATCTAAATACCCAAACAATGTTTCAAATTGGTGAGTGAAAGTGGATAGATATCATTTCAATTGCATGATTCCGGTACAAAATTGATTGACTGCATTTCTAATTAAGATTGAACTTAGACTTTAATTTCATCTTGAATCGACATTTAGCTTAATGTCATACATTTTCAATTCGAGTTTGACCGATTTGTGAGTTGATTAATTACTTCAAAACCCCTAAAGTCAACAATTAAACCAATTATTAAATCTTGCATATTCAAAAATAATCTTAACAAATCCTTTCAAGAATTTCAAAGTTATTATAACTATGCTCATATTTGTGCCAATATCCCCAAATCGATATCAAAACCCAATAGAAAAAGTTCTAAGTGCATGTACTTATTCAAATGGGCAAGGAATCAAAATCTTTTAATGGTCGATACCCAAATCGATATATATTTGCACAAAACTAATTGTTATAATAAGAGAAACATGATTTTCAAGTTTCAAATTATGGAGTAGAATTCATTTGACACTAACATGTAGTCCTAGCTAGCTGCAAATCGATACCATAAAAAATCATAATACCAAGCATGTAAAATAATCATTTTAAACTGACAAGAATCCAATAATTTGCTACTCTTAATACCAATAAGCGATAACAATCACAATTAAGTGATTCTTGAAACTTTTTTTTGGTAAAAAAAACCAAGCAGAAAGTTGAACATATGAAATAAAGAAAAATGAAAAGACTAAACACAAAATTGGGAAAAACTTCATTACTTCCATATTCTAAAATAAATGTAAATATAGATGGTCTTGGCTATCGCTAGCCAAAGGACCCTTTGAAATCCTTCTTATAATCTATCCTTTGAACTACTATTTTCAATCGATCTGCATTCCCTCTATAACATTTCAAGGCATGTTACATAGCTTTTCAATTATACGACTTTCTAGTTACCATTAATCTTCAACATACACTTTTGGATTTTGGTGCAACATCACAAAATTCTAATTGTGTAATATTGCACAATAATAAATTACATTTCATGGATTTTTACAACTTTTTCAATTGGATTGACATTAAATACCAAAATAAATATGATAATACCAAGGTGTGTTGCCTTACTTCAACTAGATTTTCTTATCAAATATTGGAGATAGTCAAAACATATTACATTTCCTAATGCATTGTTTTAATACTTCCTTATACAAATCGAATGATCCAATTGATGCCAACTCAATATCTCATAACCTTCACCCCTTATTATCACACAATCCAATAGGATCACTTATACTATATCTTTCAATGATATCAAATCTTGTAATTTATCTTCAAGCAATCTTCCATTTCTTGACATCTAGGATAATTCAAACGCTTTGCACCAATCAACCAATTAGGTTGTGATCATAACTATGCAATGGGACAATCACTTGCATTCTATACACTTGATCATGACTCTTGATTTCTCTTCTACCTCGACCACTATAGGTAAGAAAAAATAGAAACCTCCATTATTTATAATATTTGTTATAGATGTCTGTTTAGAACTTATAATAGTTGGATACATTGTTTACTTTTATATTTCATTACTAATGCACTGGTTGATAGACACATGTATTATTTTAAAAATCATCATAGTACATGATAAGTGAAAATAAATATCCAATTATATTTGATAATTTTGTTGTATTATTAATAAAATAGATAGTTAAAAGATATGTTGCAATAATAAATAATTGTTAAATATTTATATTTATGTTACATCAATATTACAAAGCACCAAATATGATAAACATGTTAGTTACAAGCTAAATAATTTAAATTATTTATTTTAATTATATTAGAGAAATTCTTAAAATAAAATAACATTTCCTCTTTAAATAAATTAGAAATAGAGATATCTCCATGAATCGAAAAAATGCATAACTAACATATTATATTCTACTTTTAAATAAAGAGCGTATGCATGGAAGTAAGAATTCAATACATCTAGAAATTGTAGATTAAGAAAAGATTTTATTTTGAATTGACCTCATACAACAATTACCCTTCTGGTTTCTTATATAGTAGCAAGTCCAACAAAACCACCAAGTGCTATTACATAAATCATGTGCTAAAAGAATGTTCTAACTCATTAACACCACATTTAATATTGGATATTTAACCCAAATGTACAAATAAAAGTTTTCAGTGCTTAAGAAATTCATATCCATAAAACCATAACATGCATGCATCCATTAGATCATACAATACCTTAACTTAGTAGGTCACTATCCTAGGTCAAAATAACTTTGTAAAAATGTAAACATGAAATACCATAAAAACATTCACACAATTTGACACAAGAATTTTTTACATGGAAACCCAATTTTAGAAAAACCACTAGTAACATGCTACCCAATTTCACTCTTCTGAAGTGATGCCCTGTGAAAGGTTAACCTTGTGAAAGGTCAACTTGTTAAAGGTTACAATACACACTGTTAAATGTGACCTAGTTAAAGAATTTCAATCACCCTATTAAGAGTGAGCCCTTTTAGAGGACTTTAAAACATTCCATTAGAATATCAACTGGTTAAAGGATTTACAAATGACTATTAGGTCAACCTTTATCCAAAGGATTTATCCACACTACAATTGTTAGAAAGTAACAATAGGACTTGATTTGATAAAAAATTACAACTCACTTGCAGATTACAGATCTTTGGTTCGATCATCCATTCTACTTGATATCATACTCTTCAGCTCTGACAACTTGTTCACCCTTCGAGCATTCAACCTCTTAAGCCTTC
Source organism: Cupressus sempervirens (assembly GCA_028749045.1). Lineage (NCBI taxonomy): Eukaryota > Viridiplantae > Streptophyta > Pinopsida > Cupressales > Cupressaceae > Cupressus > Cupressus sempervirens. The sequence continues at coordinate 285,459,962 of CM053784.1, forward strand.
TTGCTTTGTATGTCAACTGATGTCTCTTCTGTTCGACCACTAGATGAAGCAACATTTTAGACTTCTTGTCTTTTTTAGGTTTTTGCACATGACAACCTTTGCTTCTAGTCTGCTATCTCTATAAATAGAGAATTTAGGTATTTTTCTACTTCACCACAATTGTCCATTCTAGGGTTAGATAAGATTCAATGAATCTACCCACTTTTCCATTTTAGTCCCTTTTAGAAACTTCCTCTACAATGTTCCTTGAATTTGCCTCAAAATGGTTTATCTTGAATTATGTGCCTCCAGCTCATCAAGCTTATCTTCTACATGTTTCACACAATTCAAGAAATTAAATTAGTCGGCTCAAATTCAACAAATCTTTGATTTAACATTTTTTGTTGTCACTGAACACTTATAATAATCAGTCACTCGACCAATACTAGTTCACTTGGAAAATACTAAAGTTTACTAATGCTCGACATCAACTAAACTTTACTTAGCATACACTAACTTTCACTCGGCTTCCACTGTGTTTCTTCTTTTCTCGGCACCTATTGATTTTCACTTAGCTTGTATTGTTTTCTCAGCCAGACTTGGTAGACACATTTTTTTACTTGATCTTCTTCTAGTCTTTGCTTGAGTAGTCGTTCATTATAAATTAAGTAAATAAATAATACACTATAGTATCAATGTCTTACTTGGTCTTAGTTCTCTTTTTATACACCAAATAACTCAACCTTTCTCTAGGTGCTCTTGTGATCTTCTCTTTTCAAATCCTCTTCATCAATCAAACAAATGATAGCATTCAGAATAACAAGCAATTGTCTCACCAACAAGTAGCAAGTTTGACATCATTGACAAAATAATTATTGTTCCGTGATAGGTTCTACACTTCAAATAATCTCTTTTCAACACAAAGGAACGAGATAAAGTGATAACCATGTCATCTCTGACATGACATACATGTACACAAACCAGTGATGACAAGCTCCAACCATTCCCAAAACCAATACAAGTGAAATTGAACATCTAGGAAGATAACCAAGACCAAGAGAAACCATGCAAATAGTAATATGTTGTGTCCTTCTACACACACCTCTTGATATAAACTATGCAAGTATGATCTCCTGCATAAAACCCCAACCAAGAAGTCAAAACAACACCCAAACCATACAATATAACTAATCATGGATGTTAGCCTCCCACAAGAAGATCAAACTCATAAACCATTCCTAAACCAAGCAATAGCTATTCCTAATGCAACGAATATGCCCAATATAAAACCATCTCCCAAACTCAACCAATATAATAGCATATGCACAAGGAGATAACCAATGCTAAAACATCTCTCAAATGAACCCTCCATAACTAACTCATGTACCATATCTAAAGATCCATATCCATGAAAGACAAGATTAAACATAATACACATGAAATAAACAATGGGGTATACCTCTCAAGTAGTAAACCATCGAGTAGACAAAGAGTAGTTAATGAGAATACTAATCAAGATATCCAAGTCTCTAACCAAGACTAATCTAAGACCAATCTTCTCTCAAGTACATATCAGGTGAATTCCTAGGGACTTCCTATTGAAACCATCAAATGTCCCAACAAATACTTCTTTAATCTAAGATAAATCAACATCACCACCATCTTTAAGCATCCATGAGCACTTGCAATAGATCAATCCATATCGAATCCAAATGCAACATAGCAATATCATAAAGTATCCAATAAATGATCAAAGAAATAAATACAAAAAAACTAAACCAAGATCAATGTCAAAGTTCGAACATGGCCTCGAGAACATAAATATGACAATATGATCTAAACCATCTCAACCAAGGAGATAACATGCTCCATATGAACATAACATAACATGTCAAAAATCATATATCAAGAGTATACCATGACATAATAATGAAATCATCCTAAAACCAAGCATAACATGTCAAATGAAAGCATAAACTACACCTTTACCTAGAACCCCATGAGTCCTCAAGATGAAACCATCTCCACACACACCATGAAGAACCATCTTAGCACACCATTAAGAACCAAGTGAACTATGCAAATGTCAAGGACACTTCTGTGGCAACATAATCTAAGACATCCTCTAACATCTGCAGATACTCAATAAATATATCAAATTCCACAACTCTCACTCAACCGTGGTACCAAGTCACCCATGGCATCATCAAATCCATGTCCTACATGAAGATCCTCTAGGCCTACACATACATAACCCAAGTGTCAATACCTAGTGAAACCAATATCTCCAAACCAAAAAGATACAAACCTAACTAGGAACTAATCCTACACTACCACTTCTTCATTGTCACAAGCTCCCACTAAATCATGTATGCAAGCTATCCATGACATCATAATGAAAAAATAATTCTCTAACCATGGGAATCAACCAAGGCATCAAATTGTCAAAAAACTCAAAGTGCACATCATGAGCTCCTCAAACAAAACCAAATAAGCATGATTCTCAACCAAGAAGATATACTAGCATAACCAAATCAGGAATGCAAAATAGTGAGCACCAAAAAAAATTTGTATATCTAATCATGGCATGCCAAAATCTATGACACCATGATGACATCCATGAACCAAGCAACTAGCTCTCAAACTCTCCAACTTGTCAGCATAAAATAGTGAACCATAATTCTCCACCATGATTGTACTTTGTAACAACATCTCATCCCTTCTACATGAAGAAAAATCACTGAAACATATGACCAAGGGCATAAACAATCTAAATCCAAGTTGCTAATCTAAATATGCATCAATAATGAAAGATTAATGGGCAAAGATAACCCATATCTAAGCCATAAATGAAACTTATAAGTATAGACCGCTTGCAACATTGCACAACTTGTAGATTTAACATGTCATCATACATATCCAAACCAAATAATGATAAGCATATCATCATGAAACCAATGTGAAATATAAATTGAGTATTCAATAACATCAAATCTCAAATCTCCAAAATATACAATGCCATAAATTCACAATGTTACCATAGTCAATATATATTATATTCTATTCATATCAATATATCACTAAATAATTCATTCTAAATCTACATCAAATTTGAATCAATGTGTAGAACTCTTCATTGACTACTTGAAGTCCAAAATCTCACTCTGTATGCCCAAGTTATGCTCAAATTTGTGCTCAAAATAAATAACATCTAACTTTTGGTCTCTTAAAACTTGAAAGAATGTCATAATCACATAATCAAACCTAGACTAAGTTTTACCACTCTAGATTAGCTTTCCAATGACTGTACGAAGTCCAAAATCTGACATCTTAAGAGACATTTACGACCATTTTACGAAGACAATCTTTTTACTATTTTCACTATTTTTTTTTGGTGATGAAAACTCTGATGCAATTAAATTTGATGATCATCATGGACTAAAATTAAAAACCTTTTACATTTTCTATCAACATGGACAAACTAGGGCATATTATATATCAAAATTTATGGAAAGGCCAACCCCAATCTAATGGTGAAGTTCATTTTTTCCTAGGAGGTCATTTATGCATGCTCCTTCCTAAAGATCTCATTTAAATGAAACATCCAAAAAACCATTTTGACCAATAATTTCACATGCCCAAAATCTGCCACTAGCTCATCATGATAGAAAATTCAAAACCCTCAAATCTGCAATAAACGACCTACAAAACCATATATCTTGTCGTTTATTTTAGCCTTTCATACATTTCCATAAATTCAATCTAGGATTACAACAAGAAAACCATAGTTCTGATACCACTTGTAAGGAAACTTGCAACAAAAAATTAATACCATTTCCATATATCTCATATTAGATCTAAAACATATATGTAATTAAAATCCACATGCAAAAGGATAGGGAACATATCCACAAAATGTAATACAAGATATACCTTGGAAAACTTTCATTCAGGAGAAAACCCAACCTCCAAAAGAATCCATCACTATGTATTATTCAACAAAACATCATTGCACTACAATCATGGAAACTTTCAAAGCCATAGCCACAACTACAACCAAGCAATCTATGTGAACAAGCATAAATCCACACATCCAATGTCATGCTTCCAACCTTCACAAATGTTCCCTTGGCTAACCTATCAAGCCTTGTCTTGCTCAATTTTTCTTTTCTCTTTTTGCCCTTCTTGTCTTTCTCATACAACATATACCCTTGTGGTTTATTATATAGTAGCAAGTCCCACAAAACCACCAAGTGGTATTACATAAACCATGTGGAAAAACTATGTTCTACCTAACTCATTGACCCTGCATTTAATATTGGACATTTAACTATTTTATTACATCAAATATTAACACAATGTTACAATACAACCTATCAAGAATATCCTGTGAGAATCTTTACATTTTACACATCCATCAAGAATATCCCATGGGGATCTTTGCATTTTGCAGCGAGCTTAAATCCCAGCTTAGTTACTAACACCTTAACAATTATGGTAATGATAAAAACTATGCAGAAAAATCATACAAGATTACACAAAGACACATACATATATGACACATATTTTTACGTGGAAACCCCTCATGTGAGGATGAAAACCATGGGGGGAGTATTGTACTCACTAGCCTTTTTTTGTAAGTAAAAGGGTTCCATGTTAAAGGATTAGATTTGTTCCTTCTAAGAATGCTTCCTATTAGGAACATTTATTATTTTTTAGGATTATGCTATCATGTTAAGGCTTCCTTGCTAAAGGATTTTAACCTCTTTTTGAGAGATACCTTGTTAGAGCATTTAAAAGACTTATTACAAGTCTTCCCTATCAAAGGCTTACAATAGATACAATGGTTAGAAAAAAAACTAAAGATTAGATTTGAATACTTGGAACACCTTCCTTGAAAAATCCTCTATGAAAACTTCCTCAAAGACACTTTCATCTCCTTCCTCTGATCTATCTTGGTGAACTTTCTCTATTCACTTCCTCCTTCTCGTATTTTTGCACATGTATGCTATTACTCTTTATTCCCAACCATTCTTAATACAAGGTATTTTTTAGTGGCTAATATTCATAAATTGACTAATTTTAGAAATAATTTGCTAGTAATTTGGCTAATAATTTAAGATTTAATGCAACCTAAATCACCACATTTTTATTAAATTTAGTTCTAAAATATTTAAAATCACTCAATAATTTATTTTATTAAAAAAATTAAACTCAAAGATTCGCCACAATATTTGATACATGATTAGATTTGATTCACCTAAATATTATATATTATCAGAGAAATTAAAATTAATTCACCAATAATCATCATAATTATTAGTTACTTTAGGGATATATCACCAATGTTTAGTTTTCACCATTGATTTTAAAATATAATGTAATTATCATGATAATTTCCATGAGAGAAAGCATGTTTAATTTTGATTTGTAATATTTCATGACGATTACTGAACTTCCTTTTATTATTGAGATTCACCAATATTTTTTACTCAAAAATTATGACTCCAAAATAATTGCCAATGTAAATAATATTTAAAATGAAAAAATTGAGAGATTTGTCAATAAAACTAATTTATTTTTTCAAAATAATGAAAAATTTGCCTATATATATATATCTATATATATATATATATATATATATATATATATATATATATATATATATACTTTTTTTTTTTTTCTTTTTTCTTTTTCTGGAGGGCAATTTCTTAAAGTTTTCCGTAATTCTTATCTACCTTCCTAGATCTTTGTTCAATATAGTTACGACATCAATGATAACAATAACAACAAAAACCAACTAGGTATGTGTAGGATCATGGTCAACCAAACTATGGCCTTAAGTGGTAGTGAAAAACCAATAAATCAAGGTTTTGTTAACTTGACATGTAATTTTAAAGTAGTTATGGATTTTATATCAAAAAATTTTAAGAAAAGAATCTATAGGAAATTGGATGTAGTTTCTAAAATATTAGGCCTTATCTAGAGAAAAAATTATTTTATTGGTCAACATTTTGGATTTTAATGTAGTACTACAAAACTTTTAGGGAAAAAATAAAAAGTAGGTGTATGTCGGACCACCTTAATCAAAATAAAATTATAATATTTTTTAATATAATTATAGATATAAAAATTAGACTCATGCCCGGATGTGACACATATTTTTGGGTATTTTTGTTCGAAATAAATTATAAAATATGAATTTTCTACTATAACTTTTTTAGAATAAAAAAAGTCCATGTTTGACCACCTTAACTAATTAAAATTTTTTACAAAATTAATTTTTACTTTTTTTTTTCTTATACTAGGCGAAGCATAAAATGTGGCACAACTTTTGGATTTCAAAAAATGTTATACCGTGTGAAAGTTATATCTATTTTTCAATCAATATGTCAATCAACATTTTACAAACATCTTCATTGGAAATGAACTAATAAATACTTATTGAACTCATAATTTGACAACAATTATATCGATGGAATCTTGAGAGTGTTCTCAAAAAATCCTTTTCATTTCATTGAATTATGATGAAAAAAATATTGTCAGATGGCCAGTTGAAGTCTAAATCTCAGGGAAACATGTTTCAAACATAATTTTTGAGTTGACCAAAGAGGTTTGGTAAATATCAAGCCTAATTGGGTACCCAATATGCAATCAGGTACTCAAAATGTGGTGGCAAAGCACAAAATTTTAAAAATTGAGATTGTGGAAATTGATTATACATTATAAACTAAAAGCTTACAAACATCTTTAAATATGTTTTTATTTTATTTTATTTTTATACATCATATAACAAATTTTATTCTAATAATATTATATATGATATTGAATATGATTAGACAGTATATCATAGTACTATTTATTATTATATATTATCTATAATAATAATAATAATATTATTATATTAAATATATATTATTACATATATTACTATAATATATATTTGAAAATAGTATTAGAAATTATTACATAATATTACATAGTTTATTCAATTACAATACGATCGATTACCATATGTACCCCTAGGGACACATGTCATGATGTAATGGGTCAAATGGGGTAATAGGTTAGCCTAAAATCCTATTCGACCCATATGATTGATTACCATATGTCCCTAGGGGTCCTAAGACCCCTAGAGACATATGTTGCAATGCAATGGGTTGAAGGGGGTCGTAGGTTAGCCTACAACCTCGTTCGACCCATATGATTGATTACCATATGTCCCTTGTGGTCCTACAACCCCTAGGGGCACATGTTGCGATGTAATGAGTCAAATGGGGTTGTAGGTTAGTCTACAACCCTATTTTACCCATATGATTGATTATTGCATGTCCCTAGGGGTCCTAGGACCCCTAAGGACACTTGTCATGATGCAATGGGTCGAATAGGGTCGTAAGTGATCCTATGACCCTATTCAACCCATATGATTGGTTATTGTATGTCCCTAGGGGTCCTAGGACCCCTAGGGACACACATCATGATGTAATGGATCAAAGGGGTCATAGGTTAGCCTACAATCCCATTCGACGCATATGATTGGTTTCCATATGTCCTTAGGGGTCCTAGGACCCCTAGGGACACATGTCACGATGCAATGGGTTGAATGGGGTCGTAGGTTAGCCTATGACCCCATTTGACCCATATGATTGATTACCATACGTTCTTAAGGGTCCTAGGACCCCTAGGGACACATGCCATGATGAAATGGGTCAAAAGAGGTCGTAGGTTAGCCTACGATCCCAATCGATCCATATGATCGATTACTGTATGTGCCTATAAGTCATAATACCCCTAGGGACACATGTTATGCAATGGGTTGAACGGGGTCAAAGGTTATCCTACAACCCTATTCGACCCATATGATTGATTACTATATGTCCCTAGGGGTCCTAGGAACCTACGACCCCCTTCGACCTATTGCATCATGACATGTGTCCCTAGGGGTCCTATCCTATGACCCTATTCGACCCATATGATCGATTACCATATGTCCCTAGGGTTCCTAGGACCTTGACCCCTAGGAACACATGTCACGATGTAATGGGTCAAACGGGGTTGTAGGTTAGCCTACAATCCTATTCGACCCATATGATTGATTACCATATGTCCCTAGGGATCTTAGGACCCCTAGGGACACATGTCGTGATACAATGGGTTGAATGGGGTAGTAGGTTAGCCTACGACCCTATTCAACCCATATGACCGATTACATTATGTCCGTAGGGGTCCTAGGACCCCTAGGGACACATGTCATGATGCAATGGGTGGAATGGGGTCATAGGTTAGTCTACGACCCTAGTTGACCCATATGATCGATTACTGTATGTCCCTTGGGGTCCTAAGACCCCTACGGACACACACCACAATGCAATGGGTCGAATGGGGTCGTAGGTTAATATACGACCCCATTCCACCCATATGATCGATGACCATGTGTCCCTAGGGGTCCTAATCGATCATATGGGTCGAATGGGGTTGTAGGTTAGCCTACAACCCCATTCGACCCATATAATCGATTACCATATATTAGGACCCCTAGGGACACATGTTGCGATGAAATGGGTCAAAGGGGGTCATAGGGTAGCTTGTGACTCCAGTCGACCTATATGATTGATTACTGTATGTCCCTAGGGGTCCTAGGACCCCTAGGGATACATGTCAGAATGTAATGGGCTGAATGGGGTCATAGGTTAGCCTACAACTCCATTAAACCCATATGATCGATTACCATATGTCCCTAAAGGTCCTAGGATACATGTCACAATGTAATTAGTCAAATGGGGTCAAAGGTTAGGTGACTGATTACTTATGTCCCTAGGGGTTCTAGGGACACATGTCATGATGCCATGGGTTAAGTGGGGTTGTAGGTTAGCCGATGACCCCATTCGACACATGTGATCGATTATTGTACATCCCTAGGGGTCCTAGGACCCCTATGGACACATGTTGCAATGCAATGGGTCAAATGGGGTTGTAGGTTAGCCTACGACCCCATTCAACCCATACGATTGATTACTGTATGTCCCTAGGGGTCCTAGGACCCTTAGGGAGACATGTTACGATGTAATGGGTCAAATGGGGTCGTATGTTAGCCTACAACCCCATTCAACCCATATGATTGATTACCATATATCCGACACATTTTGCGATGCAATGGGTCAAATGGGGTCGTAGGTTAGCCTATGACCGCATTCGACCCATATGATTGATTACATTACTAGATAATAATAATAATATTAATAATAATACATTACTATATTATATTATATAATAATACTAATTGATTTCCCATACTTTTCCAACTCATTTCCCTCCAAATTTTGGGCGATGATTTTGGGTACCTGATATCATGTCAAGTATCCGATCTTGAATTAGATATCTAATACCAGATCGAGTACCCAAATCTTTTTACTAGCATAATTTTCCCAAAATATTCTGTCACTACAAACCTGATAGTCATGTTTTTTTTTTGGTATTTTCACAAGTTTGGAGAAAAAAGTTTGTTTGAGATCCATTGTTTGAAAAGGTTGCTACAAGATTTGATTAGGTGTTCGATATCGTTGTTTGAATGGGGAGTAGTAGTCGTTGAAAAGCTAAATGCAAAAGGAAGGTATCGAATGAAGACATTGCAACATATAGAGAAAGAGACATGCAAACTGAAGGAAGAGACAAGATACGTTAAATGTGAATCAAGTTGATGATATATTGATCAAAGGTGAAATCATAGAGGTAGAATATGAATATGTTTAGTTGGGAATGAAAATGTTCCAATTGATAATGATAATGCTAGTATTGAAAATTTGGAGAATGAAAATTTATTAGTTCATAATGTAAATGTAATGATTGACCATGTCGAAAATGAAAATGCATAGGAATGTTAGATATCTCCTAATTATAACCGAAATGAAGGTCTTAGAACACCTAAATGGATAATTGAAATTGATGAAACTATTATTACAAATTTTGAAGAAAAATAATCACAAAGAACCATTGGATTATGGGCTTTAAGCCTATATAATATTTTTTTGGCAATGAGGCAGTGGTGGAGCAATGCCAACTTTTAATGCACTTATTAAATATTCAAAAAATAAGACCTATGCTTTCCAAATTGAAGATTTGTGTCAATAAGAAAATCTAAAGAAATGCCATTATTGTGAAGAATCTTTTCTATGCTCTCAATAGCATTGAGAATGATAGTAGGGAGAAGGATAAGAGAGCTGCTCGAAGGGTTATTACAACCTCTTTGGTAACTTATCATTTGAGAAAGGGTAGATATATGAGACAAACTTGTATTGACTTGAACCTAAATCGTACTACTTTGAGAAGAACACTTACTAGATGAGAGAGAATTGATGATCATCTTCAAAATGATACATGAGCTTTTGGTGGGAGACTCTCATGTTTTGATATGAGGCTAACTGATGATGTGAAGCAAGAAATTACACAATTTTGACACTCTAGCTCAAGAGTCTCAACCAATGCTAAAGACATGCTAAAGTTGAGAATTGGCATTAGAGAACACATACCGCATCTTAAACATTATTTGGAGGTAATTCAAATTATGTTCAAAGAATTTAGAGAGAGTCATCCAAGATTGCATATATCACAAAGAGATTTTGAATCCTTGAAGCCATTTTATTTTGTGCCACTTAAGATTCAAAATACATGTTTTTGTAAATATCATGTGGAGTTTTCTATGCACCATGAACTATTACACTTCATCTATTCTACTTTGCATAGTAATGAAATATTGGAGAATTGTGGTGCTAGTGGGCTTCCAAAATCATCAAGAGACTTGCTAGATAAATTTTTATGTCGTAGAGTTGATGGTTTTTTCTTTTGTAGAAATGCTTGCTTAAATGAGAAGTGTTCATAATGTGGTGGCTTATCCAAGTTTGACACATGTTTCCATGAGGAGTGAGAACAAGATCTCGAGAGGAAAAAAGTAAAAGAATGGTATATGAAATAGTGAAATACACATTGAAGAGTTGAGGTGAGGGCTCTAGATGTGAATTGGTTGAAAAAGAAATCGATGTGGCTAGTTTTATTTCAAATTTCAAGATAGATATTTTCTACAAGTATGTAAGGAATAGTCACAGGTCTCAATGGTTGGATCATATATTTAGACTGTGTGAGGAGACTTTTTCCATTGGCATTATTATATCAGTTGCTGACTTTGCAGAGAACTACACATTGCAACCCTAAAATGAGACACAATCTCAGTATTACAACTCCATTCAGATTGCAATTTTTGTCCATATAACATATAGACATGCCCCTAATAGTGTGGAATATAATCATAAGATTATTAGAGAGTACCATTTTTACATGAGTGATGATAAATCTCATTGTCATGAGTTTGTGCGACATTGTTCTGAGAATTATTTTGATTTATTATAGGAGCATGAAATTGCTATGGATAGACATATCATTTGGTTAGATACTTGCACAAGTCAATTCAAGAATTTTCACATGTTTTATTGGTTGTGCAGGATGCACCTAGAGAGGGGGGTGCCTCATATTTGGAGTCTTTTTTTGAGTTTGGCCATGGGAAAGGTGAACATGATGGAGTGGGGTCATGTGTGAAGAGAGATATAGTTAAGGAGAAACTAAAGATTTTAGGAGCAAAGCTTCTTGATGCTCATAGCATTGTTGATTGGTGTAGTTCAACATTATCACAAGGGGGGAGTCTTGATTCAGCAGTACATAATACCAAAGAGTTTTGAAGATGCTCTAAGTGTGTTTGGAGGTCGATCTTCCGAGGGTCATAACATGGAGCTTGTGGGGGCTATTGGTGAAATTTTAAATGCTATAAGACAGTCATGTCAAGGTCTACAATAAAATTTTTCATTTCGGAGAGATCACATTCCATTTGGATTTGGCACAACAATCTCGATCGATGCCAAAATTTGTAGTGCACCTTAGTTCATTGGTGCATCATTATGTAAATTTGAAACCACTAATCTTGGCATTGAATCATTAGTGCCATTAGCTCTGAATAGGTGGGTGAACCCTCATGACAACAATGTTCCACCTATAGAGAGCCTACAACATTCGTGGCCACCTTGCACCAAAGAGTCTCCAAGGTGCTCTAAGTGCATTTGGAGGTCAATTTTTCAAGGGTCATAACTTAGAGCTCCTGGGGGCTATCAGTGAAAGGTCAAATAATATAGGATGGTCATGTTGAGGTCTATAATAACTTATCTCATTTCAAAGAGATCACATTCTATTTGGATTTGGTACATCAATCTCCCTCGATTCCAAAACTTGCATTATGCCTCAATTTATTTGTGCATCATTACATAACTTTGAAACTACTAATCTTGGCATCAAATCATCAGTGCCATTAGCTCTGAATAGATGGGTGAACCCTCTTGACATCCTTTTTATGGACATAGAGATCCTACAACATTCATGGCCACCCTATACTGAAGAGTATCTAAGGTGCTCTAAGTGCATGTGGAGGTCGATCTTTTAAGGGTCATGATTCAGAGCTCATAGGGGCTATCAATGAAACTCAAATGCTACATAATAGTCATGTTGAGGTCTACATTAACCTGTCTCATTTTAGAGAGATCACATTTTATTTGGATTCAGCACAATGATCTCGCTCAATGCCAAAACTTGCAGTGTGCCTCAATTCATTAGTGCATCACTACATAATTTTGAAATTGCTAATCTTGGCATTGAATTTTGAGCTCCATTAGCTCCAAAGGTGTGGGTGAACCATAGTGACACCCTTGTGTTGGCCACAAAGATCAACATTTGCGATTACCTCGTACCGAAGAGTTTCCAAGGTGCTCTAAGTGCGTTTGGAGGTCGATATTTTGAGGGTCGTAACTTGGAGCTCATGGGGACTATTGATGAAATGTCAAATGCTATATGAAGGTCATGTCAAGGTTTACAATAACCTATCTCATTTCAAAGAGATCACATTCCATTTGCATTCGGCACAATGATCTCACTGGATGCCAAAACTTGTAGTGTGCCTTAGTTCATTGGTCCATCACTATGCAACTTTGAAACTGCTAATCTTGGCATCAAATTGTCAATGCCATTAGCTTCATATGGATGGGTGAACCCTAGTGACACCCTTGTTCTGGCATTTGCGGCCACCTTGTATTGAAGAGTCTCCAAGATGCTCTGTGTTTGGAGGTTGATTTTTTGAGGGTCATAACTTGGAGCTCATGGGGCTATTGATGAGACGTTCAATGCTACATGATGGTGATGTCAAGGTCTACAATAACCTATCTCATTTTGGAGAGATCACATTCCATTTGGATTCGGCACAGTGATCTCACTTGATGCCAAAACTTGCAGTGTACCTCAGTTCATTGGTGCATCACTGCGTAACTTCGAAATAGTTGATCTTGGCATTGAATCATCAGTTCCATTAGCTACAGATGGGCAGGTGAACCCTAGTGATGACCAAGAAGGGCCTACAACATTCGCATCCACCTCATACCGAAGAGTCTCCAAGGTGCTCTAAGTGTGTTTGGAGATCAATATTATGAGGGTCGTAACTTAGAGCTCATGGGGGCTATTAGTGAAATGTTGAATGATACATGACAGTGATGTCGAGGTCTACAATAAACTATCTCATTTCAGAGAGATCACATTCCGTTTGGATTCAGCACAACGACCTCACTTGATGCCAAAACTTATAGTGTGCCTCAGTTCTTTGGTGCATCATTGTGTAAATTTGAAACCACTGATCTTGGCATTGAATCTTGTTGTCACTGAGGTTTGCACCCTTGTCCAAAGCCTATGCATGAGGACAACCTAGTGAAACATGGAAACAACCTCCAAGCTGTGGGACTTGAACTGTGAGGTTGAGTCTCCGGAGAAGGCCGGCTTCCTCTTACTATCAAGATGCACCTAACTACTCTTGGAGAGGAAAAGGGAGAAGGAGAGCATGAAATAAAATCTACCTAATCTAATCAAAAGAGGTGATGCACCAAAATAGAGTGTTCAGACTAATCTCTGCCTATATATGCACTATTGAACCAGAATGAAACTAAGGATATACACATTCAAACTTTCTTTAATCTAATAATCATATGCAGATCAGAAGATCGAGATGAATGTCATAAGGAAAGAGAGATTCACTTATATTATCATTCATAGGCCAAGGAGATACAATCATGCAGATCATAGATCTCTACAAAACACCAGTAAGAGGCAAAGAGTTCTTGCACTTTCATACCAATGGTTGAAAGAGATAAGGAAAAGAATCATGTAGTTCAGAGGCACAGGGAAATTTACACTGAGAATCTATAGAGCAATAACAGAGAAAACAGAGAAAGGTCGACCCTTACCAAATTCACAAAAATTGCCTTTATAGTTCAAGCATAACTGAGATTTTCCCTCCAAAATTATCTTGCAACCACTACCATCAAGGCTCTGCCAAGAACAATCATGGGGATCTGAAGAAATTTGATCTAAGTATAGCTTTAGGTACCATGAAATCTGATTGTTAACTAAAACAGGGCCTTGAGAAGATAGAGGCGACGCTATAACTATGCTCTGACCAAGTAGATAGATTAGATCGGGGGGTAGAGTGTCTTTGCATGCTTCACATTCACTTCTGGTGGTTGGAATTGATCATGAAGATCAGATTCGTGTAAAACCTCAATTTCTTATCATTTTTGGTGCATGAATCAGCAGAGTCAGTGAGTCAGCCATACATTGCAAGTGAAATAGGCCACGTGGACCAATCAGTTCATTTCATTATGCCACCTCGCAAGTTTCCACACAATTTATCATGTCTTTTAACTAACCACGTCATCTTTTCTTTTTTAACTGTAATGGTCACATTAATTGCCAGCACATCTAACTATTACTGCCTCCACTAGACCCACTAGGAGACGTGTCACCGAGGTGCTATGTTGCTATGCGTATCCTTTGAGCAATTTCCCATAGCGAGATAGCGTCCACTGTGGATTTGGACTAATTTGACGATCATGAAGACTCGCCGTATTACTGCGCTATATCCTTAAAACTTCTAGGCCCACGAAACACTTGGCAACCACCTGGCATCCTCATCTTGGTGAGATCTGGCCCCACTGATCCACATGGCATAATGGCACTATGCCGCTATGGGTAATATCCTCGCAGCTTTCCATAGCAAGATAGCGCCTATCATCGATTTATCTCGATCTGACGATGGGGACCTGCGGGCCCGCAGAAACATTGAAATGCGTGGGGAAGAAATATCATAAGGTTCAAACATTTAATTTTTTCGATATTCCTGGGATGTTTAAAATAACATTAAATCGGGAAGTGACTGTTGCGTAGGCAAGTATTTAAAATTCAAATATTGGCGGGGGCACAATATGTAACAAATCTTCAGTGCCATTAGCTCCATATGGGCAGGTGAACCATAGTGACACCCTTGTTTTGGCAATGGAGAGCCTCCAATGTTCGCAACCACTATGTACTAAAGAATCTCCAAAGTGCTCTACGTGCATTTTGAGGTCAATATTCTAAGGGTCATAACTAAGAGCTCATGGGGGATATCAGTGAAACATCAAATGCTATAGGACAGTCGTGTTGAGGTCTACAATAATCTATCTCATTTTGGAGAGATCACATTCTGTTTGGATTCAGCATAGCGAGCTCGCTTGATGCCAAAACTTGTAGTGTGCTTTAGTTCATTGGTGCATCATTGTGTAACTTTGAAATTGCTAATCTTTGCATTGAATCATCAATGCCATTAGCTCTGGATGGGCAGGTGAACCCTAGTGACAACCTTGTTCTGACCATAGAGAGCCTACAACATTCATGTCAACCTTGTACAAAAGAGCCTTCAAGATTCTCTAAGTGTGTTTGGAGGTCAAACTTCTGAGGGTCGTAAATTGGAGCTTGTGGGGGCTATTGATGAAATGTCGAGTGCTATAGGATGATCATGTTGAGGTCTACAATAACCTAGTGACACCCCTAATTTGACCATAGAGCCCCAATAATGTTTGCGACCAGTACATACTGAAACATCTTGTAAGACCCAAGATTGGCCATGGATTTGGCTAATTGTATACATCTTAAGGGATTGCAGAGATCATTTCAAACTAAACACATATGATATAATTTCAAAATAAACATTGTATCAAAATTTGATAATAAAGGTTGTTAAAATGTTCTTCACAAGTTGTTTCACTTGAATTGAAGATAAAAAACATGATCAAAATGAATAATATTCCATAAACATGAACAATACAAATGATCCACAATAAATTGAACAATACTTTACTAAATTAATATGTCTATCCTTGTGCACATAAATGAAAAAATATTTATCAAAATACATGTATTCATAGAAAAATTGCACAAATATATATCAAAGTTCATGTATCCATAGACAAATTATGCAAATATATATCAAAATACATAGATCCATATACAAAATGTGGCTGATCATGCCATCAAAATGTGTATGATATCAATGTTTCTATATACAATGTGGCATATTCCATCTCAAAATGTCTCATGACACATCCTATGACAGCTATAGTATCTTATGTTGCTGGTGGATCATCAAAATGCAGCCTCTTCACTAAACTAGGTGGATCATATGCCTCCTCCATAAACAAAAAAGGAAAACCCAAAGTTAGACTACTAAATTTATATGATTCTATGTATCTAACATTGAATTACTCAAATTCATAATGATCCTTTTTTAATGAAGATTTATAGTATTAAACTTTCATCATAAATACCTCTCTCATCAACCTCCTGCGGTGGTCAAGAGTCCTCTCATATGTCAAGATTTCTAGAACTTGGTTGGTTGTGGCCTGCATATGTTCAAGTATGTTTGTCAAATGGATCTACAACTTAAAGTATAACATTATAATTAATATCACACTAAATTTATAACATATAATCAAGAATTCAAACTAAAACTTACCTCTATTGACTTCTTGTTTGGATATAATGACTACGTGGGAAAAGATACAAAAATATGATGTCCAACCTCTTGTGCACTAGGTGTTTCCTATGAGATACAAAAGAATAGTTCTTAATATCATGGAAAATAGTTTTGAATTTTTTTATGAAAATAAAAAAAAATAACAAATAAATGATACTTATACATATGATGGGGTTCTTGCTACGAATGGAAATGTTAGAGGGTTTGCGATGCTGAATCTACCTAGAATCATTGGTAGTAGCCATGCTCTATAAAATAAAGAATGCAATTAAATTTCATTAGCAAAAAACATCTAACAAGAATGCATCGATATTTAATCACTTTAAAAGCACCTAATTACCTTTCTTTTGTCAATGGGTTGTGCCTTAGCCCCCACACTCAGCCCCCCACTGACAGGTGATACCTGCAAGAGAAAAGAAAGATTAGAACCCATATATCCTCCAATATCAAATAGAAAAATAATGAGAACACAAAATAATGTACCGTATATGTCTCAAGGCCAAATAAAATAGCCAAGAGCATGACATCATCACCCTGTTTGAGTTCCTCCTTAGTCATCAACTAAACATGAATGAAGATCACATATATGTATAAGTCAGTATGTGTTAAAGTTACTCCATCAAATAAAGATTAACTTTAAATCACATATGATGTAACAAAAAAATGTATACATATACCAACACAGATCACATGCCCTTGCATGCCCCTCCTCTCTCACATCAAGGTTTGTAGTCTCTGTAGACATATCTAGTGTATCATTCTCCTCAAATACACATTGATACTCAGAAAGATCACCTATGCGACCTAGACAAATATTATTGCATGTTATGCAAGTATGTGGCACACAAACATGTGATAAGCTTGTTGATGATGAACTCGCACTAGCATCATCAACATGGGGAAGAAACATTGATCTAGCTTGGGATATCAATAGGATACTCAATCTATGTATGACTTTAATAGTATGAGAGCTAGCCTCTTCAATGATATCAAGATGTTGCACTAGAGGGGGAAAATATCAGCAGGGGGGGAAAAAGTGCCAACTTTCTTCGGCTAGGAAAAGGGTCTATCCTCAAGAGCCCCTCTTCCTACATCCATGTTGGGCCTCATGCTCCAATAGTGCACCTTGAGACCCAACACAAATTTGGCATATAGTTTTTAATGAAATAGAGTCATACCTCTAAATTGTTGTTTGGATGTTTTTCAAAAACCATCCACCAATGATCCCAAAAGTTTACACACATAACCTCATTTGTGCACCATTTAATTGATAATTTGGGATTTTTGCAGTGTACTATTTTACTAGTTTTTGGGTCCACAAAAAGGTTAACCATATCATCTTTAGTTATGTTTAGGGCAACAACCTCATTGTAGTCCAACCCATCACCAAACATGGTATGCATTTTCTCATGCCAGTGAAGAGTAGCATTTTGTTCATCGCTAAGTGTTTGAATATTATCCACTATGGTGTTTAATGTGGATAATATGGGAGTTAATGCAAGTATAGTGTTATATGTGATTTGCAAACCCCTCAAATCAGTGAGATTTTCTTATATCAAATCTTCAATTTGAGGAGGGTTTTGAGGGAGTAGGGGATTGTTTGGTGGACAGTTTTGAAGGGGTATTGGATCATTTGGTGGAGGGTTACAAGGAACATTTTTTCGTGGCTCAGTGTCATCATTCAGGTCAACCATACCTATTAAATTGCAAAACAACATTTCTATTAAAAAAAACCTAATTTTCAACAATTTCTATTTAAAAATATATAATTTTAAATAAAATTCATTCAAAATCATAAAAAAAAAAAAAAATTAGTTACCTATATCGTATACCTATTCTTGGATCTGATACCTAAAATAGAGGCAAACAAAACACTGTGACTGCAAATGCCTAATTTTCTCTCATCTTTTTTTAAAAATTCCTAGTCATAGGTTTTGAGTATCTGATATGATATTGGATACTCAATAAGGTTTGGCCCAACCTTTTTCTTTGGTATCAGGATGGGTGGAAAAAAGTCAAAGAAGATTTTGAAATGCTTTTAGACATTTTAAAACTCCACTTTTTTCACATCGTCGCTTTTTGGTACACCATGATCCTGAACATACCCAACCTCAAAAGATGAAGGTGAACTTAAATCACTCTCATTATCCGTGGATAGAAACCCTAAGTATCCCTCTCAAACTATAAATTTGAAATTTGAATTGCATAGTGAGCATAGTCACAGGACACATGTGACTTCCTATATATGGGTGCAAATACATGTAGGCCTACCTATCCATTTGCACATCCACTTATAGGCTTGCATCCTTGCATGCTTCAGTTGCATTTTGTAGCTTCTCTCTACATACATGTTATGTTGCTATCAAATATTCTCTAGTTTATCACATCAATCGTGACTAGGCTGCAACTATCAAACTTCCACATCTATCTCCTTTCCTCTGTTGAGACCAGTAAGCCAGTCTATCGTGATTTCACTTCCAACACTTTAGTCCTCATCTTAATTGGTTGACCATCATTGACAACACTTCATCACTTATGTAATGCATGAGTTCTCTGCTCATCATTTTGCATGGTCAATCATTCCATTATAGTTTAGTCCAACAAAGAATACATAAAACACATATGAACTAACTAACTAACTATATATATATATATATATATATATATATATATATATATATATATATATATATATATATATATATATATAAAATGGTGAGAGCCTTAGTTCCATGAATTACTGTTTAAATTTAAATTTATATAAAATTGAAAATGCAATTTGACTTCTTACACATCCTATATATTACTTTTCATCTTTGAAGGTTGTCTTTTAAAATAAAATATTATATATTTTCTTTGATTTTCATTAAACTACATCATAATAAAAAAATTTAAATTTCTACAAGTATTTTTTAAATTAGAAAAGAAAAAAGAATTGATTGTAAATTCATTTTTTTAATTTTTTTTTGATATTTGTAAACCCTAGAATTTATTTCATCTCATTGATAAGTACTCATCAAAACACTCTCCATAATCAATTAATTCTCAATCAAAAAACTAAATTTATGTATGTCTATTAAAAAAAAATTTATTAACGAATAAATAATATAAATAATGTAATGTAGTGGTAATCTAATTACCTATCAATATGGACAATAATTAATATGTAGAAACCCTAGAATTTATTTCATCTCATTGATAAGTATTCATCAAAACACTCTCTATAATCAAGTAATTCTCAATCAAAAAACTAAATTTATGTATGTCTATTAAAAAATTATTTATTAATGAATAAATAACATAAATAATGTAATGTAGTGGTAATCTAATTACCTATCAATATTGACAATAATTAATATGTAGAAGTTATAGGTCATAGAAGACAAGGTTATAAAGTAAGCTTTAACCTAAAATTTAATACATTACATGTGTCATTGTGACTTTTTTATAATAATAATAATATTATTAAAAAATCAAGGTTAGTTGTAGAGCAATAAAATATAGAAATTAAAATGATTAGAAAAACACCATATATATTTTAATCTACATATATGGTTATTAGAAAAATAAAATAACAATTTTCTAAGATAGAATTTATTTACATAAACAAATATTTATTTTCCTTAAATATATTTGAGTCAATCACTTATTAAAAATCAAGAAAAAAAAATCAAACTTTTGGACTATAATATGTAATAGAAAACAATGATATTACCTACATTTATATTGGAGTAATACCAAATTAACATAATTTAAGAAGTTTTCTAAAAGACAAAACACAAACTTCCTTTCGTTTTTGTGTCATGTTTAGAATTTCCTTTCATTAATAAGTATAATATTTTTACTAGATATATTTGGATCAATCACTTATGAAAATATCAAAAAGTAAGATTTTGGGTTCTAATATGTAATGTTTACTAAGTCCATTCAAAAATTAGAGTTTGTCTTGTCAATATTCTAAGACAAACATTAAAAAATATAAGATAAATTATAACACCTTATAGAACAATATATACATTTTTATATGATCATTAAATAATCCATATCAATTGCATAGCATGTAATATCAAACAATGATATTATTTTCATCTATATTGGAGTACAATTTAATATAATTGACCAGGTATTCTAAAAGAGAAAAACATAGAATTTCTTTCTTTTCTATACCTAAACTTTGATGTTAAGAACAATAATAATGACCCACCAAATTATACAAGTTAAACAGTTGACAAAAGCACCACCTCTTTGAAGAAGCTTGAAATCTAGGACATTTCTCAATGTAGATAAAATCATAATTAATATTTCTCATTTTTTCAATATAAAATGGAGATGCTATACTATGCAATGCAAAAATGCAAAAAAAGTGGAGTGTGATGATTAATTTCTTCACAATTCTTATGCAATAATTGAATTTAGATAGCAATTGAAGTCAAAATTATAAAATATAAAGATTGTGAAATGTCAAAAAAAAGAGCCTTCTAATAATGAATTGACTAATATCTATAAACATCTTCAACATGAGATTGCAAATAACTTTACTATTATCTCTATTAATTCCTTTAACCAAGCCTTTGAACCTAAACATCTATAGACACAATTAAGTTTCTCAAAAGTCTATAATTATAACTACACTATATCCCTATCAACTCCTTTCACTAAACCCTAAACATTAAACATCTATAAACACAAATTAAGATTTAAAATTTCATTAACATCAACTACACTATTATCCATATCAACTCCTTCAAACAAACCCCAAAACCTAACCATCTATAATCACAAAACAAGATTCCAAACCACCTTATTGAGGACAACCTTTGGATTGGGCCCATTGCACTTCCTTGCCAACTTCCTAGGAGTTGAAGCACATGCAGAATAACATAAATTAAAATTTCAAACCAAAATCATTGAAGTGTTCTAATCTACATCACATGCATATTTTCCTCCACAATAATTGAAGTGTGTTCTAAAATCCCTCGTCGAAACCTTATGACACTAATATAATATACAATTCTTTGTCATTCACCACCGTGTGGCATTTTATTTAAGCATAAACAATTCTATCACCAGTTCAGTCAATTAAAAGATATTAAATAATCATTTATTCATATAATAAATCTCCATCATCAACTTACTATATTAAGAAATTCAATCCATCATTAAAACTATCCATCTTCGCTTTCATGTAAAAAATCTCACATATAGTATGACCATTGCCCCACATTAAGAAAATCTTGTAAATTTACAAGAAGCGAATAAAACAGTTCTAACATGAAAAATATGCTTTCTGACAGAGCTTTTGGAAAAAAAAACTTGTTAAAATATTCTCTAGAATGAAAAAAATACTCTGTGACAGCGTATGGACTCCTTTTTTTCTCCTTCTTCCGGGATACACGATCCTTAAAAGTAGGACTAGAATAATAAGTAAAAGAATAAATTAGGAAAACATTAACAATTCATAAAATACTTGTATGCCCACTTCAGCCAGATGCCCAGATCTTAACAATAGCAACATAGCATTTCTTTTCTGTTTTTTTGTTTGTTTGTCTTTAAAGGTCTTTCTTTCCCACCCTCTTTCTCAAGCTTGCATTTAATGGGCTTCCCTTTGACTCTTATTTAATGGAAAATGCTATAAAGGAAATTACATGGCATCATGGCTTAAATCATTTGGGCACATATTTGCATTATCGTATTATTTTCATTTTGAAGTCATTTTGATTCATTGTATTATGGGCATGCAATAATAGTATATAGGTAGTGCATTTGGTATAAGGTTAACAATTATGCAAAAGTTTTGACTGAATTTAATTCAATGCATTAAAGAATTTCATTTGACTTGGATATTTTTCATTTATTGGTCTATGTTGAATTTATAATTGAAAATTTGTGTTTGATATATATCAATAGCTACAAATTTGATTCTTCAACCTTTCAACTATATAATGAACTTAGGTTAGCCACTTTTCATTACATTACTTGCTAATTTGAATATAAATTCTCAATTTGCATGCTAAGATATTATATAAATGGACAATTCCTAACTCATTTATCAATTATAAAAAATAATTCATACTTTCTATTGTTATCATATTATTACTTATGGCTCATTGGATTACCATAAAATTAGCTAGCATCAACATCTAAAACATCTTCATCTACTTTCTTAAAAAAATTGTGTTAGTAAATATCTAACATCTTCTTATACTTACATAACTTTTCCCCCACACTACAACTATTGTCCATTTTCAAATTCAAAACCCTACAAGTTCCATTTGATGAAGGTGGGGGCCATGTGCCTTTACCTAGAAACCTCTCCATCCACTAGGTAAAAATTGCATCGGCCAATGAGGGCCCTATAGAAAAGGTTGATGGTTGGGTTGCAATGGCTATTGATTCTAGATTGGGAGGCAAAGATAACATTGTCACACATTTTATAAAGTCAAATCCTATGCATTCAATTAAAGATTGATTGTCAACCCAATGGGAAGAAAAATGCTCTTTATTGACAACAACAAAGGGTGGGACAGATATGATTTGTCTCTTGAGTGCTCACAAATGGAGGAAGGTAGCACTATCTTGTTTCTTGATTTGGTTGTAGACCATATTGCCTCCTCTATGTTCACAATATGCTTGTTGGGATGTTTGATTTTTTCCCTTACGACCAACCTTGATGAAATGAAAGCTTAAAGGAAACATCATGATTGGCATAATGTGTAGTGGTCATTTCATTTTTAAATTTATTCAAAAAGATGATTTGATTGTTATCCTCTTGAGATCATGAGCTTACAATAATTGTTTTTGATTAAGTAAAACAGGTTTTACAAGGATCCTGAAATCCAAAAGTTTATAGCATAACAAAAAGGAAAATAAAAAGTCCAGCTAACATGAGATTGCTGCTAAAAGCCAAAAATTGACATAAGGCTTGAGGCTAGGAGGCAAAGGCCAGAAACCAAAACAAAGAACAAAACCAAAAGTGAAGCAGACTATTGGTTTTCCTTCTCCAGGTCCTGCAGAGTTTCTACGGCTTCTTTGTCCTTCTAACTATCTGCTCCTTCCTGGTTCCTTTTCTGGGTCTCCACCTGGTCCGCCTTGTTCACCTGGTCCCTGGCTTCAAACTGAGCCAACTCCTCCTACCCAAAATCCTTCCCATTCTTCTATGCAGTATCCCTACCTAAGCCGGCTCTCATCAAAGAGTCACCCAAGTTGACAATATTCTCATTCAAAGTGTGCAGGGTATCCACAATTTGTAGAGTCAGCACCTGGTGGATGGATTCGAACTTCTGGACTTTCTGTTTAACCAAGGAGAGTCTGTCCTCATGTCCGTCCCTAGTCTCTTGGCTGTCGTGGATGTTCTGGTTACCAACTTGGGTTGTGGTCTCCTAAACCTTTTGGGTGTTCTGACTGGTGAACAACCATTTGATAGAGTGGAAATTATCTACCAAGCTATTCTTTGCATTATTCAGAAAATTGAAGCCAGTTTCTCGTGTGTTGTCAGAGATGACCAAAATGGCAGGGTCAATTAACTCGTCATAGTGGGTTTTGTCGTCAAGGTCCTCCAACACCTGGATGTTCACCGGTTCTCTAACAATACCCAACCTAGCTCTGTCCATGTTGAAATTTCTCCAAGCCCTCCTTCTGTTCTTATTTTCCACCTCCCCAGTTCTTTCCACCATAATTTCATTCATCTCCTCAGGTGGGGATATGGGAGAGTCAGGGCCATGGGTTTCAAGAATCTGGGCTTCTTCCTGAATCAGGGCCTAGTTGGCCTTTCTTTTCTTGGGGTTACACATAGGGGAAATAGGGGCAGTCTCCTCCTTGTTGCTATCCCTCCCCTTCTCCTCCTCACTCACATTTTCCTTCCCCAGCTCCTTGTCCTCTTCGTTTGAATTAGTTTATGTCTCCTCCTCTTCCCCATTGTCAATTTTCTCCTCCTGAGGCTCAGGCTTGGGGGGAAGGGGGGGCAGCTCCTAGGACTCTTTCTACTAGGTATACTGGGGTTGCGAACAACAGAGGTGGCTTTGGCATCCTCTGTTTTAATGACTTGAACATCCTCCGAGTCTGAACTAGAAGTATCCTCTGATTCACTACCCGGGTCACCAAGGGATTTTCCTCTGGTATGGGCTTTCAAAACCTTGTAAACCAGGAGAAGAAGGCCTTCGTGGAGGGTGGGATTAGTAACAAATTTTTTCTTGAAACCCTCAATACCCTTAGACATGGAAGTATAAAGATAGAAGCGAAAAGAAATTTTAACACCATGCCTAAAGTGGTTCAGCAAAACAAAATGGTGGTTCTTATCCTGTCAAACCTAGGATCAAGAGTAAAGTACTCAATGAGGATTCTGAGGACATACCTCCATAATTTCTTGATGGATTCAATAACGTAGTAGGTGTTGATCTTGATGAGCTTGTCTCTCTCCTTGTCATTCTTGAAAAAATCATTAACAGCATTGGCCGACATCTTTTTGTCCCTATAAATTTTATGCTTTCCAGTGGGATTTCTGTCACCTCTGCGATTAAGCCCTTAGTGATTTGGTGGGTAACACCAAGTTTACAAGAATTGTTAATACTGTCTATCCATAGAGGAAACAAGGATTTCATGTGGTAGTGGACTTAAGCAAGATTGTGCTAGTATAGGTTCATATACATAAATTCACACTTGAATTTTGGGATGAGAACATTTTCAGGTGGATTGGTAGCAAGTTTGGCCATTATGTCTTTATTGATGATGTGACCAAGGTGAAATCTTAGTTAATTTTTTATTTATTTCATGTAAATGTGGTTGTTAATAGAGATCTCCCTAACTTTATTACATTATAATGAAAGCTAGGTAAATGGGCTTAGTCATTGGTTTATAAATATGCTATGGTTTACAACCAAAAATATTCCAAATCAAGTCATTTGATATTTCTATGTAAGATATTGTTGAAAATAATTGATTAATTATGTATTGTCTTTGATGTTACAAAAAATGTCATATCTTTACCAGTTAGTGTATGCTGAGCTCACTCATGCATTGAAAATAGTTTCTTGTGTGTACCGAGCATTCTAGTGTTTGCCAAGTTTAGAAGTGTCAACTGAGTTCACTCGAGAGATAAAGAGAAGTTCATAGAAGTTAAGTATTAACCAAGCTCACTCGGTTAATGAAGAAAATTTGGATGGAACAAGTGTTAACTGAGCTCACTTGATTACTAAAGGAAGTTTTTGAAAATGCAGTGTTAACTGAGTTCACTTGGTTAACATAGTAAAATCATTTCTGAGTTAGCGTCTACCAAGCAAGGTCGGCTAACAAAGGATTTACTTGTTTTGGCATATTGAGTTCAATAGATTTGTTTGTTAGTTCTAGTTGAGTGAGGAGATGAATATTAATTATTCTAAGTTATATTCAAGATGACTTGACAATGCATAAGGTATAAGTATAAGGTCAAGTTGAGGATTGAATATGTGGGAAGTGTAGGGAAGAATAAAAGATGCTTAGAGGAAGCAAATTAGAAGGATAAGAAGAATATCCTTTTGGAGCTAAAAAGATACATTCAATCAAAAAGGATTAAATATTAAAGCTAGAATTGAGATTTGCAGTTCGTAATTTAGTTGCATAAGAAATCAAGTCATCTCATTGTTATTCTCTAACCATTGTAGCAGTGATCTAAATCTCTTAACCAATTTGTCTTAACAACTATTTGTAAATCCTCTTACAACGTGGCATTTCTAGATTGAAGTGTCTATATACCTCTTACAAGGCCACTCTTAATAGGGTGATTAAATCCTCTAACACCTGGTCACACTTAATAGTGTGTTTTGTAACCTTTAACAGGGTTGGCTCCTAATAGGGCTTACTTCAAAAGAGTGAAAATCAATAACTAGTTGCAATTAATGATTTTTCTTAAATTGGGTTTTCATGTTAAATTTTGGTGTCACTTGTGTTCATGTTATTTCTTTTATGTGTATGCAACTAAGTTAAGTAAGGTTAATCACATATAATATCTTGAGATTTTCATTTTCTAAGCTATAGTTGTTATTTCAATGTTTGACCAAATTACAACATTTACTAGTGTAAATTTAGTGCTTATGTGTTTGTCAAGCATCAACATTTTCAGTAAAGTTTATATTCTATGTTGACATCTAAGGTATCTAAGATTTATTTTAGTGGTAATTGATTCACCCCTCCCCTCTTAGTTACTCCTCTTTTGTTTACAACAATTGGTATTAGAGCTTCTTGGTCTTGTAAAGAAGGCTTAAAGGACCTAATCTAAAGATCAGGATGTTTTATAGAAGAGAGATTCCCAAGATGAACAAAGATAAATTTGAGGCATGGAAAGAACTTAAGAAGTTGCACCTGGTAACCATCAGTGATTCAGGTTTGAAATATCTAGAAAATGCTTACAATGCTCCTACTAGAACATTAATTGTGGAATAGATTGCTGAAAAGAAAAATCACAACACTCATGATGATTGACATTGCATCATCTCTTAACTATGTTGAATTTGATGAGGTCAAAGGATGTGCTACTACTCATGACATGTGGACCAAACTGAACGATATCTATGGAGGTGATGATAATGTGAAAAGAGATAAGGAAGAAAGCTTGAGAGGTCAGTTTGATCAGATGAAAATTAGAGAGGATGAAAACATTGCAAAATATGTTGAGAGAATCAAAGCTAGTGTCAATGCTATCAAAGCCTCTGGAGGAACAATTGAAGATGTGAAAGTGGTAAGAAAGGTACTCAGAACCTTTCTTCCCATCTATGTAATTATAGTGTCTACTATTCAAGAGATGAGATGTGATCCAAATAACAATATAACTTTGGATGCTCTAGTTGGAAGATTGACTATATTTGAACTAGATAACTATGATAATTATACTCCTAGTTTTAGCAATCTTGAGTCTGTATTTGAAGCCAATATATAAATCACGAAGAAAGCTAAAAAGTATAAAAGAAAACAATCTGAAAGTGAAGAGGAAGATAGTTTTGATAGTGATCTTGAAGTCATTGAAGCATTGCTTGAAAGAAGGTATCCCAAAGGCAATGGAAAGTATAAAGGTAAAATTCCTTTAATCTATTTCTATTGTGAAGAAGTTGGACACATTGCTACAAGATGTCCAAACATAGAAAAAAAAGATGAAAAGAAGCACAAAAAGTACAAAGACAAGAAGGATTTGTATAACTTTAAAGACTACAAGGAAAAAGGTAAGAAATCTTATTTTATTGCCAAAGATTTAGATAGTAGTGAAGATGATGAAATGATATACATTGCTACAAAAGATGAATCTAATGATGAAGGAGATAAAATGGCACTTATCTCTCACGCTAGCAAAAATGATACATGTATTATTGATAGTGGTTGCTCACATCATATGAATGGTGACAAATTTTTTTTGAACATATGGAACATTATGATAGTGGAAGTGTGAGATTTGGAAACAATGAAACATGTTGCATAAAGGGAAAATGTTGTATCTCACTAACCAATGAACTTAGATGTGACAATGCTTATTGGGTTGAAGGACTAAAACATAATCTATTGAGTGTGGAATGGTTGAATAAAGTTGGGTTCAAGGTAGAATTATGAATGGGAAGGCCAAGCTGCTGGATGGAAAAGGAAATCTACTTGGGTCTACTAAACAAATCATAGGTAACCTATTCTACCTAGAGCTCAGTGAAAGTTCATGTTTCATTTCTCAAGTAGAAGAAAGATGGTTGTGGCACAAAAGTTTATGTCATGTGAACTTTGATAATTTGATCAAAATAAGAAAAAAAAAGAGTGTGAGAAGTATTCCTAGTGTTGGCTCCTGATTTAATAGTTTTGAAAATGACCAAGAAAAAAGATGAATGCATCTAAGGCTAGCAAATTTCTATGACGGATACACCTGATTACAGTCTTGGGCCAACTATAAGGCATAACTCCTTCTTCACTTCAGGCTCTGCAAAACCTAGGCGGGTGAACCTTAGATCCAATTAATATGGTACCAGTGCAAAACATATTCTTGAATCTATTCAAAGGAAATAAAAGCCCTTATTTCTCCTAATAACCTATGCAGTAACAAAGAAGTGCAGTAGAAAATTACAACTCTATGAAATGCACACGTTGAGTGAGGGCATCACATTTAGGTTCTTTAACATAAGATGATTTAAATTTTGTTTTGATTTTATTTGGGTGGGGAAAGTGGATGAAAACCAAGTATAGACAACAAACTAATGATCTTGTAGTTGATCAGTGCGTGATCCATTGGGCAATTCATGAATCTCCCTCATGTATTTTGGATATTTGATACTTATTCATATATTTAGATATATGATCTATCCATTCACCTTGTACATAGACATCAATCTTCAACTTAAATCTCATTCTTACCTGATATCCTCTTCAATGAACCTGCAACCCTATTAAATCTCTGAAGCATTTACACAATTTATTGAATTACAAGCAACAATGAAGCACCATATAGCCTTAAGGGATTGCACTTATGATCTAGGCTCTTTGTTCAAAGACCATAAAACATCATAGCTCAACTGAGAAAGGAGACAAGATTTAAACTGAAACTAAACACTTGTTGTTCCTTGTATTGATTTCCTTAGAAACAATACATAAAAATGCATGAAATTAACTCACAAAGAACCTAATAAACTAGACTATACAATGAACAAATGCTGTCATACAAGAGAGAAAATGGCGGGAATGAGAAGCTGATGCGATGGGAAGGGGATATCATAGCTAAAGAAAAAGCTTCATGGTCTAGAACCAACTCATCCCAGATATTCCATTCAGAGTTCATCAATTCTAGGGTTAGTTCTACTAAATGCCTTCATTCCAGAGAAACTTTCCAATATTTTCCAACCCTTACAATAGATGAAAGAAAGAAAGATATAGGAGGAAGTGAATTCTCGGATCTAATGTGAGTTTGACATGTGTCCATTTGGAATTCAATCTTCTGCAACTAAATAACCTCTCTCTTCCTTCTCCCATTTTGATTTGATTTGTTTTCACCATTACACTGTAACTGATTTGAAAATATCCCCAGTTTAACGATGAAATCCTTTGTTTGCCAAAATATTTGATTTGCCTCATGAAATGCTGGTAAAATTGAGTTTTTAATGAGTGAATTTGATCAAATTTAACCTTAACTACATTTTCACTATCTTTTAACCATATTCAGGTCATTACCATATTATAATATAGTTCTGAACTTCCTCACCTAAATATAGTTACAAATTGGGAACCTGAGAGAAAACTTTGAATAGCCTGAACAAATGACATTCTATGTAGAAACTAACTCCATAATCGAAAAAGTGAAATTCTCCCGATTCTGACAATATATAATATCACATATTTTGCCTTCCAAAAATGCCTTAAATCTTAATTTGAAAAATGCCCCTCTGGTAAAAAACTTAAATCTGTCTGCAACACCTTTTAAATTTTAAATTTTCAAAAAAATTAAAATTACCTAATGTCTAAACTTTAGATTTAAGGTCCTTTTTGCATTTACAATCTTTGACGTGCAAGTTTTGAAGAAATAATAATAATAAACAATATTTTTTATTATTTTCCAATTTTCTCCTTATACTTTGGTCTTGGGTCAAACTTACTTTGATCAACTGCCACATGGCACTGTCTGAATGGTCCACCTCTGCTATCGAGTGCCACATCACCATCTGCGTAGGACTTGCTGACACGTGTCAGCATCCCGCTTACTTGCTTTCCTTAACTGGTGAGCATCTTTCTTTTGCGAGATTGCACCATCTGTCGGATCGTGACATGTGTCATGATTTGGCACATCCTCTCAAACTACTCTTTATTTTCGTTAACTCATTGCCCACTGTGACTCGTTGACATGTGGCAGACACCCGTTATCCCACTTCGCTTAACCACCCTAGATCTTTGTTTTGCGGAATTTCCCTAACCGCTCGATCTACCACATGGCACGATTTGAGCACTTCTAATTTGAATTTGCTCTAGATCACCACCTCACTACATGCGGGACCCACTGACATGTGGCAGCATTCCGCATTCTTGCAATATTTATCTCCCAAAAACTTTGGAAATGCGAGCGTGTGCTAGCCCTTAGATCTAGACACGTGGCATCATTTGAGCACTCATCAACACATTTACTTTTTCATTTAAAAATTTTCTCTGGTCAGATCCATCTGTCTTCCACCTCGTCTAGGTCAGGTCCCACAAGCCAAGTGCTTCACTTCCTTCAAGAATAGTGATGTCTTTAAGACATCTCACTAAGTTAGCACTTTGTCATATAAACAAATATAAGACCTTTAGCGGCATCTATGTGGGATTAAAACCCCAAGCGTATTTTTTTACTGATTAATGTTGCATATGAATTTGCTCCGTCTGAAAACTCCTTTCTTCTTTATGCATCTTGTCTTCATGTATGTGCGGCCTCTTTTATAGTATGGGTGAGTTATGCTTCGCTTTTGACTATAGCTATTCTCTCCTTGACATTGCGTGAGGCTTAGCAGGCATGTGGCTTCATGTGGTTCCCCTGCAGATTTACTGTGGGTGAGGCTCTTTTTCTTTTGGCGTGGATTGCATCTTTACAAACTATGGTTCCTCTTAATGCATGTGTTCCTCTACCATTGCGAGTCTTCTCTTAGCTGCTTGGGCGACTTTCACTGCGGTTGGGTCTTCTTTACTATGTAGACCTCTATGGACTTCTCCCTTGTGGGCATGAGTTCCTTTTATCATGCCTTTGGGTTGCTGATTGAAAATAAATTTCCTCCAAATGGCTTTGTCTTCTACGTGTGACCTGATCCTTGCAACTGGCGTCTTTGACTATGTGAGGTCTTTTTTCTTCCTTGCTCACATGACCTTCTATGCTACATCCTTCTCTTCCTGTGACTACTTCATGAAACAAGTGGATAGGCTGAATGGAAGGTGTTAGAAACATTAAACAACTCACGGGGCTCAAAAGTACAGTTGGGTACAATCTCATTAAAAGCATTTATGGGGCTTTGATTTTCTCAATGGTACTCAAAATCGGAAAGGAAATTTTGAGTCCCAACACCTAGTTTGAGGAAACCTGATATGGGTCTATGCAAAAATTGTCAAATTGGTAAGATGGGCAAGACAAGTTTCAAAAGAAAGAACTATCATTCTGAAGAAGTCTTGGAGCTGATTCATTCAGGCTTATGTGGACCTATTGGAATAAAGAGCTACAATGTATATAAGTGTTTTATTCTTTCTGTTGATGATTATTCTAGAATGATGATTGTAATGTATTTGAAAGAGAAATTAGAAGATTTTCAAAAGTTTAAGCAGTATCTGGAAAGAGTAGAGAAAGAAACTAGAAAGAAGTTGAAGTTTTTGAGTTCAGATAGAGGTGGTGAATTCATCTCTAATGAATTCAATGAATTATACACTGAAAGAGAAATCAAAAGACAAGTATCAGCCCGTGGTACACCACAACATAATGGTATAGGTGAGAGAAGGAATGTTGGAAATGTAGGAGTAGTTGAGAGGGGGGGGTGAATCAATTACCACTAAAATAAATCCCAAATCCCTTGGATGTTAACAATAAAAATTGATTGCTACTATTATTTGATAAACACAAAAAAGATGTTGTGACTCAATAAATGCAGAGTGTGATTTACTTTTGATTGATCTTAAAATATTAATAGTGATTAATTTGCAAGCATGAGAGAAATAACATGAACACATGAGACACAAAGACTTAATGTGGAAACCCAATATGGAAAAAACTACCAATGTAACTAGTTACTATTTTCACTATTCTGAAGTGAGCTCTGTGAGGAGCCAACTCAGTTAAAGGTTACAAAACACATTGTTAGGTGTGACCTTGTTAGAGGATTTAATTACTCTGTAAGGAGTGGCTTTGCAAGAGGTCTTAAAAAAATTCAATGAAACTATCACCTTGTTAGAGGATTTACAATTGGCTATTAAACCAACTATGTTAAGAGATTTTAGATCACTACTACAATGGTAAGAAAGTAACAATGAAATGACCTGATTGTGATGCAACCGAATTGTTGATTACAGATCTCTATTTTGATTCATACTTGATCTTTCTTGATTGAATAACACTTTTATGCTCCACAATGATATCTACTTATCCTTCAAGTTCGCTCTTACTCTTTCTTTCTCAATTCAATTAGCACATTTTGCACACACACTAAAATCTCAACTTGACCTTTCATTTATACCATCTGGATTGTCAAGTTGGCCCAATTACAAATTACAATAACCAATAATCATCACCATAGTTAGCTAGAAACAATACTTAAAATAATTAAGCTTCTTATGTCAAAACAACAGAATCTTTCATTGGCTGACCCTACTTAGTAAACACTGGTTCTAAGATGATTTCCTATGTTAACCAAAAGAAGCTTGGTTAACACTGCGAACTTGCAAAATGCTTTGGTAAGTGAGTGAACTTGGTGAACATTGACTCAACTTTCCTTCACTAACCATGAGAACTTGGTTAATATTGTTTCCTACTAGAATTCTTTCGATGCCCGAGTGTGCTTGGTAGATACTATCTTTGTAAAGTAATCTTTAAGAATGCTCAATAAATAAGAAAAATTGTCTTGCTAACCAAGTGAACTCAGTAAGCATTGACTAACAACTGATATGACATTTGTGTAACATCAAAGACAACACACAATTAGAGAATTGTATCCAACAATCTCCCTCTTTGGCATTGATGGGAACACAACATGTCATAGCACAATGAAATTTGAGAACAAGACTTTCTCTAATAGAAAGTTTCTCCCTCTTAGATTTTTACCAAAAACTTCTTTTCTTTCATGTATTAATCTCCCTTTGGTGAAGGAATTATATAACTTCTTTGATACTATACTTCTCTCTCAAAATTTTTTTTAGAAAGATATGATAGTAAACTTCTCCCTCTTTGACAACACATATCAAATTAGTATCAATGTACCTTGAGTACTAATTCATATGCAATATTTTTTTATGCTGCATCAACTGATTGATCTCTAACTTGGTTTCTGTTGATGCATCAGTAAAATTTTATTTAGTGAGCTTCAAATAGGGGAATGACCCCTAACTTACCTCTTAGATATAGAAATGCATCATTAGGTAATGGCTTGGTGAATATGTCTACAATCTGTTCTTTTGTATGAACATATTCCAATCTAATTTCTTTATCCAACACCAATTTTCTGACAAAATGATATTTTATGGAAATATTCTTAGTCTTGGAATGCATCACTAGGTTCTTTGATATGTTAATTGTGCTGGTGTTATCACAATACACAACAACTAGTTCTTTGATATCAACTTTCATGCTTTTCAACAACTGTTTAAACCAAATACTATTAGAATAGTTCATTGTTACTGTAACATATTCTACTTTTTTTGTAGATTGGGATGTGCAATTTTTCTTTTTGCTTGTCCAAGATACCAACTTTTTACCAAGAAAGAATGCTCCACTATTGGTACTCTTTCTGTCATCAAGATTTCCTACCCAATCAGCATTAGTGAATACCTTTAGGTCTAAGTTTCCTCCACGTTTGTACCATAAGCCATAGTCTTTAGTACCTTTCAGATATCTCAAAATTCTTTTGATTGTCATCATATGATTTTCTCTAGGTTTAGCTGAGAATCTTGCCACTATCCCAACTGCTAAAGCAATATCAGGCCTTGTATGAGCTACATACTATAATTTTCTAATCATTGATCTATATAAGGTCTGATCTAGCTCTTTTGAATCATCATCTTTGGTAAGCTTTAGTCTAGTTCACATGAGGGTTCTAACTGGTTTAAAATCTTCCATTCCAAATTTCTTGAGTATCTCTTTGATATACTTAGATTGAGTAATGTAGATACCATTCTTGCTCTGTTGTATCTGTAGTCCAACAAAGAATTTTAGCTCACCAAACATGGACATTTCAAACTCTTTGTTCATTTGTTCTAAAAATTCTTTGCATAGATCATCATTCCCTGTAAATAGAGTGTCATCCAAAAATATTTTTGCCAATACCATCTTGTTATCTAGTCCTTCCTTGATGTACAAACTATTGTTATCATTAGTTCTCTGAAAGCCAATATGTATAAGGTAGATGTGCAACCTCTCATACCATGCTCTAGGAGCTTGTTTCAGACCATACAATGCTTTGTGTAATTTGCAAACCATGTCCTTTTTTTCTGGATCAACAAAACTTTCTTATTGATCAATGTAGACTTCTTCATCAAGAATACCATTGAGAAATGCAGATTTAACATCCATCTGGTATACTTTGAATCCTCTGTGAGCAGCATATGCAAGTAGAGTCTAGACACCTTCTAATCTTGCAACAGGAGAAATAGTCTCACCATAATCAATTCCTTCTTCTTTAGAATATCCTTTACACACCAGTGTTGCTTTGTTTCTTGATGCTTGTCCATCTTCATTCAACTTATTTCTGAATACCCATTTTGTTCCAATTATATTTTTGTCTTTAAGCCTAGGAACAAGGGTTCAAGTTTTGTTCTTCTCTATTTGTTCTATTTCCTCATTCATAGCCTCAATCCAACTTTCATTTTCCAATGCATCTTTAACATTTCTAGGTTCAAAATCAGCAAGTAAACACATACCTTTTAGCTTACTTCTTGTCATAGTACCTTCTAATTTATCTCCAATTATTTGATTAGGTGCATGATGCCTTCTAACATACTTGGCCAATACAAGTTCTTTTCCCTTTGAATGAATTGTACTGTCTTCATTTTGAATTTCAACTTTTGGCTCTGGTTGCTCAGAATCGGTTGGCATTGGCTTGGTAGCTTAAGAATGTGACTTAGGTCCTTGTGACTTAGTTTTAACTTCTTGCAACTCAGTAATTGAGGAAGACTCGGGAGTTGAAATATCCTTATTGATAAATGTGTCTAACAATGTATCAGGTTTGATGTAAACAAATCTCCTGTAATCTTTTGGTTCCTTTTTGCTTTCTTCTTCAGTCCTTTCTGCAAACTCATCAATTCTCACATGTGCACGTTCTATGATTTTATGAGTAGACAAATTCAAACATCTATATGCCTTGCTTTTGCAAGAATATCCTAAGAATATACTTTCATCACCCTTCACATCAAACTTTCTTTTTGTAGATTCTTTCAAGATATAACATTTGCTTCCAAATACTTTCAGGTAACTTACATTGGGTTTGAAGCCATACCATAATTCATAGGGAGTTTTATATGAGTCCTTCTTCAACTGTACTCGGTTCAAAGTGATGGCTTCCTTCTAATATTTGATAGCAATGTTCTTTTCAATTATTAGAGTCCTTGCACAATCCATGATAGATTTGTTCCTTCTTTCAGCTATTCCATTCTACTCAAGAGTACTAGGGGCTGATACCTATCTTTTAATTCCTTTTTCAATGCAAAATTTATTGAATTCATTGGAGATGAATTCACCACCTCTATCTAATCTTAAGCATTTCAATCTTTCCCTATTTCGTTCTCTATTCTTGCTAGATACCATTTGAATTTTTCAAATTCTTCTAATTTTTCTCTAAGATACATAACAGTCATCATTCTGGAATAGTCATCAAAAAAAAGAATAAAGAATTTTTCTCCACTATAGCTTTCTATTCCAATGGGTCCACATAGGTTAGTATGCACAATTTCCAAGACATCTTTAGACTAATAGTTTTTGCTCTTAAAACTAGTCTTTCCCATTTTGCCAATCTGACAATTTTTGCATAAACCAACATCTGGTTTCTTCAAACTTGGAATACCTCTCACTTTTCTAAATTTTCTTATCTTGACCATATTATCAAAGTTTACATGACATAATATTTTGTGCCATAGCCACACTTCTTCCATTTGAGCAATAAAACATAAACAATTACCAAGATCAAGATAAAATAGGTTACCTCTTGTTTGTTTGCTTGATCCAATCAGATTGCCTTTCTCATCTAGCAATCTTGCCTTGCCATGCATGAATTCTACCTTGAATCCAATGTTGATTAGTTGTGCCACACTTAGCAGATTATGTTTTAGTCCTTCAATCCAATAGGCATTCTCACATACCAGTTCTTTGGTTAATGAGATTCAACCTTTCCCTTTTATGCAACAAGGTTCATTGTTTCCAAACCTTACACTACCACCATCATAGTCTTCAAAGTGTTCAAACTTTGTTTTGTCTCTAGTCATATGATGTGAACATCCACTATTTATTATCCATGTATCATTCTTACTGACATGAGAGATAAGTGCCATCTTATCTTTTCTTCATCAGATTCATCTTTCACAGCAATGTATACTATTTCATCTTCACTATTATTAGAATCTTTAGCCATAAAACAAGTCTTCTTACCTTTGTCTTTGAATGATTTGTGATTTTTGAAATCCTTCTTGCCATTGCACTTGTGACTTTTCTTCTCATCCTTACTTTCTTTGTTTGGGAACCTGATAGCAATATGACCAATTTCTTCACATGAAAAGCAGATTAGGGGAACTTTACTTTTGTATTTTCCTCTACCTCTAGAATATTTCCTTGCAAGTAAAGCTTCAACAACTTCAAGATCACTATCAAAACTTTCCTCTGATTCTTCTTCACTTTCTGACTGAATGTCCTTTGTTTTCTTGCCTTTCTCCTTAAGTGAACATTTGGCCTCAAATGCAGATTCAATATTCTTGGAAGCTGGAACATAATTGTCATAGTTGTCTAGCTCAAAAGCTATCAATCTTCCTACTAAGGTATCCAAAGTTATCTTGTGATTTGGCTCACACCTATTTTCTTGAATAGAAAATACTCTAATTACATAGATAGGAAGCAATGTTTTGAGAACTTTACTTACAATAGTTTCTTCCTTGATTTCTCCTCTAGAAGCTTTGATTGCATTGCCACTAGCTTTGATTCTTTCCACATGCTTGGCAACATTTTCATCTTCTCTCATTCTCATTTGATCAAACTATCCTCGAAGACTTTTTGCTTTGGCTCTCCTTACATTGTCATCACCACCATAGATGTCCTTTAGCTTGTTCCACATATCAAAAGTAGTTTTGTAGTCCTTGATCTCATCAAATTCATCATAGCTAAGAGCAGATGCAATATAAATCATCATGGTGTTATGGTTCTTTTTCTCAACAATATCTCCAACAGATAATGTACTAGTAGGAATTGTGTATTCTTCATCAAGGTATTTTAAGCTTGAATCACTAATAGAAGCCAGATGAAGTCTCATGAGTCCCTACCATGTTGAAAAGTTGTCTCTGTTAAGCTTTGGAATCTCTCTCTTGTAAGACATCATGATCTTTTAGCTTAGGTCCTTGAAACCTTTCTTGTAAGCACCAAAAGCTCCTATACCAATTATTGGAAATATAGAAGGAGTAACTGAGAGGGGGGGGAGGTGAATCAGGTACCACTAAAATAAATCTTAGATCCCTTAGATGTTAACAATAAAAATTGATTGCTACTATTATTCGGTAAACACACAAAAAATGTTGTGACTTAGTAAATGCATAGTGTGATTTACTTTTAACTGATCTTAAAATATTAACAGTGATTAATCTGCAAGCATGACAAAAATAACATGAACACATGAGACACTAGGATTTAACATAGAAATCCAATATGGGAAAAACCACCAATGTAACAAGTTATTGTTTTCACTCTTCTGAAGTGAGCCCTATTACGAGCCAACCCAGTTAAAGGTTACAAAACACACTATTAGGTGTGACCTTGTTAAAGGATTTAATCACCCTGTAAGGAGTGGCCTTGCAAGAGGTCATAAAATAATTTAATGAAATTGTCACCTTGTTAGATGATTTACAACTGGCTATTAAACCAACTCTATTAAGAGATTTTAGATCACTGCTACAATGGTAAGAAAGTAACAATGAAATGACCTAATTGTGATGCAACTGAATCGTTAAGTATAGATCTCTATCCTGCTTCATACTTGATCCTTCTTGATTGAATAACACTTTTCTGCTCCACAAGGATACTTGCTTATCCTTCAAGTTCACTCTTACTCTTTCTTTCTCAATTCAATCAACACATTTTGCACACACGTTAAAATCTCAACTTGACCTTTCATTTATACCATCCAAATTGTCAAGTCAGCTCAATTACAAATTACAATAACCAATAATCATCACCATAGTCAGCTAGAAAAAATACTTAAAATAATTAAGCTTCTTATGTCAAAACAACAAAATCCTTCATTGGTTGACCCTTCTTGGTAAACATTGGTTCTAAGAGGATTTCATGTGTTAACCAACAGAAGCTTGGTTAACACTACGAACTTGCAAAATCCTTTGGCAACTGAGTGAACTCGGTAAACACTAACTGTGTCCAACTTTCTTTCGCTAACCATGATAACTCAGTTAATATTGTTTCCTGCCAAAATTTTTTTTATGCTTGAGTGAGTTCGGTAGACACTGTCTTCATAGAGTAATCTTTAGGAATGCTCAGTAGACAAGAAAAACTATCTTGTTGACCAAGTGAGCTTAGTAAGCATTGACTGACAATTGATATGACATTTGTGTAACATCAAAGACAACACACAATTAGACATTTGTATCCAACAAGGAATACATCCATCATGGATTGTGCAAGAACTTTAATGATAGAAAAAAATGTTGCAATCAAATACTGGAAGGAAGTAATAAATACTACTATGCATACCTTAGATAGAGTATAGTTGAAGAAAGACTCAAATAAAAATCCTTATGAACTATGGTATGGCTTCAAACCTAATGTAAGTTACTTGAAAATATTTGGTAGTAAATGTTATATTTTGGAAGTGACTAGGAAAGAAAAAATTGATGTCAAAGGTGATGAAGGTATATTCCTAGGATACTCTAACAAAAGTAAAGTATATAAATGTTTGAATTTATACACTCATAAGTTCATAAAAAGTGCACATGTGAGAATTGATGAGTTTTTAGAAAAGAGTGAAGAAGAGAGCAGCAAAGAACCTGAGGATTATAGAAGGTTTATTTACTATGAATCTGATACATTGCCAAATCTAATTGAAAGTTAGGATATTTTGCCTCCTAAGTCCCCAA
The DNA here is from genome assembly GCA_028749045.1 of Cupressus sempervirens. Taxonomy (NCBI): domain Eukaryota; kingdom Viridiplantae; phylum Streptophyta; class Pinopsida; order Cupressales; family Cupressaceae; genus Cupressus; species Cupressus sempervirens. Next base: position 285,499,848 of record CM053784.1, read on the forward strand.
AATCTCTAGAAGCACTTGAGTTGCAACTAGTGTAACCTAAGTCACAGTCTGAAGGACTTGAGTCTCATTTAGAGGCTATTGAGATGTAGCCAAATCAAACTGAGTCTTAAGGACTTGAGTCACAAATAGTGGGACCCAAGCTTGATATAGAAGATCATGGCAAGGCTAGTGGAACAAGTTCTAAATCCAAAGTACATTTGTTAGCAAGATATGTTAGAAGGCACTATTCACTTGATTAGATCATTAGAGACAAGTCAGATGGTACAATGACAAGAAACAAATTGAAAGGTACATGCTTGCTTATTGAATTTGAACCTAGATCAGTTAAAGATATTTTGGATAATGAAAGTTGGATTGAAGAAATGAATGAAGAGATATAACAAATAGAGAGGAATAAGACATAGATTCTTGTTCTTAGACCCAAGGATAATAACGTAATTGACATAAAGTGGATTTTCAAAAATAAGCTGAATGAAGATGGAGAAGTTTCAAGAAACAAAGCAAGGTTAGTATGCAAAGGTTATTCTTAAGAAGAAGGTATTGATTATGGCGAAACTTTTTCTCCTGTTGCAAGATTATAAGGTGTTGGAACTTCATTTGCTTATGCTTCACATAGAGGATTTAATGTTTATCAAATGGATGTAAAATATGCATTCTTAAATGGAATTCTTCAAGAGGAAGTTTATATGGAAAAATCTGAAGGTTTTGTAGATCCTAACAAAAATGATATGGTTTGTAAATTGCACAAAGCATTCTATGGTCTCAAGCAAGCTCCTAGAGATTGGTATGAAAGACTTCATAACTACTTGATAAAGATTGCCATGGTTTTCAAAGAACAAATGATAATAACATGCATACCAAAGCAGGATCAAACAAGACGATTGTATTCATTAAATTTTTTGTAGATGACACATTGTATACCAGAAATGATGAGTTGTGCAAAACCTTTTTAGAAGAGATGAGTAAAGAATTTTAAATTTTCATGTTTGGAGAGAAAATTCTTTATTGGATTGCACATTCAATAGAAGAAATATGGTATCTACATTACTCAATCCAAATATATCAAGGAGATACCAAATTTTTTTAGAATGGAGGATTCAAGACTAGTTGGAACACCTATGTCTATTGGACATAAGCTTTCCAAGAATGATGATTCCAATGAAGTAGATCAGACCACATATAAATTAATGATTAGAAAACTACAATATGTAGTGCACACAAGGCTTGATATTGCATTAGTAGTGAGTATGGTGGAAAGATTCTCAACAAATCCTAAAGAAAATCATATGATGACAATCAAGAGAATCATGAGGTATCTGAAAGGTATTGAAGACTATGGATTATGGTTTTATACTACAATAAAGGAGACACTTTAGATTCGAAAACCTGTACAGATGTTGGTTAGACAGGAAGTGTTGATGATAGGAAGAGCACCAGTGGTGGAGCATTCTTTCTTGGTAAAAGACTAGTTTCTTGGACAAATAAGAAGCATAGCTATAATTGTTATCCTACAATAAAGGTAGAGTATGTGGCAGTAGAAGTTAATTGCTCCAATGTTGTTTGGTTCAAAAAATGGTTGGTAGGTATGAAGGTAGAGATCAAGGATCCAGTGGTTATCTTCTGTGATAACACTAGTGCAATTAATATATAAAAGAATCCTATGATGCATACCAAGACATGCACATTGCTATAAAATATCATTTTCTAAGAGAATTGGTGCAAGATAAAGAGGTAAGATTAGAATATGTGAATGCTAAAGAAAAAATTGCAGACATATTCACTAAGTCATCGCCTAAGGATGCATTTTTGTATATAAGAGGTAAGTTAGCGATTATTCCCCTATCTAAAGCTCAATAAATGAATTTTAGTGATGCATCCACTAGTGCATGTTGAAGAAGAGTTAGTTAATGTAGTATTGATGAGGGCAAAATGCATATAAATTAGTACATCAAGTACATTGATATTCAATGAATATTGTCTTTAGCATGAGATATTAAAGAGGGAGAGTTTGATGATAGAGGGAGAAACTAAAGCCTGAGGGAGTTCTCAAGGTTGAGAATTAGAATGAAACTAAGGATATTTTCCTTAATTTATTTTTCTCTAAATATTTCATTGTATTATGACATGTTGTGTTGCCATCAATGCCAAAGAGGGAGATTGTTGAAAATAATTGATTAATTGCATATTGTCTTTGATGTTACATAAAATGTCATATCTTTACCAGTCAATGTATGTTGAGCTCACTCAAGCATTGATGATAGTTTTTTGTGTCTACTGAGCATTCTAGTGTTTGTCAAGTTCAGAAGGCACTGTCAACTGAGTTCACTTAGGAGATAAAGAGAAGTTCACAAAAGTTGAGTACTAACCGAGCTCACTCAATTAATGAAGAAAATTTGTATGGAACCACTATTAATCGAGCTCACTTGGTTACCAAAGGGAGTTTGTAAAAATTCAGTATTAATTGAGTTTACTTGGTTAACATGGGAAAAACATTTTTGAGTTAGTGTCTACTGAGCAAGGTCGGCTAAAAAAGGGTTTTCTATTCAATAATTTTTTTTGTTGGTTCTAGTGAATTGAGGAGATGAATATTAATTATTCTAAATTATATTCAAGCTGACTTGAAAATGCATAAGTATAAGGTCAAGTTAAGGATTGAATATGTGGGAAGTGTATGGAAGAATATAAGATGCTTAGAGGAAGAAAATTAGAAGGATAAGAAGAATATCTTTTTGGAGCTGAAAAGGTACATTTGAGCAGAAAGGATCAAGTATTCAAACCATAATTGAGATCTATAATCAATAATTCACTTGCGTTAGAAATCAGGTCATCTTGTTGTTACTTTCTAACCATTGTAGTAGTGATCTAAATCTCTTAACAGGTTGGCTTAATAACAATTTGTAAATCCTCTAATAAGGTGGCATTTCTAGATTGAAGTGTCTAAAGACCTCTTACAAGGCCACTCCTAACAGGGTGATTAAATCCTCTAATAAGGTCATACCTAATAGTGTGTTTTGTAACCTTTAACAGGGTTGGCTCCTAATAGGGCTCACTTCAGAAGAGTGAAAATCAACAACTAGTTGCAATTGGTGTTTTTTCCCAAATTGGGTTTCCACATTAAATCTTGGTGTCATTTGTGTTTATGCTATTTATTTCATGTGTATGCAACTAAGTTAAGTAAGGTTAATCATAGATAAAATCTTAAGATTTTCATTTGCCAAGTTACAGTTGTTATTTCAGTGTTTGCTGAGTTACAACATTTACTAGTGTAAACCAAGTGCCTGTGTGTTTGTCGAACATAAATATTTTTTAGTGAAGTTTATATTTTGTGTTGACATCTAAGGGATATGGGATTTATTTTAGTGGTAATTGATTCACCCCTCCCCTCTTAGTTGATCCTCTTATATTTGCAACAAATACATCCATCAAAATTATTGGAATAGAAGGAGATTTGCATTTCCCCTATAAAGGATACATTCATGAATATCAAATTCAGTGGGCATGGACAATAAGCAGGAAATGATGAGTGTACCCATTTATTGAAGAGATACTAATACCCATTTATTGAAGAGATACTAATGCTAATGGAAATTTAAAATAAATTTATGTATGGAGACAAATCTACTAAAACAAAAATAAGTTTTCCTAACTTGAGGAAGGAAATTTCCCTATCCTACTACCCTAAACACCTATAAAGGGTCATGATATATGCCTATACCCATCACTGTAGGAGATTGTAAAAATGAGGAAAATAACAGACCACATAAACCCCTTACTACAAATTCGACAACCCTCTCCTCACCCCCAAAAAATAAATTTTCTTTGTCAAGTGCCTCTATGATAAGTCATTCGCAAATGGATAATGAGGGTTTGATGAATCAGAAGAGGGAAACTCAGAAAATAACAGGATTAATTTGGCTCTAAAAGTAATGAGTGTAAACTCATTACAAAGTCTTGCCCAAATTAAAAACATTGTAAGGGAAATCTCTAATAGATGGTAGGGGACCCTAGACTTAAAAAAAGAAGCAAAAATGAGTCTCCTTTCTTGGAATATGATGGTCCTAAATAGCTCCCACAAATAATATCCCCCATCAAACTTCATTTGTGAATATCATATTGACATCATATTACTAAAAGAGATCAAGATGATGGATTCCTTCTTCGACACTAATACATGTAGTATTTGATTTGGATCATATTTCTTTATTTGTAATGCTCTTGTCTCTTCTAGGTCAATTGTAACAATGTAGAATCCAACAGAAATGAGAGGTTTCATTCTTTCTTCCTCAACTAGTTCATTGATAGTCAAATTTACTTCATAGAGGGAGTCTTAGTATCTTGAAAAAATTGATGACCCTAACTCTTAGTCAAGTAGAAATATGGTATGGAAGGAAATGAGAAAATTTCAAGTCTTTGAACCAAAACAATAATTATTCCTAGTAGATTGTTGAAAGAGTTTTTAGTTTTCCACTTTTTCCATTTAAAAAATTGTGAGGGCTAGCAACTCACAATAAAAGTATGTTGGACTTGGCCTACTTTATCAAAAAGTATAGTTATTTTGATATAGAATTGATAGGTTATTTCTTCATATTAAAATGTGAATTTTACTATTTTTTTCATTAATGGTTGTCAATAATGTCAATGAATCAAATGCATAGATGAGGTTTAGTTATGGTTTGATTGTTTTGGTGTATTAGTAGAAGTATTCACCAAAGGAAGTTCTCTAAATATTTTTCCATATCCATATAATGTTCTATTTAGTCTAAGATATATGGTGGATCATTTGTTTGGGTTTGGTTCTATTTGGAGTGTGTTTATTGTTTCTTGGTCCTAGTAGTTTCTACAATGTATAGATCTTATTAGTTGGTACTGATGATCTTGGAGATGGTGTTTTATATTGATATGCATGTGCCATGTTGTATTGATAAATGTGGTCTATATTGGACATTCCTAACCACTAATGAAATGTTTCAATGTACCTTATTTAAAATTAGTTTAAATCAATCTCATTGTTGGTATGAAATAACATATCAAGAGAAATGATTTAATTTGTTGGTGTGATGCTTGTATGTGAGTAATATGCAAAGTGCATGTCAATATGTGTATTGATGTTTATATAATTTGATACAATTAGTAGTGGATTATTATGTCATTTCTTTATTGGAGAGTATTGGTGACAATGACTTCAATAGTGTATTCAATTTTCCTTTCTCATATTCTGGAAGTTATACTAGTTGTACTAAAATTGAGCCTATTTGTATTAGAAGTTAGACCTTTTTATCTTCTAGATAAATAGCCCAACTTATAGTGTGCCAAAATACAATGAGAAACTTATCAATGAACACTTTGTAAACTTACCTCAGCTAATGTTTTCTTAACTAGTGTTATTTCATGAGAATTAGTTTCTTTGTGGTTTTTACTAGTTTGCATTTACATGTAGATTTTGATGTTCATTTTGTTGATAGTTATGATCTTTAGTATTTGTAGCTATTTAACATGTTCAATGATTGGTATGAGAGATTGGTTCCTTGGTCAAGAGATTAACTTCTTGAGGAACATATAATGACATATAAAATGAAGATTCTTATGTTTGATAGATCCATCTATACTTCATGGAAAGAACAAATTAAAGGATACATGATTGTAATCAATTGCACTATCCTTGGAAACATGTGTAGAAAAAATATGTATTTCCTCATAATGGCCTCATTATTTAAGATTAAAAAACAACCTGTTGGGAGAATGGGAAAGCAAGGTACACAATTTTAATCATTTATAAAACAATAGATAAGATAATTTTTGGAATTTACAAGTGGGAAGGTTTACTTCCGAGAGGGGGGGTGAATCAAAAGTAACTAACTTTAACCTTTTAAAACATTTTAGTTGAGATCATTCACATGCATCTAATATATCTACTTAATATGAAAAATAAAGACATGCATGAAAACAAATAACACAAGATTTTGGTATCCCAAAAACCCTCCAAAATGAGAAGGTAAAACTGGGGCGGGGATGACACCCACAAAATATCACTGTAGCAATATGTAACTATTTAAGGTTACAAAGTTTGACCACTTCCAATGGTCTGCCCTATGAAAGCCTTGTCCTGTTAAAGACTTTACACCTTGTTAAAAATGACCTCATTAAAGGATTTACAAACACTCGCTTGGAATACTACTCTGTTAAAGGATTTAGCACCTTGTTTAAAGGCTTACAACATGGCTATTAAACCAACTTATCATCATAGGATTTTCATTCCTAATATAATGGCTAGAGACTTGCAATCTTCAGTTTTTGATTGCAGATCCTTGTTCTGCTCTATCTATTTTGGTCCTTCCTTGATTTGATATGTCTTTCCTCAAAGTTTTGATACTTTGTTCTTGATCAACTGAATTCTACAATATTGTTCTTCTTTTTGTAAGTCTTTAAACCCCTTTTGCACTTTGCTAGCATACTCCCATAATCTCTTACTCATACATACACATAATGGGGTTTTGTCCTCCTTTTAAAGGCTTGGAAGACTTAGGGTTAGGTATGAATCTACAATCAATATTCATTTTTCTTTTCCCACTCAATTCTTTCATTTTTCCTATTGGTTGCATGCCTTCTCCATTTCTATTATTGGTTTAATGCTGATTACATAGGAAATGCAAAAGATTTGATATTTTCTTCAAGATCCTTTAAGATTCATCCTAAGTCAACTCAAAAATGGTCTACATCTAAGTTTGTGAAGGTACAAACTCTTATGTTGATTCTGTGTTACTCGAAACTTACTAGTTGTTGATGCTTGACACATATAGGAATTCTATCTCACTTGGCTCCTATAGTAATTCCGTTTAGCTCAGCATCTATACTTTGCTCAACACGTATAGTGACTCGACATAACTTATCACTTGGCACTTGAATCTTGCTCGGCACCTGAAGTTCACTTGGCACCTAGTAAATCTCTAGCTTGACACATACTATAACTCGACATCTATATTATACTCGACATCTTCTTGAGAATTGGTTAAGTGTGTTGACACTCAATTGTCAAAACCAATCTGAGACCAACAATCTGCTCCTTTGACATGAGTGGAAAAAACACTCAACTGAGCATTATGAATCTAGTTTCTAAGAGTATAATATGTATCCTGTTCAACATTTGTACAAAACTTTCAAAAACTTGTTCAAAATTCTGTAGAAAACTATATACCTCAAAAACTTGTATCCCCCCTAAGCTGATAAACCATTTCTATAACCAAAATTCTCTTAGACTAAATTTGTCTCATATTGATGTTGATGTGTCTGATCTGTATCTACTCTATTTGTACTCCCCCTTTGTTTCTGCTCCCCCTTTTATACATCTCCTCAAAATTCAAAATTTTACATCTCCCCTTTTTATTTACATAAAGTATTATCTCCCCCATTCTTATTATTTCCTATCTTTATTATATCCCCCCCTTACATGAATATCTCCCCTTTTTTGACACTTATGTCAAAGGGTCTTAAGAATGAATGTAATATTTAGCCAAAAAGTATTTTATTTACCTCCATTATCATCTTCAGAGAAGCATCCCAATTATGTAAGGCAATTTCTAGTGCTTTGAGCTAGATGGTTATCTCTGCTGCAAGATGTACAATGCCTTCTAAGGTAAAAAGATTAGGATCTTTCTTTAAAACATTTTCTACATGGGCCACATCTTTATGTAGTACTTCTAGATGTTGAGTAATAGAAAATTATATCTACATTAGTTTGGCCTTAACATTAGCCTCTTCTACTGTCAATACAGCTAACTCCTTCTGAGTGTGAAGCATTGTTGCAAAATGATTCTCACTTTGAGTTGGATCCTTAGGTAGCTGTGTGCTGGATATCTTAAGATTCCTCTCCAAGCTTAGTATTCTTTGGCTAGTCTCTTGTGTGAAATATGAAGAGTCACACAATTTGGTGTACAATGAGAATATGTTCTCAAGTACTATTTTAACCTTTTCTATCTTCTTAGCCAATTCTAATTGTGATAGTGCTATCTCACTAGATATCTTCTCATTAACCTTCATTTGAAATTTCTTTTCAGACCATTCTAATAATTTGACATTATTATCAATTTCTTCATTTTGTACTTGGTCCACTATGTTGGACAGTTGCTCCATGATGGGCTTTGTTCATTGTCTTCTAGTCATAACTTGGTATGACTATTTCCTCATCAAGTGTAGGGTCTCCATAGTGAAGTAACCTTGCTACCTTGGTGGAGCTCGAGCCTGGTGCTAAAACTTGCAGTGGTTCTACATCAGTGCTCGACTGCTTGGTAGGAGTCCTTGAGGTAGACAAATTCACCAATGTCTATATTGCCTCTTGCTCTCTTTCCTTGGGGGTTTTCTCCTCTTCCTTATCCTCTTCTCTTATGCCTTGATCAATGACAATGATTTGAGGAGGTGCACCTTGGCTTTGTGCTGTAGGATCCTTTTGTCCTATTTGCTCCTTTGTTGACTCCTTGGCAGTTGTTGTTATTGTCACTATGGGATCAACCTTAGCAGTTGTGTTTTGTGTTGCTTGCTCTTTTGGTTGATCATCTGTAGCTGTAGGAGGTTATGAAGGTGGTTCTTGTGTATTCACCTTCTCCTTAGTAATTTTAGCCACAACCTTTTGTAACTCCTCTACACTCACCAAAATAGGATTTGTGCACAACTATGATTGCAATGTTGTTTGGTGAAGGATCTTTCTTAGATCCTCTACAGTAAATGGATTGATGTTCTGACCTGAGGTGTCAGGAACATCCTTTACAGTTACAATTTATGCAAATGTAGGTGATGTGTGTCGAGGACTTGGTGGTGGCAATTGGGTGTCTTGGACACTCTGTTCTTGCTATTGTTCCTCAGTTGTTGCCTCATCACCTTTATGTGTTTCTTTCTCCACAATTACCTCTTCTTTCTCTTTCTCTCCTTATTCCTCTTTTTCATTTTCTTCTCCTTCCTCATCATCATTTCTTCCTTCAAACGGATCTTCTTTCCCTTCCTTGATAGTAGTCAATCCATAAATCAATTTCCACATTTGGGTGGACTTTTGCACAACATCTTCAATTTGATTTTGTAGAATATAGAAGGCTCTGTATTTGGGTGCAAACTTGCTCCCATGTTTATTGTTAGCCTTACTTATTTGACCTTTTGTAAGGTCTAGCATTACATGAGCCAATGTTGACTCTCTTATTTCCTTCTCCATTTTTAGGCAATAATGCCATTTATTTTCAACTATGGAGCTTAGCTCCTCAGGCATAGAATTATCCAGTTCAAGTGGAGTAGTCTTGAACTTAGCCATCATAGTGTAGATAGATTCTTTCACTATGTTTTCTTCTTCTCTAATTAGCTTATTAAAGTCAATGCCTTTTAAACCAGTCAAATTTGCATTGTCCCTAATATTGTCACAACCATTTTCAAGATCAAATTTGGTAGTGTGACTTACCACTCTGAATTGATCATTATCAGATTCAGTTCTCTCTTCATTTGACTTTGGTGGTGCCACACATTTCCTTCTTTTACTTTCTATTGCCCCTCCTTTCTTTGTAACCTTTTGCTTTTCCTATTCCTTAGCCACCTTAGTTGTAGCCCTTGTGTCTACCCTTGTAGTTGGCTTGCTTGGACTGGCTTTGTTGCTATTTTCTTCTTCCCTTTGGGCTGTGCAGTAGGCTATTTGTGTGCTTTTCTTTTCTTGGGCTCTAGATTTGGTGCTTCCTACTCAGCACTTTCTTCTTATTTTTTGTTCTCACCCATACCTTGGGTTAATGAATGTGGCCCTTGTTCTTGTTCATCTTTATCTTCTTCTACTTCTTCACCTTCTTCTTTAGTAGTCTCCTCACCAAATTTAGCCTCTAGCTTCTTCACAAGTTTGTCCTTTTTCTTCAGTGTATAAGTTGTCTTTAGTTCCATGTCCACCTTTGATCTTACCAAATCAAATGTCCCAAAATGTGGTGCACTCTTGTCCACTTCCTCAACTAATAATGTAGTTATAGCTACAAATGCCTCATCTATGTTTATCTCATAGCCAAGAGGTCTTAGCCATCTAACTCTTGGTGTAGTAGCTTGAATATAGGTGTAGTCAATCTCTACAAGAAAGCATACATCATTTACATGTTTTCCTACCAATGAAACTGGTATCCTTAGCCTTCATTTCATGGTTTTCTTAAAATCTTCAAAGTAACTTGTCATAAGGGTTTCAAAATTAGCTCCCATTTGTTCTACATACTCATTGACTTGAGCTACTATGGACCTATTGGTCTTCCAACTTACTTTTCCAAAAGATGGAAATTCATTCTATACATAGAAAAATATGCAAATCAAAATTGCACTAGACTTGCATTGTGCTCCATTTTTTCTCCTTATTGTTGTTAAGTTCTCATTGATCTATTGCAATTGTAGTTCTACAAGATCATAAGTATGATCCTTTTTCACTAGTTTGTAACCAACATCTACTACAATGCAGCGCACACTGTTAAGTCTGTTGGATTGATAGAATTTGTGTTAAATGATTCTAATAGAAAAGTCACCAAGAGAATCTTGGATAGTGTCTATAGTCATTCCTCTCTTGTTCCATTTGGCAGTAGTGTTCTTCTCAATTGCTTCCTTTGAATCACTTCTAAGGGTTTTTGGCCGATCTAGGGTTGGATACCCTATTACTCTATGTACAATCCTTTTTGTTATTTTCACTAGACCCTCCTCTAGCCACAAACTTCCATCATGAATTCTATTGAGCACTATCCTGATCCATTCAGTTTTGAAAATAGTGGGGAATTCTAGGGCATGAGTCAAAACCTTATGCTCAACGATTTTGAATTCTTCCTTGAAAACTCCATTGTCACACAATCTCTCATAGGCTTCCCTCATCTCCATATATCCTATGGCTCCAATTTTATAGTTTTAACATCTCCTAACATCTTGGACCATAACTACTTTAGGTGGAATAACAGATAGGGCTCCAGCTGGGTCATTTTTGTATGCTACTTCTGGGATTGGCTAGAAATCTAGTTGTTTTATTTCGTTTGACACTAGTTGGACCTCAAGCAACTCTTTTTCCTATGATTTCCTAGAACTAGAGGCCATTTTTACTAACTAGGGTTTTAAACATGATAAAATTTAAAATTGCATAGCTTGACACTAGTGTAAATACCTTGCAATCGATGACACTAAGCTGAATTGATGTTGAAATCTACTTAAACACTAGATTCTCTGCTTAGAAGTGATTCTACACTCTTCTTTGTATTTGTTCTTCATTTTCAATGAATAAAAATGATTCAAAATGCGATAATATATGCTATTTTCATAACATTTAATGCTTAGTGTATTTACAACTATCCACTCAGCTTCTTAAGCATTCCTGCATTACTCGGCTTCCATTGTCTTTCCATCACTTGGCTTCCACTAAAGTATCCTTCACTCGGCTTCAACTAAAATTTCTCTTTACTTGGCTTCTACTACCAACTTGGTTGCAACCAATCATTCAGCTTCTATTGATTTTGGCAATCAACTCAGCATGCACTAGGATTTTACTCGGCATTTAAAGGCAACTTTTTCTTCATGCATGCTGATCTTCCTTTTTTAGTACTTGTTTGTTTATGAATTGATGTATGATAAAACTTTGTACATTAGTTCCACATTCCTTCTTGTGCTTAGTTTGATGAAGTGTGACCACTTGAACTTTTAGGTGAAGTGATCCCTTCATTTGATGTGTTGCTCCCATCTTTCTTCTTCCATGTCTTATTCATTTCTCCTCTGATGTGTTCAACATCCACCTTCTCTTTTCCTTTGTTGATCTCTTAGTTGGGTGCCTTTGACCTTGTTGGGAAATTTCTACTGATATGACCAGTCTTCAAATAATTGAAGCATGTAGTTTGGTTGAACCATCTACTATAGTTTCCACTGAAATGTGTTCTTATGCAATTTTTAGGGATGTTTCCATATTCCTGATAGTAATAACGACTACATCTGGTGTTGTAGTCCTAGTGGTAGTGATGTCCATGATTATTTCCCTTTGTTGGCTGATTAGGCATCCACATAGGCTTTGATTTGCACTCAAAAGCTCTATGTTGATACTTCTTGCAATTCTAGTAGTGGCCTTTAAATCTTGGTGTTCTAATAGTCCTAGTCCTACAGTCATGTACTTGATGTCCTTGTTTGTTGCACTTGTGACAGTGACCCACATTCTTAGGTTTGTCATGCTGATGGGCATTCTTTCTCCTACATACATTAGAGGTATGTCCTTTTTTACCACAGAAATGACAAGTAGGTTTAGTGTTCTTACCTTTGTTAATTCTTTCTTCTGCAGTCTTGGATGACTCTCCTTGTTCAGTGTTGATGTAACCTAGTCCTGAAGTATCATTGCTAGCTCTTGGTGATTTCAATAGCTGCTCAAAGTACTTGATGGCCTCATTAGGTTTGTTTAAGCTTTCTACAATGTCCTTCTCTCTTTTCAAGTCATTTTGTAGTTATTCATTTTGCATCTTCAATGTGGAGATCTCAATATCTTTGACATTTAGTTCATGATGTGCATTCATCATCTGACTTAGGGAGTTTAGCTACATGTTTGAAATTCTTGCAAGTTCAATTGACTTTTCTTCCAGTTTATGGCAAGATTTCTCTTCTCTTCTTCTAGCACAGCCTTATCTTGAATGGTTGTTTTCTTTTGTTCAATCACCTCACAAAGTATTGTGGCTTGTAATTCTTGTTCAATCTTGAGTGTTCTGATCTCTTCTACTTGGGCTCTATTCTTCTCCATTAGGTCTACTATTGCTACATCAAACTCTTTGGAATCCCCACTTGAAAACAACTTTGAGGTGTCAATCTCCTTGTATTGTGTATCATTCTCAGCTATGGCAATTTTCCTCATTCTCTTTAAGGATTTTCTTAGTTCTTCTCTAGATTCTTCCAAAGTGTGCAGAGAAAATTGTACATCAATTGCCTGATTTTCTATGATCTTCCCAAGTTTGTAGACTTCCATTTCTAGATCTTTTCTCCAAGTTGTAAGGCTCCTCCTTGTGAGAACTCAACTCTAATACCAATTGTTGGAATTTACAAGTGGGAAGGTTTACTTCTGGGGGGGTGAATCAGAAGTAACTAACTTTAACCTTTTAAGACATTTTAGCTGAGATCATTCAAATGCATCTAATATATCTACTTAACATGAAAAATAAATACATGCATGAAAATAGATAACAAAAGATTTTGGTAACCTAGAAACCCTCTAAAATGAGAAGGTAAAACTGGGGTGGGGATGACACCCACAAAATATCACTACAATAATCATGGAAAAACAGTGTAAAGAATCATCACTACAATATAGAATATTCTTCCAATATCACTACAATATCACTACAATAATAATGGAAAAACAGTGTAAAGAATGGAGCCAAGAATCAAGGAGGATATTTATCAATGATGATGTCATAAATAAGACATCGATGTCATTACCGGTAGCTAAAGTGAAAATATTTCAAAAATAAAGTAATTTTATGATCAAAATAAGTTTATGAGAGATAAAATGTTTGTCACCTTGAATACATTTAATTTGAAGAAGTTAAAAAAGGAGAAGAGAAAAATCTAAGACAACATTTAAAGCAATGATGAAAAAAAAGAAGATCTAGATAGTAATAAGATTTAGATAAGATGGAAGTGAAATTTACAAGGAAGTTAAAGAAAGGTATTGGAAATTCCAAATCTATGTCATCTCTTAAAATTTTTAGATGTGGACAAATTGGTCATTTGGCTACTATGTTTTTGGAGAAAGGTCCTAGATAGAAGTGTAAGAAGTCCAATAAGAAAGCTTACTATGTTAGTGAAGATGCTAGGACATCATATAATGAGTGAGAAATAAAATATTATCTATTCTATATTTAAGATCATAAAAAGGCTTATTTTTTACAATTCTAACATTTATTGGAACTTGATATTGATATTGAGACTACTTTTAATGTTAAAAGGGATAAGAATGAGTGGTTGATTGATACTAGATATTGTAATTATATGACTAGTGATAGAAGAAAAATTATAACACTTGATAAATATGATGATGTTCCTATTATATTTGGTGATGATAAGGAAACATATATTGTTGGTAGAGATTCAATAACTTTTGACATCAATCATAATATTGAAAAAGTTTTCTATGTGAAGAATTTGTGTCATAGTATTTTAAGTGTTGAATAGATTTATGAGAATGGTTGTTGTGAGGAAAATTATAACCAACCAAATGAAAATTTCTATTGAAATCATAATAGATCTTATAAAAATAAATAATTATAATCCATATGCAAGAGAATAAGCAACATACCCAAAATAAGTGTGACACAAGATATATCTTGGGAAAATATGCATAAGGGAAAAATCCAACCTTCAAAAGCATCTATCATCCATGTGTAGTTTAAAAAATCACCATTGAACTAGAACCATGAAAACCTTCAACTCCCTTGCCACAACTAAGCACTCCATGTGAACAAACATGAATCCACACATCCCATTCCATGATTCTAACCTTCACAGATGCTAACCTAGCTAACCTATCTAGGCTCAATATTTACCTTTATAGTTTCTTCCATAGAAACAAGCTCCCAAAAAATTACCAAGTGGGATTATATAAACCATGAAACAAATTCAATCTAATATGTAACATATAAACTAATATCCTAGAATCAAATCTCTCTCAACAGTTCTCCACAACCAACAAATACAAGATATAGAGGAATAACTATGTCATCTCCCACATGACATACATGAACAAAAACTGGTGATCAAAATACTCAAATAATCTCCAAATATAATGTAATTCAAATTGAACATCTAGGAAGATAACCAAAACCAAAGAGAAGTGTTGAAAATCATAACACAAATCATTTCCTTCTACACACCTCTAAATTGTAACTAAGTGAAGTACGATCTCTATAAAAATCCATACAGGAAGCCACAACAACACCTAGATCAGACCATATAATAAATCTTGGATGAAATCCTATGATAAGAAGATATAACTAATAATTATTCCAAATTAAAGGAATATGCCCAATAAAACCATCTCCTAAACTCAACCATAATTTTATCTATATCATCTTAAAATTAAAGCACCCGTCATTTAAGACCTTTTATCTCCTACCCTTTAGTGATCTTATGGACTATAGATGGATTCATGCTCAATAAGATATCATTCCTATTATGCCCCCCCTCTTTTATTTTCATAAATGTAGTTTTTGAGACCTTGAGGCTATCCCTTATTAAGATAACCCTAGAATAGGTCAACCCAGGTCAACATGTTGTAGAATAGTTTGACCTAAGTCAACCTATTCTAGAATTAGTTGACCTTAGTTGACCTATTATGGAGTAGGTCAACCTCTTCTAGAGAATATTGACCTAGGTTGACCTATTCCCCAAGTATTCTGGGTCCCGAGACCAATTTTGTCTTGGGAAGTCAATTCTCAAAATTGGGTTTCCCCATTGGCTTGATTTTTTTTCATCCCGAAAACTAGTATAAAAGGAATCCTAGGAACCTCATTTTTAAATCCATCATTATATGAACATTAGAAAACATAAATAAGAAACTTTAAGCACTCAATAAATTAGATTTCCTAAGGAATTTCGAGCATTCCTCAAGTATTCAAGATTTTAAGGATCCTTTTTGAGAATTTCCTCTTAAATATATGGTATTTTTTTGGTCAATAAGTGAGGAGATTAACATTGTGGAATTAATCAACATCATGATCTTCTTCTTTGGTTTACGTTAATATTTATGGCTCCATGATGTAGTTTTGATAGATCCATTGCATTTGTGGATATTTCCTACATCCTTTATTGCAAACTCAACATTAATAATGCATAAGTATTGCAAAATTGTTATTGACAAGGGTTTTACAAAGAAAGGTTAATAATTTAATTTTTATTTCTTTTTTTCATGCTTTATATTATTTCATTTCAAGTTTTATTCCTCAATCTAGTTCATGACCAAGGCAAACCCTCTCCTAACAAGGAAAACCAATTTATCTCATGTGAAGGAGTGAGATATATGAATTGTAATTAAGGATCTAATTACTACTTGCTGAGACCTTTCTGAAGAAGTTGGGTTATTTTTTCTATAGTATCCTAGGAATATGCCCATCTTCTTGTAAAGCATATGGACATTTTCCACCAAGTCAACATATTCATGTAGTGGTCTGGAAAAATTAGGTTTTTTGGGGTTTTCTATCATGATCACAAATTCATAATCAAAAGTTCAATCAAAGTTTAAGATCCATGATTTTTATATTCCCTTGAAAATTTTGAATAAATTACATTATCATTTAGTTCACCTTTTATCATAGACCTATTTCTATATTTTAATTGGGTTGATTACATATACTTAGCACCCTGATCTATCTTATGCTTGTAAATAAATCAATTGGTTCAATTTGACATTCACAATGCACATCTTTAATCAATTTACATTGCATGAAAGTGGACTTTCCTTGAATACTTCCTCGATATAATTTAGGCTTAGTATTGGCATCCATTCATCTGTTTCGGGTTTTTTGATCTAACTTAGGTTATATTGAGAGTTATTTTTGGAAGTCTTTCTTTCTATTGTATTTGGATGTTTAGAAAGTGGAAGACTTATTTGAGATACATCTCATTGAGAACCTCCATTTCCTCTCTAAAAATATCATATTAAAAAATGTATGCACAAAGAGGTAACCAATATCGAATCATATCTATAATGAACCCTCTAGAATTAACTCATGCCATAGCTCGAGATTTATATCAATTAAAGAAAAGCATACACATAATACACCTAACAAGAATAATGGGATATACCCCAGAAGTAGTAGACTACCAAGTAGAACAAAATGAGTATTAATAGTACATTTATACATATCATACCAGTTTGATAACAAGCTAACTTGTACAACCGAAAGTCTAGGTCTCCTAAGCAGGACCTAAATATTCTACTCATAATCAATCATTTCCTAGGCCTAACATCTTATGATAGATATTATATACAGGAATACACACCAAAAAGAAACCTAAAACAAGGCAGGGCTCCATTGAAATGCCAAAAAATATACATGTCTTTTGTATGAGAGCAGAAAAAAAAAGGTTAGCCATGATTAATTTTAGGCTTTAACCAAACACATCTTCGGGAGTATTATAACCAGTTATTCAATTTTTTGGATAGACCATATTGAGATCTTCCAAATCTTTGATCATTATCATCTAAGAGCTTGGAGCTAATTTGTAGGCTATTTTCTCCCTACTAAATTTGTTTAGATTTGGCACTACAAACTCTAATTTTCTCATGTTAGAAAATTTAACCTCTAGATAAATATATGTGTCAAACACTTTCAAAAATTCAAGAAGCCAATTAGAATTGGGGTCTTCCAGAATTCCTCTCCATTGGAATAGGAACTTGATGCTAATAAACAATCTAGGCCATATTTTGTTGAATAAACTAATGTCCTTGATGTTCATAATGGGTCGCATGGGAAGATTCGTGTTGACAAAGCTCTCTGGGGGATGTGCCATGTAGTCTTCTGCATAGGGTATTTTCAGGTTACTGTCAATGCTCATTACTAAATTTTATAAGCCTACTAGCCAATTAGGGTCAAAAATATTGTGGCATAACCGTATAATATTTTAATGATCTACCCTGGCTCTAGCTAAAAAAAGCTTAAAAAGCTCCTATAATTGAGCAATTAGTGTGCCATGTGAATTCATAATCAAAGGTCTTTTCTCTAAGGACTCTACTCATAGTGACTCTAGTCATATCATCCATAAGGGTTATGGATTTGCTTCCAACATTTTGGTTTAACTAATCTCCTAAAGGCCATGTTTCTAGCCACGCTTTCATGAAATAGGGATATGGTCGCTTCCATTTTGAGATTGCTATTCTTAAAGGTTAGAAATTGACAATGTAGGATAGGATCAATTAAGAATCAAAAAACTCCTTCTAAAGAGGCATTGGAAATATCAAGGGGTTTCTAGAAATATTGAAAAACCTTGACGTTGGGAATGATATACTAATAATAATAATACCTTGCAAGAGATTGGGTGGCAAAGTTTATTGATTACTGTAATAATGATTTAGAGTTGTGTATGTGACCCAGGAATATTTTTTATCATGTTAGTATTGGGGTTTCTATTGAAATTAGGTTTCTTTTGAAAGTTTTTTTAAAGTTAGTCTTATAATCTGAAGGATTTAGTCCATACCATTGGGGTAGTGTTGGCTCTTAAGAGGGTGTATTGTAATCACACATTAGAATAGATTAGATAAACTTACCAAGGATTAAGGGAAGTTTGTTTGAAGGATAGTATTCTTGTTATAAATTATTATTTGCACATGAGATTAAAACCACTTAGATTTTATGTCTATACCATCTGCCCCTTGATTTGCAAGATCATCTGGTGTTGTGTTTCCTTCTCTATATATATGTTGAAAACTTAAGTCTATAAATAATTCAAATAAGTTTAAAATGGGTTCTAAACTAGATTTTATCATCCAATTTAGAGTAGATCATTTCTTGAGTGCATTTAGGATAATCTATGAGTCTCCTGTAGTTACCAATTTCTTGGTTGTAGTTCTAGGCATAATTTCAAGCCTTTCTTGAGGGCTTCTAATTCCATCATGTTTATGGTTAGGATACCTAGAGATTTTTCTTGTTTGATAAGCCATTCTCCATCATCCCATGTTATGATGCATCCTAATCCTACTTCTCCTGGATTGCCTCTTGAGGCTCCATCAAAATTAAGCTTAATCTAGCTCTTAGGGGGAGGATACCACTTGCAACCTTTGTGTACTTGAATGTTATATTTTGAGTATAATAGGGGTGGGTTTATGAGTTTGTACCAATTTTTCTTCATCTCTGCATCCCATCTTGTGAAATTTCTCTCTTCTCTAGGTGTTTCCCTAAGGTCATTATTCATGACCTCCATGATGCAAGCCTATACTTTGTTAAGGAGAGTGGGAAGTTCTAGTGTTTATTCTTCAAAAATTTCCTATTTCTTTCCTTCCAAATTCCCCATAATAATATTGAAGGTGATATGTTCCAAAGTTTTCTATATACCTTATGATTTCCTTTTGTAGACTAGCTTAGTAGGTGATTTGAGAGAGTTTATGGGAAGGGGGATTGCCAATTTAGTTTTTGAATGAGCCATTCCTAGCATTTTTTGGTCAATGCACATTGATATAATATGCATTCTATTTTTTTAGAATATTTCTTACAAAGTATGCACCTTGAAGGACCTTCATATCCCATTTTAGTAAATTTATTAGTCATTAAGATTCTCTTCTATAGCACGGCCCATCAAAACATTCTTGTTTTAGGGAGACATGCTGAATCCCAACATAAATTAAGAGGTAGATTGGTCATTTCCCAATCTTGTGAATTGATTAGGAGGCTGTATCCATTTTTTACACTATATTTACTATCATTTGAGAATCCGCAAATGATTTTTTCTTGTGTATCCTTATATGTTAATGGTCTATTTTATAAAAATATTTTGAACTCTTCTTTCTCTTGCAAGGTAAGGTTAACATTTTCTATAGATTTTCATTCAACAACTTCTTCCCCGTTAACAACTCTCCTATCTTTGTAACAACTAAGGTGAGTGCCCCATATTTGGGTTAGATTATTCTTGATGTTTATGAAGAGGTTACAACTATCTGGAGAAGGGTGATTGACCCATGAATCTACCCAGAATAGGGCCTTGTTGTCTTTTCCTATATCCTAGGTTAGGTTATTACTAATGAGGGGGCAACTTTTAAGCATGAAGTTTCATATATGTGAACCCTTAGATAGATTTTTTGTTTTGAATAATAAAAGTGGTTTTGATTTGTTTAGATATTTGTGGTATAGAATTTTTTCCCTTTTTCTCTCTTTTTCCTAGAACATCCTCCATACTAACTTTAATACTAGGGCTTGGTTTTTCCAACTTAAGTTTTTAATAGCTAGGCCTCCTAGATTTTTTGGTTTACAAATAGTATCCCATTTTATTAGGGCTTATTTCTTTTCATCATCAATTCCATTCCAAAGAAGTTTTTAAGCTTAGTTTCCAATTTTTTGTTAATGTTTTTGGGTAAAGCTAAGCATGATAATTGATATGTGGACATGGCTGAAAGGACCACTCTAATTTTTGTATGTCTACGTCATTGAGTATTTGTGCTCAAGATGGCTTAATTTGTGTAAATAATATTTACGTGTTTTAAACCTAAACTTGTTGATTTTTTGATGGAAAAATCACTATATTTAAGAGAAAAATGAATGAGTTGAGAAAGAGAGAGTGAGATGATTGCAAAGTGTGTGTGAATAAGGTTGAAAAAATAAATACATAAGTAAAAATGTAAATATGAATTGTTGAATTTTTCAAAGAGGCCACTAAAGAAGATTAAGAGATTTCATTTTAATTATTTTAATTGAGTCTAATGGAAATAAGTATTCTCTTTTAGCATATTTGTGAAGATCTATTCAAATTCTCTTGAGGGTAGCTTGGATACTTGGTAATGTGCCTAAAACAACATGGAGAGCAAGTTCCTTCGCATCTGATCTAAAACTTCATAGTCAATTTTTTTCATATTGTGAGTATATTTCTTTGCATAGTTTTTCCCATTTTCCACATAAATATGGAACTCATGTATATGTGTTATCACTATTGTATATTTTTTTATGATCAATTAGAAAAATAGATAGCAATTGAGATTTGTAGAAAAAAAATTATTAAGTTTTTATTTTTGTTGATTCATCATCGCCCTCATCACCTACTAGTGATCAAGATAGAATAATCTAAAAATATAGAATAATAAATGTAAATAATGTTACATTTTATGACCACATGAGTAAAAAGGTCATTAAGTTCATCCATAGTATGGTTAATGTAATGGTAATTCAACCAACAAAGAGTAAAAACATCTATAAGGATAAAATACACTAAGAAATTTATATGAAACCAATTTGGTATCTAAAAGTACGAGAAAATAAAATTATGTATAGTACTAATTTCTTACTGGTAATGAAATTACTGGTGTAACAATCAAAACTAAGAGGAAGAGACAAAAACAACACATTTAATCATGATAAATGATGAGGGTCCACAACTAGGTATAAAACTAAACCGACACGGGAAGTCTCCACATAGAGAGAAATAGAAGGCACAATGTCTAAAGGAGAATCATGGCACTTTTATTTAAATATGTAATATGAAAGTGCGATCCCCCAAGTATACATAATAAATATATCGTTATATGGTCCCTCAAGGAATGAAGATAAATACATTATGCTTCCCCAAAATAAAAGGAGACTTTATAAGTATAATAATTTTAGGTAGTAACATAACAAAAAGATTAAAATTGATATGACATTATTTGTTACAAGTGACTCTAGGGATTGATATTTTTGAATATTTGGACAATGTATATCAATACAACACAAAAGTAGATAATCAGAGAAAATTAACTTGATGACAAATAATAAAAATACACTAAAACTTTAAAAATAATACAAATATCTAAACTTTATAGACATTTATCTGTGGTTGTGAAATTTGAGGATCTTTTAGTTTGAAATAATCTTATCTTATTCTCAGTGCTTTGTAATTCATAAAAAAATATCTTGGATAATAATCTTTAATATTTTTTTCATAAGATAGATATTTTTAGTTTTGAATGAGTATATAATATAAAGTGGGTAGAAATATTTATTATCTTGTAATGATAACTTTAAATCTTGATTAACACTACTTCATGAACAAAACTATCACATTTTTGCAAAATATAAGGAACAATATTACATTGCTAAAGTTGTGGTGTCTGTAGAAATATTAAAAATATATTGAAAGATAGTATCATGAGATCCAACAAACGAAACTACTTAGGTATGACATTCATATGTATAGTAATACATACTAATGCATTGATTAATATTCAATATTAATGTTCAATGGAATCCTAGAAATATACTCTAAATCTCTAATAGATTTTTAAATACTACTTTGTCCATGTATAAATATTGTATTGACATGACATATCAATCAAAACCATTAAGTATTAAATTTCTAAAATCCCATTGTATAGTAAATGTATCATAATAATTAATTATGGGATATTTTCGTCACAAATATAATTTAAAACTCCATAAACAAAGAAGATAAACCCCCACATTTAAATTCAAATAGAAATGACATCCTCATATTTGATATTATTATACCTCAATGTTATGTTAAGAAGTAAGAAGCTCTTCAAATTTAAATTCTTCACTATTTAAATCAACACTAGGTTATTAGTGATATTATTGTTTGTCACATTTCCATAACACATATTTTCAAGCTTGATACTAAGATGTGTTTTGGATATTGAATTATTGTACTTGTCATAGGCTAGTATATTGAATTCACCCATGCACAATTAGGGAATTGTTTTGCAAAATACAACTAATAATAACTACTTTTTTGTCATTTGAATATTTCTAAAGTTTACATATTTATTTATTAATTTCATATATTATATAAATTTCTTGAGGATTGAGAAAGGAAACTTGATTGAATAATCTACTATTTTTAATGGATTAGTATCTTAGATTCATGTGTTAATTCTTTGTGCAATTTTTCTAGTCTTGAGCATTCATTTGATAGGGCTTACAAAATTAGTTAAGATTTGTGTTCCTGCTATCCAATTTTGGATAACCAGTATTCAAATGGTTATGGCTTGAACTTCCATGGTAAAAATACCATGGCCTTTTTAAATCAAGAAATATCCCCTAATACTATGTAAATATTGATTTTGGGGTTTGTGGAAGGAAGTTATCTAATTTTATGAGTGAGCCCTAGGAAAGCAAGAAAGGCTTGGCAAGGTGCAATGAAAGCTTGTAATGGAATTTTGCTAAGAACAAAGGATTGGAATGTTCCAATATTTCTTAGGAAATGAGGGATTATGAAACTAAGGGTCAATAACTTAGAGGAGGAGGTTGGATGTGAGTTTGGAGCCATTTGTGAAAGTTTCATTGTCATTGCCTTTGAAACCCTTAAAACAAGGTTTTTCTAGAGCTATACTGTACGAACACCATAGAGACCTAAGACCTAGAAAATATTCAAGCCTAGGTCAATTGTAAACTAAGTAATGAAGGAATAAACAAGACCTATTAATATTTTTTATGATTTATTGTATGTTTTTTTTTTTTAGGAGGGCTAATAGAGGCTCCTAGGGCTATAGGGGCAAATTGGGCAATTTGGAGTTGTGGGTATGATAGACCTACCCAAAGGATGTATGATGGAGTGAAGAGAATAGAGAACCATAGAAGGATGGTGTGAACTTGATTTTGACCCTTGGAATACATTTGGTAGATTTTTGGCTCACTAGGTCAAAAAATGCATAGTTGGGGTTGTATAATGAGGAGGAACAAGACCTAAGTTGATTGGTGAGTTTCTTAGAGAGAGAGGATTGGAAGTGATTCCTCTAAGTTTGTGTTGGGATAGAAACCCTAGATGGGATTGGAGTAGCCTTGGTAGAGAAGAAAAGATCTAGAGTGAAGAAGCTCCCCATCAAAGTAGTATTAGAGATGCAGCCTAGGCTAAAGAAGATAAAGAATTTAGAAAGGGTAAAGAGAAGGTGAGCTTGGATGAAAAAGTGTTCCTAGAATAGATTAAGACTATTGAAAAATAATTTGAATGTGAAGGGACAACAGAGGCTCAAAAAGTGAGATTTTTAAAATCAAGATTGAAGGGACAAGCACTAACTTGGTGGAAGTTTATGAAAGAGGAAAGAGAGAGTGAAGGAAAGAAACCAATAGCCAATTGGAAGGCTATGATAGAAAAGGTAAAGAAGAACTATTTTACAAAAGATGATGACATTCAGATTCAAAAACAAAGGTAGAATCTCAAGAAGATGGATCTTGATGTGGCTACTTACACTGAGGAGATTCAAAATTTTCCCTAAGGTCAAGGGTGGAAGAGGCAGAGAGCATTAAGGTGGCAAGCTAAATGGCCTTAAGTGGTCTATTCGAGATGAATTGAGCTTTTTTATTCTCACCACGTTACAGAGCTATTTTCAAATGGCTAGGAAAGTGGGAGATAAATTAAGCAAGAAAGGGGACTCAAGTTCCAAACGCAAAAGGTAGAGGTAAAGATTTCAAAGGTGGCTCAAGAAGGGGTTCTAGTGGGAGGACCAATGAAAAAAAGAGCCATGGAGATTCCAAATGGAATGAGTAGGCTAGTGAGACTAGTCAAAGGGAAGGCTATAGTAGAGGAAGATGGTCCAATAATGGTGGTAGAGGTAGGTATGGGAACAATAGCAAAGGCTCATATTTCAACAATATGAAGTGTTACAACTGTGGCAAGTTGGGGCATCTTGCCTACAAATATCCATAGAAGGCATCATCATCTTATGGAGAGAAGAAGATCACCTATATCCAAGAGGAAGACAATCATAAAATAGGAGAAGTAGACCTTGACATGTAGAGAATGGTGAGAACCTCATGTTGAGGAGAGTATTGGTTAAGGAGATAGTAATGGAGGAACCCAAGCAGAGAAGAGCACTATTTAGAACTACTTAAAATATACTAGGTAATTTATGCAAAGTGATCATAGACTTAGGGTCTACTAAAAATGTATTGTCAGAGGAAGTAGTACAAAAGCTTGGCTTAACAAAGATTCCCCATGTGTGTCCTTATAGGGTGACTTGGTTGAACAAAGGGAAAAACATATTAGTGAATGAACAAGTATGGACAGACATCACTATTGGAAAGTACCAAGATAAGATCCTATGTGATTTTCTTCCCATGGATTCTTTCCATCTAATGTTGGGAAGGCCTTGGTAGTATGACAGGGAGGCAGTGCATCATGGGAAGGAAAATAAGCACTCTTTCAGGAAGGATGGAGTCACCTATAGGATACAGTCCATAGTGGAAGAAGATAAGGTAGAGAAGGCTACTGCTAAGACATTTTTGATGAGTGGGAAAGAGTTCCTTAAGGATTTTAAGGAAGGTGAAGGAGTAGGGTATGCCATTATGGTGAAGCCCATGGAGGAGAAGCCAACTTCACAAACACCCATACCTGTAGAGGTACAAACCCTATTGGATTGGTTCAAGGACATAATTTATGATGGATCACACCAACCTTACCTCCAAAGAGAGCCATAAGTCATCAAATTGACTTTATACTAGGAGCATGACTACCAAATAAAGTTACATACAAGATGACTCTAGACAAGAATAAAGAGATTGCAAGACAAGTCCAAGATTTACTTGATCAGGGGCTAATTAGAAAGACCATCACTCCATGTTCAGTACTAGTTTTCCTAGTACCTAAAAAGGGAAATAAGTGGAGAATGTTTAGTGATTCTAGTCCAATCAATATAACCACAATTAGATATATATTTCCTATTCCTAGGATAGAGGATCTAATGGATTATCTAGGTGGGACTAGATACTTTTCCAAAATTGATCTTAAGAGTGGTTATTATCAAATTAGGATGAAAGAGGGTGATGAATGGAAGTCTTCATTTAAGACTATTAAGGGTCTCTATGATTGGTTGGTAATTCCATTTAGCCTTAGCAATACAACAAGTACCTTCATGAGAGTCATGAATGAGGTCTTGAAAGACTACATTGGAGTGTTTGTTGTTGTGTATCTAGATGACATCCTCATCTTCAACAAGACAAAGGAGGGGCATATAAGGCACTTAGAACTAGTGTTGAAGAACCTTTAAGAGGAAAAGTTGATAGTAAACTTTGAGAAGAGTGACTTCATGAAGGATGAGCTAGTATTTTTTGGTTTTGTAGCATCCCAAGGAAGTTTGAAAATGGACAAAAGAAAGGAGGCAATCTTAATTTGGTCTACTCCTAGATCTACTTTTGAAGTTAGAAGTTTCCATGGCCTAGCATAATTTTATAGGAAATTTGTGAGGAGGTTTAGTGCGATTTGTGCACCAATGAATGACACCCTCAAAGGAGGCATGAAGATTGAGTTCACATGGACCAAGGAAACAAATGAAAGTTTTGAGAGGTTGAAGAAGGAAGTGGAAACTCAACCAGTACTAGTTTTTTCTAGTTTTGAGAAGCCATTTGTGGTGGAGTGTGATGCTAGTAACATAGCAGTTGGGGTAATCTTAAGCCAATATGGCAGGTCAGTAGCATTTTTCAGTGAGAGGATTAATGAAGCCAAAACAATGTATTCAACATATTACTTGGATCTCCAAGCACTTATTCAAGCTCTTAAGAAGTGGAGGCCTTAACTATTTCCTAAGGAGTTTTTTGTCTTTACTAACAACCAAGCACTACGTTTTATCAAATCATAGGAGAAGATTAGTTTGAGGCACATTAAATGGATGGAGTTCTTGTAGTGCTACACTTTCACTATTAAATATAAAAAGGGCACCAATAACTAGGTGGCATATGCTTTGAGCAGGAGGTTACTAATAGTACAAGAGATCAAGTTACAGAGCATAGGGCTAGATGGATTCAAGGACTTACATGAGGGGGATACTGATTTTTCAAAGGCCTACAAGGTATGTACTAGTTTTGAAAATCATTTTTATAGTGACTTTCCTGAATATACTTTGCAAAATGGGTTATCATTCAAGGGTTAACAATTGTGCATCCCAAGGGGGTCTATGAGGGAAAATCTCATACAATAGAAGCACAATGGAAGCATGAGTGGGCACTTTGGCCTTAACAAGACCCTAGACATTGTGGATAGGTACTACTACTGGACTACAATACAAAGGGATGTAAGGAGGTATGTGGAATAGTGTGGAATATGTCAAAAGGAAAACAACACTTCATCCAATGCATGACTCTACCAACCTCTACCCATTCCTAATAGGCCTCAGGAATGCATCAACATGGATTTCATAGTGGGATTTCCAAGGACTAGGATAGGGTTAAATAGTATATTTGTGGTGGTAGATAGGTTTAGCATGATGAGCCATTTCATCCCATGCAAAACAACACATGATGCAAGCAATATAGCCAATTTTTTCTTTAGGGAGGTGGTCAGAATACATGGGTTACTAAGGAGCATATTGGTTGATAGGGATGAAAAATTTATGGGTCACTTTTGGATGACCCTATGGAAAAGGTTGGGAAAAAACCTAGCTCATAGATCTTCCTACCATCCCCAAATAAATGGGAAGAAAACATTTGTCAACAGGGTCCTAGGCAACCTCTTAAGGTGCCTTACCAAGGAGTATGGTTAGAGTTGGGAGCAAGTCATATCTCATGAAGAATTTATGTACAATGATATAAAGAATAGGACAATGGGATTAAGCGCTTTTCAAGTGGTGTATAGCACACATCCAAGGGGCATAATGGAGTTAAGAGACCTACTAGCACATGAAAACTATTAGAGTAAATAATTAATAATTATTTATTTATTCTATTTACTTTAAACTTCCTTAGGTTAATGCATTTATTTAATATTTAGTATTTAATGCATGTAGTGATGAGTTGTTGATAACACAGGAGTTTGTTCCCTTCTAGCATGTTTCACCTTTTTGTGGAAGAGTACTTTGTTGTCAACCTTATCTTCTACCACTTTCTAGCTTATTCTACAAGCTTCCATGAGGCCTTTATATTTAGGCTCTCTCTTTGTATTTTCAACTCATTTTTCATTATTTTGCAATATGTTCTCTCTTATGTCTGTTTAGGGTTTTTCCAAGCTCCACCTCTTCCTTCTTGGTTTCCTTCGGAAGGTTATTTGCATGCAAGTGATCTTGGTGAGCTATGGAGTTGGATTTCATCAACTCCTACATGGTATTAGAGTCTCCCTACTATTGCTTCATTGAAGGATTTTTGAAGCCACGATTCAGAGACACAAACCCTAGTTTGTTTGTGCATTTTTCTTCAATCTAGGGGAAGAACATTTTTTTAGAGCATTTTGGGCCCAAACAAACACTGCCATTATATCTAAAAGGCTGTTTACAGTCGAGATTCATATAAAACTTTTCAATTTTTGAGATAGGGCTCCGGGAGGCAAAAAAAATTTAGTTGCAGGGCTTTCTGTATGGTCGTACGGACGATTCAACATGAAAAAATTAAAAAATTTAGTGTAAAGCACGCCACTACCAAGCTATCCACACTCAATTTGTGCCCTACCATAGTTAAACTATGCCACCCACAGAGCACTCAGCCTTGGCCGTGGCCTTCACTCAGCCAACTTGCTGCCTCTGCCAATGCTTTCAGTCGATGCGCAACCTCTGCTGGTGTTTCCCTCCATCGCTCTACCTGCTTTGTCAATGCTGCGCCTGCCTACATGGAAGGTTTCACCTGCTACCACATGGCGGGTCCTCTATAGCTTAGCTCTAACCCAGTCATTGCCCACATGGTAGCTTTTCCCCACTTGACAGTTCCAACATGTGACACGTGGTAGGGCTGCCACATGGCACTATTCCATGTGGCCCCTACCATGTCAGTCGTACTGCCATGTGGCATCCATGTGGCACTACCACGTGGCTTCTATGTGGCTTTTCTTTTTGCAGTGACGGCCTTCAAGCCATCAAATTTAATGTCGTGATCTGTTGACATTAGCATGACATCATCTTGCATCACCACTTGCACCTCCCCAGGGTCCTTTTTGACCAACCTTTAATTTTTTGGCCATAACTTGAGCATACGAAGGTATTTTTCCAATATGAAAGAAGCACCAAAAAGATCATTCTGAAATGGAGACATTGGTAGGTAATTTTAGGTTTTGATGTAGTTTTATTACCCATTTTTTTAGTTGAAGTTTGAAGTTCTATTTTTGACTCTGACATGCATATGTGTCCCATGTCAATTTTTTGAAAACGTTATATTTTTGGAAAGTTGGTTTTGTCATCTTTTCAGAAATGTGGTCTTTTTCCTTAGATTCTAGCCTATGCTCTTTCTATCATGTTTTTGGCATTTTTTCTCTATGGTGGATATCTTGGGTGTTTCAGGTTTGAGGATCATTTTCCTGGCATGGTTTCTTTTGTTTTGGGCTATACTACCTTTTATGTCAGCTTTTTTCCTATTTTGATCATTGTAGACATCATTTGTAAGCTCTTTTGTATACGCACTGAGATAAAGTACCACTTTTACATTTGGGTTCATGAACATTGTTTTTTGAGACAGTTGTATATGCAATATTTTTATAAAGCACCATGGGGGGATAGTTGTTTGCTATTTTAGGTCTTCTTCCTTTTTTTTTCCCATGTAGTGTCAGTGTGACTATGTCTTTATAGGTGTTTGTAACTCTTCCTCTCTTGTCATTCTTGATTCTGTCTATAGAGGATTTTGGCCCACCTTCTTAGTTTCCTATTATCTCACCCTATCTACATTAAGGGGTGTTATGTTGTTATTCTAATGCATCCTTGGTACAATGGTTCGATAGTGTGAACTATGTATTCAGTGGTTGATCCTATATATGAGGCAATTGCAGTGACTGGCTACCTATGCATTTTGGTGAGATGGATCATCTACCATATAGACATGCTTAGTTCGTGCCTTCTTCTTCCATGAAGGTTCTTCAGATCAAAAATTTCTTTTAGATGGCAGACTTTGTAGCTTCTTCATGCTTTAGTGATGCTCTTCATGATCACTTTTTGTTCCTATTTTAGGGGACATTCCCCTAGTTGGAGACTTCTTCGGTTCTTCACTAGGTTCTTACCTCTTTTTGGGGGAGGGTTTTTCCTACATGGTTTTCTCTCTTTCCTCATTTTCAGAGGTTGCATCTCTTTGCATTATACATGGGTACCTAACATGGCCTTGTTGTCGGGACCCATTCTACATTTCATCTTAGTTTTGCGAGCTTAAGGCATTCCCCTAAGTTGCACTTAAGGAGGGGTGTTAGAGTAAATAATTAATTATTAATTAATTATTCTATTTACTTAAGCTTACTTAGGTTAATGGATTTATTTAATATTTAGTATTTAATGCATGTAGTGATGAGTTTTTGACAACACAAAAGTTTTTTCCCTTCTAGCATATTCCACCTTTTTGTGGAAGAGTGCTTTGTTGTCAATCTTATCTTCTACCACTTTCCAATTTGTTCTACAAGCTTCCATGAGGCCTTTATATTCAGGCTCTCTCTTTGTATTTTCAACTCATTTTTTATTGTAAATACATTTTTCATTGTTTTGCAATATTTTCTCTCTCATATCTGTTTAGGGTTTTTCCAAGCTCCATCTCTTCCTTCTTGGTTTCCCTTTGACAGGTTATTTGCATGTAGGTGATCTTAGCGAGTTGTGGAGTTGGTCAGTGCACATGCTGATGACTTTGTTTAGTCTATAAAAGAGGTGCATGATTAGGTTAAGAAAACCTTGATGGAGACAAATTAAAAGTTGA
This sequence comes from Cupressus sempervirens, assembly GCA_028749045.1. Taxonomy (NCBI): domain Eukaryota; kingdom Viridiplantae; phylum Streptophyta; class Pinopsida; order Cupressales; family Cupressaceae; genus Cupressus; species Cupressus sempervirens. The sequence continues at coordinate 285,530,111 of CM053784.1, forward strand.
AGGAGAAGAATAATGAGGGGAGAAGAGAGTTAAAATTTCAAGTGGGAGACTTGGTGATGGTATATTTGAACAAATAAATGTTACAAAAGGGCATCCCTAGTAAGTTGTAGATGAAGAGGATTGGGCCATGCAAGGTACTTGGGATGTATGGACCTAATGCCTACAAAGTAGACTTACCCAAAGACATGGGTATCTCTCCTATATTAAATGTCTAAGACCTATTACCCTACAAAGGTCCAAGGGTGGATGAAGTAGAGTATCAAGAAGAACTAAGAAAGGACATCTTAGACTTGTAGGTACCTGAAAGGAAGCAACCACAAGTGGAGAGGATATTGGATTCCAAAGTGAAGAAGAGTACAAGGAAAAAGGTTTATAAATAACTTCTAGTGAAGTGGTTAGATACACCTAAAGCTGAGGTGACTTGTATTTTTAAGAGTGATTTCAAGAAGCATGGTATCAACAAGCAGTTCCTCTCTCCACAAGTACCTTAAGCTTCTTCTTGCATGGGGGGAATGGTGCAGGAGCATCTAGGGGTAAGGTAAAAATCTAAATCAATTTTTGGTTTGTAAATGGTCTAACCAGAAATTGAGTTAATAATAACTCAATATAAACTCCAAAGATAGGTTTAGGAGGTGTGGTTAAGGAAGAGTTGAGTGTGAGTCAAGTTTTGACCAATGAAGTCTTGATAGGCATAAATTGTTGTAAATTTATCTATGAGAAAAAGCTTGGAAAAATGCCCAAAAGGGGGATAGGAGTGTTCAAAGGAATTCATTATAGGTTCTAGGTTCATTTTATGAATTTTGAAAACAAATTGGTCAATTTTGAAGGATTAGTTTGCAAACTTGCAAAAGTTGTCAAAAAGTTGCTCATTGACAACACATTTTTTGCAAAATTGAAATGGCAATTTTTGCATAGTTTGGAAGAAAGAGAAACATGGATATTTATGGCTCAAACCAAAAGAAAATTTCATTAGGAGAACTTGTAATAACACCTTCCAACTCATTTCTAGGGGTTGGACACTCATTTATATGGACAACACATTTTGAAGGAGAGTTTTGAGGATTAAGTAAGGAAACTTGATTGAATAGTCTACTATATTGAATGTGGTAGTATCTTGGATTCATGTGTTAATTCTATGCATAGTTGTTTTTATCTTGAGAATTCATTTGATAGGGCTTACAAAATTAGTTAAGATCTATGTTCTTGCTATCCAATTTTAGATAACCAATATTCAAATGGCTATGGCTTGAACTTCCATGGTCAAAACACCATGGCCTTTGAAAATTAAGCAATATACCCTATATGATATTTAAATAATGGTTTTTGGGTTTGTGGAAGGTAGTTAAATAATTTTACAAGTGAGCCCTAGGAAAGCATGAAAGGATTAGCAAGGTGTAATGAAAGCTTGTAATGGAGTTTTGGTGAGAACGGAGGATTGGCATGTGCCAATCTTGCTTAGGAAATGAGGGAGTAGCAAACTAGGGGTCCATAACTCAGAGGGGGAGGTTGGATGTGGAGTTTGGAGCCATTTGTGAAAGTTCCACTGTTTTTTATAAGAAAAACATGTTTTGAAGGGAGTCTAAAACCCTTCACAAATCATGAAATTTTCAAAAAAGCCCAAACCAAACAAAACTATAGTCCAAAGGTGAAATAGGTCACCCAACATGACACAATGACCAAGGTGGCATCATAGATAACACAATACTTATCAGCCACACAAACAAGTTTTGAACAAGCACCTAAAACCCCTAACCAGTTCTGAAGGGTGCCTATAACCCTATACAAAACAACAACTCAAGGTAGAATAGGTCACCAAAAAAAAGGTGACCAAGGTGGAAACACATATAAAATAGAACACTACAACCAAAAAAAAAGGTTTTGAACGAACTCTTGAAACCCCATGGTGAGACACACTACAAAGAACTATAGGCCAAAAGAGCCAGGGGACACTACAGAGGACAATAGGCCAAAAGCTAGGAGATTCAAAAAAGGACAGCCACTTCAGACTTTCCCTTTTGACCCCTTATTTTTGGACCGTAATGCCATATCAAAAGAGGGATTGGAGGGCTTGACCTTTTTTCCTTTTACTGTAGTCCATCCATCCTCCACCAAACTAGTAGCCTTCTACCATTAAAAATCAACACCATCACAACTAGAACTTGAAACCCTCAAAGCCAAGGAAAAGGTCATAGAAGAGGAAGTTACAACAGAAGCCTGAGACGAAACAATAGCACCCTGAAAAGGAACCATAGGAGGAGCCACCTTGGAAACACCAGAAAATGGGACAACCAAATCTAGAGATGGAATAGCTACCACCATAGAAGGAGCATAAGGTGAATCCACCATCAATATGCCAGGAGTGGAAGGAATAATAGAGACAACAACTGAGTCCATACAAGAAACTGGGAGAGATGGACCAACTACCACCATAGAAGGAGCCAAAGGAGAGGATGGACTAACAAAGATAGTAGCAAAATCCACACTAGAAACTAGGACATTAGAATCGAGAGGCAGACCAATAGCCAAGGGAGGAGAGACAACAGTATTAGCCACCACTATAGGGGAAACATGTGGAACAACAAAAGAATCCACCTCCAAAGTATCCTAAGAAGAAACACCCAACCCATCCCTAATAGAGGGAACTTTTTGAACATAGTAGTGATCATCCAAAACTCCCATCCACCAAGAAGGTGACTTATTCAATCTAACCTTTCCAATGGAGCATCTCACTGTGAGGTGGCTAGTCTTTTGGCATATCTAACATTTGAATGGGATTACCTCATAATTAAGAAGCTGATTCCAAGAGCTGCTAGGAGAGACCAATTTAATAATTTCTACAAGCCCCTTAGATACATCTATCTCCACAAGGATGCATGCATATGTCATCTGAAACACATTGCAAGATGTAGAGTCAACCGAAAAAAAATCCCCTAGGACATCCCCCATGGCCTCTAGAATAGACTTGATCTATAAGTGAAGGGGAAGGTTAGGCAGCCTTACCCACAAAGGAATCTTATTAAATGATTCATTAGATGGATCAAAACCCACATACCAAGGTTTAGCCATCAAGGGGAATCTCTCCTACCAAGAGAAACCATGCCTCAGGATGGCATTTTGATCCTCCATAGAAGAAAATTTCACAATGAGAAAGCCCTTTGCCACAAGAAAAATTTGGACAATACCTAAAACTAAAGGCTCCCAAAATTTGGAAATCTAGGCATGCAGATCTAACAGAGATGGCCAAAAACTCTTAAAAGAAAAAATGGCAGTAGTAGAGGAGTAGTCCTCCACTTGAGTAGAAATCTCATCAACAATATCAAAGTCAAGAATAATCAGAGGGTTATTTATTGTAACAGGCACAACAACATGAGTCCCTAGATACACAACCTGACCACCAAGACTAGCCTCAGAGGCAGCCACATCAACATAGGAAATAGCTAAATTTCCCATAGCTCCTGGCGAACAACTATCCCCACCAGGAAAAGGAGAAACCCTAGCCTAAAAAATAGCAAAAGCTGTAGTAGAAACCACATTAGGACCTGAAGCCAAAGATGCCACCATAAAGCTAGACACAAGAGCCGAAGCTAGATGTAGGAGCTGGACACAAGAGCCAAAGCTGAACATAGAAGCCAAATGTGGGACCCAAAGCCAGATGTAGAAGCCCTAGTGGGAGTGAAAGCCAAACATAGAAGCTAGACATGAGAATCGAAGCCAGATGTAGAAACCCTTAAAATTTATTAACCCTTGGTTGTAAGCACTATAGGCAAGAAGCCCCATTATTTCACCAAGGGTCAATGGAAAACATTCTCAATTAAGATCCATAGTAGAGAATGGCCCTATGGGAACTTGAGCCTTGGTTTTAGTCCCTACAAGCAAGAAGCCCCACCATTTCACCAAAGGGACAAGCCCATGAAAGTTCCATTGTTATTGCCTTTGAAACCCTTAAAATAAGGGTTTTCAAGAGTTGTACAATACAAAAACCACATAGTCTTAATACCTAGAAAATATTCAAGCCTACGTCAATTGGAACCTAAGTCTTCAAGGCATAAACAAGATTTATTAATATTTTTGTGAGTTATTTCATGTTCCTTGTTCTTAGGCGGGCTAATAGGGGCTCCTAGAGCTACAAGGGAAAACTGGGTAATTTGGAGTTGTTGGTATGATAGACCTACCAAAAGGACGTAGAATGGAGTTAAGAGAATAAATAACCATATAAAGATGGTAAAAACTTAATTTTGACCCTTGGAATGCATTTAGAGGAGTTTTGATGCAAGAGCGTCCTAGGCTTTCTTGCAATCCTGCATGTTTGGAAGGAATTTGGTTGAGTGTTGAGGAGCATAGAACTTGGATTTTGGTGGATCTATGTTTTCATGGTTATTAATGTGTTGGAGATACATTTGGGAACCTTTCCTCATGATTTCATAGAGATTGGATGGATTGAGTTGAAGTTTGAACTGTTTGAACTGCATTTTTTTGGTTTTTGGGTGCTTGTTGTAGAGAATGTAACTAATTATTCTTAATGAATGAAAATTTGTGCACTTTAGATATTTAAGGGAGCCTATATTAATTTCTTGTATCAAGTGCACAATTTCTAACTCCTTATGGGTTGGGAGATATGGCAATTCTCCTGAAGTATCAATTTTTGGCAAACTGCACAATAGTTTTGTGTACCTAAATTTCAAAGTGGATGCACAATTTTCCTTGAGGATTTAGACTTTTTTCATTCAAGATGTTGTAGAGGGCCTAGATTTCTACATATGGTTGAAAGCATGAGTTCTAATTCAATTAGAGCTAGGAGATATCACAATTTTACTCAGATATCAATTTTTGGACATTTAATTGTTGTTGCAAGCCAACTTGTGTCATTTAATTTATGTATTTGTATTTAATTTGTATTATGGGCAAACTTGTGGCTTATATTAGTATAATTAGGGGTCTTGGGGAGTTTTTTAGTCATTATGGAGCTGGGATAGAAGGAAGGATAGATGTGAATTTGTAGAGCTAGAGTTGTGGCTTAGGAACTAGAGGATCTCTTGGTGGACCTATGGGTACAAGTGTGGATTCTTCTTAGTGTTCTTATCCAGTTGTGTATCTGGACTAGCTAGGTTTGGTTGTAAGTTGGATCATGTTGGATCTTGTAGAACTAATTTTATAATTTTCTATTGTATTTGGCCCTAACCTGGAAGGCGTTACAACTGGGCATGTTGCATGTAATCAGTTATCTTTTATAAATCAATTATTGTGATTAGGAATAAGATTGTGCATTATTGTTTCTTGTTGTTGTTTTTTCATTGTGTGGTTGTCAAGTTCTAGCTCACTAGGTCAAAAGTTGCATATTGGGATTGTGGAGTGAGAAGGAGTGAGACCTAAGTTGATTAGTGAGTTTCTTGGGAAGAGGAGATTAAAAGTGATTCCTCTAGGTTGGGGTTGGGATATGAATCATATATAGGCTTGGAGTAGCCTTGGTAGAGAAGAAAAGTTCTAGACTAAAGAAGCTCCCCATCACTTTATCATCAATAAGAATGAGTACTAGAGTCATTTAAAAATATCCATTAGAAACTTGTAGGTAAGAATCCAAGGGAGTCAAGGCCAACACATCAATAGTCACACATAGGTCTTTGGTGGTTTCATCATATGAGTACCTTAGGTACATGGAAACCTATCTACCATAAACTTGAAACAAACCCATTGTGTAGGCTATGAGATCATTTCACCACTTAATCCATACAATTGGATGATGTGGCCTAGGCTCCAAGTTCCAAATCATTCAAATGTGGGTCATAATGGGTTGTTGACTCAAAATTGATATTTTTAGATATAAAAGTGTCTTGGAAGGGGATATATATTAATTTTCTAAGATTAAATGCAAAAATTAAAGGGAATGTTATTTAACAACATCATATCAACCCACAACTTTTTTATTTTGAGCAACTTTATGTATGCCATTAGACTTTCTATTCTATTTTATCTATAAACTTATATGAATATTAACATTCATGAGATTAGGGGAAAAAAATTATTGGCACCCTCTACATGATGGCTTAATACTCTTAATTTATGAGAATATTTTGGCCCATTATGTGAGTAAATCTATTGATGATGAAGGAGACTCAAGGTAGATTTAGAGGAGATATATTTTGAAGAGGGCTGGTTGGATATTGAAGACACTGATGATATGCATTATGAGGAGATTGAGATATCTCCCTACAAAAGGAATGGAATGGAGTCAAAGAGACCCATGAAGAAGGTAAAGAAAGAGCTTAAGGTCTTTGACTCAAAGAAAATGGTGAGTAGAATGGTCATTTCATTAGATGAGCAGTATAATGAGGACAATGATGACATAGAGACAATCATTTAGGAGAATTTGGAGAGAAGTAGGAAGAAAAGGGCCCTTTCTCTACTGATAGTGTAACACCTCGCCAAGGGATCCAAAACAATTAACCTAAAGTTTTACTGAGTTTGCAAAACATTTTTTTTTAACAAGAAAGAATAACATACACATCAAACATAAAGTAGTGGAAGCAATAACTTACAATCATTTATAAGAATACATAACAGGTTGCATTCCTTAAGGACCCCAAGACATTGAATCACATTTAAATATAATTAATACTAAGTCTAATAAATATCATATCCATATGAAAGAATAACTAAAATTCCAAGGTCCATTCAAATAATATACATTTGTTCCAAATGCCACTTGGCAATAAAATGCATAATGCTCAATCATCCACTGTACATGTTATAGGGTATGAAAGTCTAAAAGAATATACATTTATAAAAATAGAATTACATTATCCTTCTCGGATCCATGATACAAAGTACAATACAATAAATGAAACCATCCATCATAAAAGGTATAAAAATCCATCATAAGATATAATCATCCATCATAATGATACAAAGATAGAATGAAAGGAAAAACAAACAAGGAAACTCTAGCCATGGTAGCAAATGAATGGATCTCAATGGTAAGAGTAAAAAGCACTACCACCCAATCACATGGAACCTAAAAATCCCACTCCCATTGCACTGAGGAGATAGTCTCAAGTCCCAAACAAGATAACAAACCAAATATCAAAAGTAAACTCTAAGTCCAGGAAACCCTAAAAGCAGTCTAACTCAAGGTTACAAATGAACTCAACATCTAGACCAAGAGGCACACAAAGACATGCAGGAAACTTACTATATAAGTGGGCAAGTTTCATCACACGAATCATGCTAGAGTTACCCTGGCTTTCTCTCAAGACCCTGACCCCCTAGTGATCCCTATGTGGCACTAGTATCCTCTTGTATTGATAAGGCATACTAACAATGCAAGGTTGCAACCAAGCATTCTCTCTACTCCCATCCTAGTCTATACTAGCACTCAAGGCATGGGTGAGAACATACAAATACTCTTATTAGGTTCATTTTACTCTCATTTAGTGTAGTTTTTTCACTTATTAAGCAACTTACAATGGGTTACCCTACCAACCACTTAGGGCCCCGACCTCCATTGCAAGCCACTTCCCAACATTATATATAGATAACCTACCCTAGGCTCATTGATGTAGGAGCATCTTGCATGGGAAAAAAAAATCTGGAGGAGAGAGAAAGTGATGAAAATTAGAGGAGAAAAAATAAATAAATAAATAAATAAAAAAGGGAAAAAGGAGAAAAATAAAAAAGGAGGAATTTCTATTTTCGAGGTGAATAGGTGGCATAAAATAAAAAAATGAGAAATTAGTTGTCATTCCATTAATCAAGGTGTGTAGGTGGAATCTTAGAAGCTTGTGGAAAGTTTTTTAAATCTTGCATTTAATATTTGTTGTGATCCATAAAAGAAATTTAATTTTCTAATTGGGCCACATGGTGGTGCTTAGTTGTAATTCTAAAAGGTTATGGAAGTTGTAGAAGGTTGTGGATAAGTCATGCATGGGGTGGTAAGTGCCTATTTAAGCAAGGCATATGAGCATTTCTAATCAAGCTCGAGGAGTAGAAGCTCAAGGAGAAGCTTGAGAAGTGGAAGCTCAAGAAGGAGAAGCTTGAGAAGTAGAAGCTTTGGAAGGAAAGCTTGGAAAGGTGAAAGTTGTGGAAGGTGAAGCTTGGAATAGCTTAGGTTTGGATTGGATCTTGAGAGATCTTGGAGAAATGTTATTGTAATTACTATTGGATTTTCAAGTATAATAAAATTGTCTTCATATTGTTGCATTCTTGGTTGTGAGTTGGTAAGGGTGGTGTGGCCCTTCGTCAGTGGTATCAGAGCGTACCTTCATCAAGTGGTATTAGAGTGGACCTTCATTAGTGGTATCAGAGCAGGAGTTCCTGAGTGTACAAGTAGAGCGCCAAAGTGTGAGGCAGTTTATACGAGGACCTTGGTTGAGTGAAATTTATCAAAGTAGGAGTTCCTGAGTGTACAAGTAGATCGTCGAAGCGTGAGGCAGTTTGTACCAGGACCTTGGTTGGGTGAAATTTATCAGAGTAGGAGTTCCTGAGTGTACAAGCAGATCGCCGAAGTGTGAGGCAGTTTTTACTAGGACCTTGGTTGGGTGAAGTTTATTAGAGTGAGAGTTCTTGAGCATGTAGACAGATCACCAAAGTTGAGGCAGTTTGCACCAGGACCTTGGGAGGACATGTAGTTTGATCGATGGATGCAAAGATGAAAGTTTGATCATGTTGAGGCATGATCATAGAGAGCTTGTGGATTGCAGATCCATTGTCCTAGACTTGTGATGTGGTTCCTGATTGTTCGTGCGAGGTGGCAGGTTGCGATCTGACTTGCAAACAATTTGGTTGTCACAAGCAGCGGTGGTAGGATTTGTTGCAGAGGATTTATGAAGATCTTGGAAGATGGCTCCAAGAGGATTGGACCCTAAGATGATTGCAAAAATCCATGATATAATAGAGAGGAATTTTTCTAAGATGTTTTCTAGGTTGGATGCTAGATTGGCTGATCAAGCTAAGAAGGTCAAGGTGGAAGAGGATGGTTTTGTTGATCAGATTGTGGAGTCTGATGCAGAACCTGTAGAGCAACTAGAGGTTGTTGCTGAAGATATTTCTAACATTGTTGATGTTGGGACAGAGGTTGGTTTTCATGATCAATTGGTTGAGTTTGACACATGGAGATTGTGGAGCACTCGGTTGTGGATGATCTAGTTGTTGTTGGTGGTGACTTGTATCTTGCAGAGCATCTTGTTGTGAGCAATGAGGTTGTTGGTGTTGAGAGTTTGGCATGTGTTGATGGAGATCTACGTGTGGTTGTTGATGTGGAGTTTGTTATTTCTGGTATGGACACACTAGTTGTTGATGTGAATGGGAGTTTGCTAATGCAACATTATGTTTAGTTTATTCTTGGGAGTGAGCATGCTAATTGGATGGTTGAGATTTTGGTGTTTGATAGAGTAATGCAGATGTGGAAGATTTGCATGGTGGTTTTCTTGTCCCCATTGAGGTGGAAACCTTTTGTGAAGATGAAGATGGTGGTAGATCTTTCTTTTGTGGAGTCAAAGTGTGGGACACACTTTTCTATCTATCGGGGGAGTTTGATGCAAGAGCATCTTGCATGGAAAAAAAATTGGAAAAATAAATAAATAAAAAATAAAAAATAAAAATAAAAATAAAAAAATGAGAAATTAGTTGTCATTCCATTAATCAAGGTGTGTAGGTGGCATCTTAGAAGCTTGTGGAAAGTTTCTTAAATCTTGCATTTAATATTTGTTGTGATCCATAAAGGAAATGTAATTTTCTAATTGGGCCACTTGGTAGTGCTTAGTTGTAATTTTAGAAGGTTATGGAAGTTGTAGAAGGTTGTGGAGGAATTCTAGAAGGTTGTGGATAAGTCATGCATGGGGTGGTGAGTGCCTATTTAAGCAAGGCATATGAGAACTTCTAATCAAGCTCGAGGAGTAGAAGCTCAAGGAGAAGCTTGAGAAGTGGAAGCTCGAGAAGGAGAAGCTCGAGAAGTAGAAGCTTTGGAAGGAAAGCTTGGAAAGGTGAAAGTTGTGGAAGGTGAAGCTTGGAATAGCTTAGGCTTGGATTGGATCTTGAGAGATCTTGGAGAAATGTTATTGTAATTACTATTGGATTTTCAAGTATAATAAAATTGTCTTCATATTGTTGCATTCTTGGTTGTGAGTTGGTAAGGGTGGTGTGGCCCTTCGTCAGTGGTATCAGAGCGTACCTTTATCAAGTGGTATTAGAGTGGACCTTCATCACTCATAAAAGTAGAAAGTAAAGAATCATATAAAATCACCTCAGTCCTATACAAGAGAGTGAAAGCATCAAAAGATAATTCACAATAACACATCAGTTCTCTATAAGAACCTAGAAAGCATCCCCAAAAATATTGATCAAAGACTCAAAATGGTTAAATCAAAAATGTCATAACATGACATCACCAATAAAAAATCATACCAAACACCTCAGTCCTATAAAAGTGACTAGAAAACAATTCAAATACAACTGATCGAAGACTCCAAAATGGTTATGTCAAGTATGTCATACATTCACCTCAGCTTCACACAAGAACACTAGAAAGTAATAACGAACAATAAATACAAACTCATCATAGAGCATACCAAACACATTACCATGCTTGAGTATAAAAGACTGAGATCAAACATCATAATATCACAAATGCAAAACTCTCAAGCCTCTAGTAACATCCTAAGACTGGTCAAAGCTAAGTCAAACCCCAAAAACCCAAAGCATAGACAAAACATAAAAAATAGAATAGTCTTATAGTTTGGTTTGATTTGGAAACACGCAGTTGAGTTAAGTGTAATGTTTCAGTTTCCAATTTAACTTATATTTTAAGTAAGTAAGTTTCACAATTTACCCTATAGTTTAATCCATTCTTCTTTTTGAAATATCAAAAATCTAATTTCCTTAATTTGATTTCAAGTCAATTATTCCCAATGATAATTATTTATTTATTTATTTAAAATAATAATTATCGATTTTACTTTAAATTAAGTAATCAATATCGTTAATAATAATATTAATAATCTTTTAAATGAATACATTGGAGAAAAATCCACTTAATCAACTTTAATAAAAACTAAATTTAATTTAATTAATTAATAAATATATAATAACTATATTAAAATTCATTTATTATTTATTATGCCTATTAAATATTAATTAAAAATTATTAATAAATAATAATTTTATTAAACACTTTTAAATTTTTTAATAAAATAAAAATTACAAAACAATATCGATTCGACACTCCCATTAACATGGGGTCTGTTGTCCACGACAGCTACACTACTGTGACAGTAGGTAGCCCTGCTGTTCATGGCAGGTACCTGTCATGGCAGTAGGTACACTGTTGTAGCAGTGCCCCATCATGCGATGGTTGTGGAGAGAGGAAAATGGGGGAGGTGGGGTAAAAACCCCCTTGCAATTATTATTTTAAAAAATTTTAAAAAAAGAATTGTGTCTTTTTCAATAGATTTTATTTTATAAATTTCTATAATATATATATATATATATATATATAACCCCTCTTTCCAATTTATTGAAAAAAAATAAAAATTTAATAACAAGTTCCAGCCTTAATCTAATAGGGAAAATATGGCCAATCGATTGAATCTTCTTTTTAAATTTTAAATTTTAATACAAAACCCTTCCTTGTTCAATTTCCACTTATAAATCTATTGAAGGAGGATTATATTGATCTTTTAATCTTCCCGTATATAGAAGATTTAACATACATACAAGGAATTCACAATACTAAAACATTCATCATAAGAATTATTCAAGAAGTCATTTAATAGTCATGATGAAGATAGGAAAAGAAAGAGCATAATAAACTATATGAAAAATCACAAGCATCTACCTGGACTCTTATGCTAATTGCTACGCCCAAAAAGATTGTGAGAGAAATTTCTCCTCTCAAAACTTTCTCTCTTCAAAATTCTTTTCTCTTCCAAAATTTGCGGTCCTTTGAAAATGAACCCTCAATTGGTGATAAGGAGTTCTCTCCTAAAATCGTAGCACTAATTGTGCGTTTGCCCGAGAGGACTTCTTGTTCACTAGACTTTAACTCTTATTGTCTTTTTCTTTTTCTTTTCTTTATCTTTTCCATGCATGTTAATGAATAATAAAATAACTTTATTTAATTTTTAGTGGACTTCTCTTTTCAATTAATTTATTAAATTTTAATCTCATGCACTCTTCATGCAATCTTAAAACTTTTAATAAATTAATATCTTTTCACTTCTTAATTTATTTTCAAATATTTTAATTGATAAAATATTTATTAACTTAAATAATAATAGTATTTAACATTTATTTCAAAATGAACTCTAAATATATTATTATTAAATTAAATAAATATTATCATGTTCTAAAATTAAACTTATAACTTTTATCTTTAAATTTAATTCTTTTTATTTAAATAAATTTCCCAATTAGTTGAATATAATTAAATATTAAAAATACCATAGTAAATTTCTATTAAATTAAATCATTAATTTAATAATTTAACTTGACTTAATTAATAGAAAAATCACTAAAGACTCATAAAATAAAATACGAAAACCCATCATAGAAAAACACATACAAGATCAAACTAAAGGGTTATAATCACAAATTAACATCATTCAACGCATTCAGAAGGTAAACAACTCAAATACTTGTCCTAATTTTCTAGGACAAATGATTTAAAGGTTTAGGATTTGAACTTAAGAATTTATCTCCCCTCTCTTACCATTGAGATAATGCGATAGGGTATGCTCATCCTGGCAATTCAGGGAAGTAGATACTTGGTACTTACAATTTGCATAAAATCTATGCATGTACAAACATAACATTCTAAACTAAACAAACAATGGCAGGAAGTGGTGCATTGTGTAGATTTCGACTAGCAGGTGACTACGACTCCCTTCCTTAATCACATTAGAAACTCCATAGATAAAGAAAACATACACACACATCATACACATGTAGTATGGGGTAAGTATCCATAAGAAAACACATGATAATCCATTTGAATTATCATCATCAATAACTGAAATCATTGAATAATCATCATGCATACATGAATTAAGTATAGAGTACCAAGTAATCTCATCATAAATCAACTAAATATGAAACAATATCTAATAATCTGAAAGTAATGCTACTAAACATCAAGCATAAAACTAGCCTAAAAGAGTTTGGCAATAATGACAAAATGCAAAGTAGGGGCAAGCACTATAGATGGAAAGAAATAGTGCCAAATTTCTACTAAGCCCATGAGTAGAGAAGTAAAGAAATGTAGCTTATTTTCCCTAATTAATAGTCTAAAGTAGCCTACTAGGGAGTTTTATGAGGTTTACATAGAATTTAATAGGAAGGCTAGTGATTCCCTTGGTATTTTGATTCATGATCCTCTACTTTATTTTCCTCCAAAATCCTTAATCAGGGATACTCATACTAAGGAGAAGGGGGTTGTGTGAAAAATCTTGAACATGGACTCAGTGTCCCTAGGTATTTCTAGGGAGAATATTGAGATGGAGTACAAAAGGGATGAGGGGGTTGGGTGGATCTAAGGGAGCACATTGACACTTCTATATTTATAATCATAAATTCCAATAAAGAGTAAACCATAGACTTGTTAGAAACAATAGTCCACCAAGATAACTGAGAGGGGGTGGGGGGGTGAATCAATTATCTGATAATTAAAACATTTATCTTCTTTAAGAAAACTTAACCATTCAACCAAAGTAATAAACAACCATATTAAAATGTACATAGACAATTACACTAGATATGTTGACTAGGGAAACCCTTGATTAGAGGGAAAACCCTGGTGAGAATGATGCCTACAAGATGATGTACTACTATAAATATTCCTTGTTAGATAATGGACCTTGTTAGGAGTCTATTACAACATTTAGTATAATGAGTCCCTATTAGGAGACTTTGAATCCCTATTAGGAGATTCTAACCCTATTAGGAGTCGTGGTACAATGTCTACAAGATGAGCTCATTGCCCAAACATGCAATTTCAACTACAAGAAGAGCTCACTACTCAAACATGTAATTTACTATTATGTTATTTCCTTTGTTTAGTCAACAAAACCAATCACTATCAAACCTTATGGACTAGGTAAGGAACCTTAGATCAAACTTCAGATCACTCAGCAAAACCTCAACAATGAAGTTTCCTTCACTTCTACACTACTCTGCTCAACTTCACATTCCACTCTTCCTACTGCTTATCATAAATCATAAAATCATATTATTCCATACCATGATAAAAGAAAATGTCCTTCCTTTATACCAAGTCCTAAAAAAACAATTCCCTAAGTCAGCTTTTAGACCTTCACAATTAATTACTATAGAACCTCATTAAGAACATGTTACACTTAGCGATAACATAAATCTTTCACCTTGCAACTTGAATAACTTTTTGTACATGCAATATTATGACAAGAAAACTTAGTCACAAAATCTTCAACATGTCTTCTTCATATCCTCAACCTTGATCCTTAGAATATTAACTATGTTAAGAAATATAACAATTTTACCAGAACATGCCTCTATGAACTCTTTCTTAGAACAAATGTCACCAAAAACTTACATAAATTCTTTTAGACTTATCCTTTCTTCTTCCAATATTAACTGCATATACCAAATACTTAGAAGTATCTCCCATAACCTCAAATAGTATGAACACACAACTAGCTATTCGTACCAACTTGATCTTTCCACTAATCTTCTGTCAGATACCATAGAAAACTACTATGTTGACATCAATGAAAAACTTAGTCATGAATGTAACATATCATCATAGTAACATATCTACAATACTCCCCCATAAGGATATCATTAGCATTCATACTTTTAACAATCTCCCCCTTTGGCATTGATGGAAACATAGGTGAAAAACATCTAGTTCCAAGAATACCAACAAAAGATTGTTCATTTTTTCATATCAACTATTCTCCCCCATTGATATACCTCAATGTGCTTTTTGCCAAATTGTCATACCATGTTGAACTTATGCCAAATATTTCCATACCATTTTTCATGCCAAACTTCTTCCTTAGCATAACGTTTTTCATGCAATATTCTCCCCCATTAACATCAATGTCAAAGGTTTCAACAACCAACATCTCTATATCAAACTCTACAACAATTGATTCTTACTTAGCTCGAGTGTCAAAAGACACTATTCAAAACAACATCCAATAAGAGTTCCAGATGACTTTGTCCTATAGATACTCCCCCATACAAAAGCATCAGCATTTAGTCCAAACAACAATGATGCTTCGTTACACTGGACTAATGCACTCTTGCATCTTCTACTCTGATGTAGGAAGGGGCATAACCTCAAGCATACCTCGCAAATACTCAAAAGTCTCTTTGGGAAGAGGCTTAGTGAATATATTTGTAATCTGCTCTTTAGTGCTCACATACTCCAATTTGATTCCCTTTTCTACAACTTTCTCTCTCAACATATGATACTTAATAAAAATGTGCTTAACCTTAGAATGAAACACTAGATTCTTGGACATATTTATTGTACTTGTGTTGTCACAATGTATGACAATAGGTTCATTGATTTCTATCCTTATATCTTTTAGCATTTGTGTCATCCAAATGATATAATTGCAATTGTTTTCTACTACAACATACTTTGTTTCTGGTGTACTTTGTGATGTACAATCTGGCCTCTTGCTTAACCAAGAAACCAATCTTCCTCCAAGAAAGAAGGCTCCACCATTGGTGCTTTTTTTGTCATCCATACTACTTACCCAATTTGCATCAGTATAAGCACCTAGAGTGAAATCATTAGATCTATCATACCACAATCCAAACTTTGATGTTCCCTTTAGATATCTAAATATCCTTTTCACTACTACATAATGTGCTTCTCTAGGATCAGCTTGGAATCTTGCAACAATTCCAACTACATTTGCTATATCTTGCCTTGTGTGAGTCAGATATTGCAATCCTCCAATCAGAGATCTATACTTCTTCTGTTCAACAATAGGTGTCTCATCCTTTTTAGATAACGTGTGCCTAGTTATCATAGGTGTTCCAATGGGTTTGCATATTTCCAACCCAAACCTTTTCAATAACTCCTTCAAGTACTTTGTCTGAGAAATGGATATGCCTTCTTTATTCTTCTGCAATCCTAGGAAATATGTCAACTCTCCTATCATACTCATTTCAAGTTCTTTCTTCATCTCCTCATCAAACTTTTCATTTTCTTCATCATTTCTTCCAAATATGATATCATTAACAAATATTACCAAAATCATCAAAGCATCATCAATTTATTTCTAATATAGATTACTATCTGTCATACCTTTGCTATATCCAAGTTTTGTCAAATGTTTTTCCAACCTTTCATACCAAGTTCTAGGTGCTTGCTTCAATCCATACAATTCTTTTCTTAATTTGCATACTATGTTCTTGTCGTCTATCAAAGGACATCCTCCAGGCTGCTCAATTTATACTTCTTCTTCAAGTTCTCCACTCAGAAATGCTGACTTGATCCATCTGATATACTTTGAGTTTCTTCTATGTTGCATAGGCTAGAAATAATCTTACTACACTAGAGCATAAGTTTCCTCATAATCTATCCCTTCTTGTTGTAACCTTTACATACCAATCATACTTTTTTTCTTATACCTTAGCCTTGTTCATTCATTTTGTTTCTAAAGACCCATTTAGTTCCTATGACATTTCTATTTGCTAGTCTGGGAACCAATTCCCGTGTTTCATTCTTTACTATTAGATCCAATTCCTCTTTCATTTCTTATTTCCAATAATCATCTTTATATGCTTCATCTACATTCTTGGGCTCAACTTGAGATATCAACCATAGTTCTTCATTTACTCTACTTCTTGTCATCACATCTTTGTCTATTCTTCTGATGATCTACTCGGATGGGTGATTCTTTATCATATTATTTTCTAAAGTAGGAGTTGTTATCTTAGCACTTGGCTCTTTTGAATTTTTTAAGCTTTTTCTTGCCTTGGCTCTCCTTCATTCTATAAATCAATGTTAGTCTCAAGAAATACTTCATCATTCCTTGGCTTAGTAACAACATAACCATTTAAATTATAATAAACTATTCTCTCTTGTATCCTAAATTTCCATAATAGTCTTAGTTCTATGATTATAACATCTATAAGCCTTGCTTTTCAATGAATAAACCAAGAAACATACCTTTATTACTTCTAGCATTAAACTTACCAATGTCATCATCTTGTTTGATATAGTACTTACTTTCAAAAATTCTAAAATACTTAACTGTAGGTGATGACCAAACCACAGTTCATAAGGGGCTTATTTTTGTCTTTCCAAACTTGCACTCTATTCATAGTATAGACCATCGTATTCACAACTTCTCTCTAAAATGCTTTGGATACATCATTCTCTACTAACATAGCTCTTGCATCTTCTATAATTGACTTGTTTCTTCTTTTTGCAACACCATTCTATTTAGGGGTTCTTGAATATGATAATCATCTTTTAATTCCATTTTCTTCACAAAACATGTTAAAATCATTTGAAGTAAATTCTCCTCCTCTACCTAATCTTAAACATTTAATCTTCATACTAGATTAATTCTCAACCCTATTCTTGAATATCTTAAACTTATCAAATGCCTTAAACTTCTCTTTAAAAAATTCAACCCACATCATTCTAGAAAAATCATCAACTAGAATCATAAAGTACCTTTCACCATGGAATCCTTTAGTCATTGTAGGATTTCTAAGATTTGTGTGTACAATCTCCAACTTCACTGTGGTGGTAAACTTCTTGCTGGGAAAATAAGTTTTGTTATGCTTAGCCAAAGCACACTCCTTGCAAATTGTGTTGTTAGGCTTTACAATCTTTGAAAAATCTCTAAGTACAAACATTCTACTAGTCCTCATAATACTTTCAAAGTCTCTATGAAAAAATATCTTATGTCATAACCAACTATCATCTACCTTTGCAACCAAACATGTCATTTTAGTAGGATTCAACTAAAATACATTACTTCTAGATCTGATTCTTGTTCCAATTACCTTTCCATCTTTATCTTTGATCATGCATGTCTTTTCTATGAACTGTAATTGATAACCTTTGTCTACTAATTGACCAACACTCAAAATATTTTTCTTTAAGCCATCAACAAAGTATACATCCTTGGTGTTAATTTTTTCATTAAGAGTTATAGATCCAATACCTTTAACTTGGCATGTTGAATTGTTTCCAACTTTGACAATTCCTCCATCCTAACTTTTGAAGTCAATAAACTTGTTCATCTCACCAGTCATATGATGTCAACAACCACTATCAATTATCCAATTAAATTTTTTCTTAACCTATGACACCAAAGCTACCTTTTCTAGACTTTCTTATTTAATTGTCAGAAGTCCAATTTCATCATCACTAGCATTGAATGCTTGTTCATCAAAATCATTATCTTCATTTGCATACAAACAGTCTCTATCTTTTCTAGGTTTGTAGTTTCTGTTATACTTTTTCTCTCTTTTAGGACACTTAGATGCATAATGACCATATTAATCAAAAGTCCAACATTTAAAAATTTTCTTACCTCCATTTTCTCTTCTTACGAGAAGGGCTACTCCTTATCAATCTTTCTATCCTCCTCAAATCTACTAGTGCTAGCAAAATATCCTCTAGCACTTGTGCTCCTTGATAAATTAGGTCGAATATTCAAGGCACTAAAAGCTATCTCTATTCTAGTCAATTCTCTAGACTGTCTAAGTTCATTCTCAACTACTTCAAGTCTTCCAAGCAATATCACCTTTGTGAAATATTTGGTACAAGATATCAAAAACTGTATGATCTGAACTATTGACATAAATGGTGGTGTTAGAGTCTTCAATATCTTCCATATAACCTCATCATCTTCTTTGGTTCCTCCTTGAGCTTTGATACCTATAGTAATTTCTGATATCCTATCTATATATGTTGTTATAGATTCATCTTCCATCATTTTAGGATTTTGAAATGCACAAATCCAACTTTGTAATCTCAACTTCTTAGAATGTGCATCTCCATCAAAACTATTTTCCAAAGCTTTCCAAATCAAATGTGAAGTAGCAAGTGATTTTACCTAATTGTACTCAATTTTAGGAAGTGTAGTCAATAATGTTTCTCTAGCTCTCATGTCACACAAAAAAAGATCTCTTTTTGCCTTGGTGAAAATTTCCAAATCCTTTTCAACAATGATTGTCTTTTTTGATTTTGTCAAGATCCAATATCCCAAACCCATACACAACAGATGTGTGTTCATCTTTTCTTCCCAACTATCATAATTTTTCCATCAAAATTCAGACTATCTTTCTTGAACATGTTCACCATGGATGTCCCAAAGTTTTAAAAATTTTCCTTCAAGGACCTAATGCTCTGATACTAATTATTAGAAATAATAGTCCACCAAGATAACTAAGAGAGGAGGGGTGAATCAGTTATCTGACAATTAAATTATTTCTCTTCTTTAAAAAAACTTAACCATTGAACCAAAGTAAACAACAACCATATTAAAATGCACATAGATAATTACAATAGATATGTTGACTAGGGAAACCCTTGATCAAAGGAAAAACCCTGGCGGGAATGATTTTCACAAGAAGATGTACTAATATAAATATTCCTTGTTAGAGGATGGACCCTGTTAGGAGTCTATTATAAAATTTAATACAATAAACCCTTGTTAGGAGACTTTAAATTCTTGTTAGGAGATTCCAACCCTATCAGGAGTTGCACCAACCCTGTTAGGAGTTGTGGGACAATGTGTGGAAGATGAGTCCACTACCCAAACATGCAATTTCAACTACAAGAAGAACACACTGCTCAAACATGTAATTTACCATTATATTCTTCTTTCCTTTATTCTTTCAACCAAATGAATCAATACTAGACCTTGTAGACCAGGTCACGAGCCTCGAATCAAACCTCAAATCACTCAACAAAACCTCAGTAATGAAGTATGCTCCACTTCTGCACTTCTCTGCTCAACTCTGCATTCTGCTCTTACTATTGCTTATCATCAATCATATCATTCCATACCAAGATAAAGGAAAATGTCCTTCCTTTATACCAAGTCCTCAAAAATAATTCCTTGAGTTGGCTATTAGACCTTCTCAATTAATTATTATAGGACCTCATTAAGAACACATTATACTTAGAGATATCATAAATCTTTCACCTTGCAACTTGAATAACTTTTGGTACATGCAATATTATGACAAGTGAACTTATACATGTCATCTTAAACATGTCTTCTTCATATCCTAAACCTCAATCCTTATAATATTAACTCTACTAAGATATATAACAAGTTTACCATAACATGCCTCTGTAAACTCTATCTCAAAATAGACATCACCAAAAACTTACATAACTTCTTGGAGACCTATCATTTCTACTTCCAACGTGAACTACATATACTAGATACTTACAAATATCTCCCATAACCTTGGATAGTTAGAACATGCAAGTAGTCATCCATACCAACTTGATCTTTCCATTGTTCTTTTGTTAGATACCATAGAAAACTGCTATGTTGACATCAATGACAAACCTAGTCATGAATGTAACATATCATCATAGTAACATATATACAATACTCCCCCATAGGGATATCATTTACATTCATACTTGCAACAAGACTTCCTCAATAATGCTAGAAGCATTCTGGATAACTTCAAGTCTATCAAGTGGTTTTACCATGAAGTCATTGATATAAAGGATATGATGAACTACTTGGAAGACAAGTGAAATACTCATAAGAGTGTTGATATTGAGGTTTGGGATGTGAATAACTTTGGTTCTCTCATGGACATGGCTACCTTTTATAGATTGGAAGTGAAGGCGTTTGAGTTGGACAACATGACCTCAAGATAGGAAAACATCTTAAAGAACATTGCTGACTAGATTTTCAAAATTATGAAGTCCTATACAATGAACACATTAAGATATTAATATGAAATTATGGAGGGTTTTTTTATATGGGAAGGATATTATGAAGATCATGGAAGATCAAGAGGATCCTAGAGAAAGTTAGGGTGGCGAAAGAAAAATGACTAGGTCAAACACTAGGAAGCAATTTATTTTGATGAAAGAGGAGGTGAAGAAAATTAAAAGGGCCACTAAAGGTATGGATCATCTATAGGTGAAGGGGACAAATATTCTTAAGAGAATTCTCTAAGGGGCATTTCATTGTGTGGTCATTGGTCCTTACTTTTTAAAATCTTATTATGTGTGTTGGAAGTATATTGGGAAAGTTAGATGCTGAGAGGGGGGGTGAATCAATATCTATGAAACTTTTACCCTTTCAAACAAGTATCAAATGTGATAACTTTACTTGTGATCCTTATCTCAATAATATCATAAATCACATAAACACTTATTATTATGATGTATCAGATCTAACAATTAATTACATCCATAAAATATGTAAGGAAATGATCAACACATTAAAAAAAAAAATTGGTTACCCATAAAATCTCCAATGTGAAGGTAAAACTTGGGTGGGAATGACACCCACAAATATACAATACTAAAACAATAATGTTTGCTTGTTTGAGATGCAATTTTGATCAATTTTGATGATGTACCCTATGAGGGGTCTACCCTATTAAGATCTTACAAAAATTATATAGTCTACATTGATTAAAGGATTTAAAACTTACAACTAAGTACAAACTATATTAGGAGATTTACAAAAGGTTTGTTATCACCACTATGTTAAGAGATTTACCCTAAAACACTTGCTAGAATGTATCAGTACCTAATCCATTCGTTTTCACTTCAAATGTAGATAACGGATCTCCTCTTTACAATCTCTAATCTGATATATCTATATTATGCCCTTCACTACTCTGCTCGATCCTTCTTCTTGGTTCACCTTCACACTTCTCTTATAGCATCCAAACTTGCAACCTCTCTCACATACATATTAAAATTAGGGTTCAGATCCTCTTCTTATAACTAATTATAGAAGATTCCATATCATAATTAACAATCTAGATCTCTCTCTTTTGCTGATTAGTTCTTCCATTTTTCTAACTGGCTAATCACCTTACGTAGGGATTAATGATCCATAAAAAAAAATTGTAATCACTTCTATAATTTACTCCTAAATCATTAAAACATGCATTCAACTCAACACAAATTATCTACCTCAATTTTTGTGCCATTCCAAACAAATATATCAAAACTAGTTTACTCAGTACTTGAACATTATGATGCTCAGTCATGTTTAATGTTCATGGTGTCCCTTAGCCTCTATCTTCTCAAATTATACTTTGACTCAACATCTATACACTCAACATGAATTATCTTCTAGATGACTCATCATATATTGGAGTACTCGACGATCATAAACTTTCTTTGCAAAAATAATTGCTTAGCTTCAACTGAGTTACATACAAGTCTAATTATAAGGCTAAGCCTATATAGGATGGCTCAGTTGAACTAATGATCGACCAAATTAGACAAGTATATGAGTAAGTGTTCGACACCAATATACAACTTGACTTAGGGACCAACAATCTCCCCCTTTGACATTAGTGGAAAAACCACTTTGTAATGGTCAAACATTACATACCAATACAAAAAATACTCCCCATTAGACAATAATCTAGAAATATTTTCATAGTTCTGACTTCTTATGACTCAAAAGCTAATATACACAACAAAAAAATCTCAAAATTTAAAAACATGACAAATGTCTATAAAAATGTTTACACCATCATACCTTTTATCATGAATCTCTCTAATTCTCCCTTGTTTTTGTCATAATTATTCTTATGTATACTTGGGGTTTGAATATTACTCCATATTTATCCAAAATTGGTTTGTGGGATTTAAGAATCATATCCATTATATCCTCCTAATTCTTCTCCAATTCATCAAGAATGTATCATTAAATCTCCAATGTGGCTGTAAGATGAACCATATTATCTCTAATAGACAATTGTTGATTTCTCTAAATTAAATCTTTAGCAATATTAATGTTCTTTTTATAGAGTCAGAAAAGCTTGTATTTTTAATAGCTCTTCTTGCATCTTTCTTTTTTATTGTAACAATTCATATTGTTCAGTATACAAAAGTTGTAGCTTGGAGAAATGAAAAGAACTGGTACTAGCATCGGAGGTCAAGATGCCTACACTCTTTTACATCAATCTTATCGATCTAGTCTCTTACCTCCTTTGTAAATGCTAAAACGTAAAAAATTTTGACGAATAACAAATTATTGTTAAATGTTTTCTTCTGCACATCAATAGATTTTTTGGATAACTCAACTATATTTACAACTATCTCAATTGATACTTTCTCCATCACTTTATTATCATGTCTCTTCTCAGATCTTTCCATGATCTTGTGTTGAATGTCAATATCTAGCTCATTAATTTTATCTACAATATGCACCAATTGATTGAGAATGGGTGCTTGTTCATCTAAATCACTAATAATAATTATATCCAAAAGAATATCTTTAATTTCAAACAAAACTTGTTTCTTTTGATGCTCCCTTTTGAGCTTAGCTTGCTTAGCCTTTCTTGGAAACAATTCACTTAAAATTATCAATTTCTCCTATGTTAGAGTAGACTTATCCCAATCAGGTATGACAATAGCCTCATCTAAGGTAATTTATTTACCTTTGATTACCTTAGGTGATTGTTTAACCTTCTTCAACCTTTTGGCTTTTGAATCTAGAGTGCTAGAGCTTTGCAATGTTAGTTGCAAACCTTTGATTTGAAATGTTAGATTCACAATTTGTGATCCATATATCACATCACTATGTTTCTTTGATCCTCCTATCTTCTCTACACTTGGATATGTTGTTGTTCCACCTAATTGATAAATGGTAGAAAATATTTAGAGTTAACCATTTGAACTCAGTATCCATGTCTCCTTTTCTTCCTGACTTAGAGGTCCTAAGACATGTGGCCTCTCACTACCTGTAGTAGATTTCTCTACTATATCCTTTTGATTCTATTCTTATGCCAACCCACTCTTCTTCTCAACAACTATAAACTTTGCCTCATCTTACACACTTGATTCAACAATAGCATTAGATTATCTATTTAAATCATTCTTATGTATTGAGATGGTTTTTGACTTGCAATCATTGGATATTCCTTTATCTATATAATTATAGGATTGGTTTCCATCAAAATGCCTTTGATAGATTTAGGAGTTGGCTCCTCTTTCTCTGGCTCAGTAGACACTAACTTGTCATACTATGTAGATACCTTGGACAATGTATTTTCAGCAATTCCATCCTCAATGGTGATTGTCCCTACCTATTTTACACTCTCTTCTGCCATCTTTTGAATAGTTTTAACTAATTTCTTGACATCATTGTAGATATCTTCTATATTGTCTAGCTCAACTCTTTCATCTTCCTTTTCTTCTTTTTCTACTTTTGTAGGAATCAATCCAAAAAATTTCTTCAATATTAACTTAATCTCATGTACAAAATCCTTAATTTTGTTCCTAAATTTTTTGAAAGCCCTTGGCTTTGACACAAATTTCTTTGCATATTCTTTCATTGATATTTCCATGTGACACTTTCCTAAATCTGGCAGGACATAGGCTAATGTAGCCTCTCTTATTTTCTTTTTAGTAGTCAATGTCCATTTTCATTTTGCATCAATTTTATTGTATAACTCTTCTATAAATTCATTACTTAACATTATTGGTTTATATTTAAAATTCACCATCATATCTACAACAACCTTTTCTACTTTCTCTTTATCAATTCTATCTAAAGTTTCATATCTTACACGCTTGAAACTTGTTAATTCAACTGAACTCCTTATATATTTACATACCTTATCAATGGATTGAGGTGCTCTCCTTGGTACTATTTGAAACTCTCTCAAGTCATCTGACTCACTCCTCTCATCTTTTTTTTCTTCTTCATCATCTAGTTTGACAACTACTTTTATTCTATTCATCTTTTTCTCCTAGTTTTACTCGGCCTTTGATGTTCTCTTCTTAGGACTTTTTCCCTTGATTGGCCTTGTGATATTTACTAGTCCTTTCCTTGCCGGCTTGGTAGATGTAGGACTTGTTGCCTTAGATCCTTTTCTTGTAACTCTTCTTGGTGTAAATGTGGGTAGGGTTGCTACTTTCTTTAAGCTCTTTTTCACCTTAGGATCAACTACTACAACCTCCTCATTTTTGGTTTCCTTGGTATCAAAAACAACTAGT
Organism: Cupressus sempervirens; assembly: GCA_028749045.1. Lineage (NCBI taxonomy): Eukaryota > Viridiplantae > Streptophyta > Pinopsida > Cupressales > Cupressaceae > Cupressus > Cupressus sempervirens. The sequence goes on from CM053784.1 coordinate 285,555,285, forward strand.
TCTTTTATTTTCCCTTCATCTTCTTCATCATCATCACCTTCACTGCTAAGATCTTCTTCTTTTCCTTCTATGATCTACAATATTGATTCTCCAAGATTTCTTTCCAAGTCTTGGATCATTCTCTTCGTTTTCCTATCCATCTTAAGTACTTTTGTCTGCATCATCACTTTTATCTTTGCAATCTCATATGTGTCAAATGGATCAAAATTCTTATCAATTTCTTCTACTAGCAACACTATAATAACTAGAATCACTTATCAACATTCACTTCACATTGCATAGGCCTTAGCCATTCCACCCTTAATATTGCAGCCTAAACATATGTATAGTTTGTGTCAACTAGAAAACATATGTGATCATAACATTTATCAACAAAAAAATTAGGTATACTTGATCTATTCTTCATCTTTCTTTTAAAGTCTTCAAAATAACCATCCATAATGGTCTCAAAATTTTCACCTATTTTCTTAATAAATTTCTTTATTTGCTTAGTCATAGGCCTTGACTTATCCTAGACAACATCTCCAACTATAGGAAAAGAGTTTCGTACATAGAAAAATAAGCATATAGTTAGAGAACCAAACTTACATGATGTTTTCTTGGCTTTTTTGATAGCTCCAAGGTTCTTGACAAGTTGAATAAGCTGAAAATTGGCTAAATCATAGTTATGTTCCTTCTTGACTAGTTTATATCCCATGTCAATATCTAGAGATGACACACTATTCATTTGGCTTGACTAATATACCTTGTTTTTAGTCAAACAAATTGAAAACTCAATAATTTGATCTTCAATTTCATTAATTGATATTCCTTGACCATTGTACTTTTCCTTTGTTAGGTCTTCAATCATGTCCCTTGCATGATAGCAAATAGTCTTAACTTGGTCCAAAATAGGGTAAATAGTTACATCATGTAGGATAGACTTTGTAATTTTAACTAGCACATTTTCCAAAAATAACTTCATATTATGTGTCTTGCTAAAAAAAATCATTATCCATTAAACCTTAAACACCTTCGAGGTCGCTAGGGCATGAGTTAATCCTTTCTCGGCCACAACTCTATTTTTATCCTTCACTACCCCATTCTCACACAACTTATCATATGCATTCCTCAATTCAAAATTACCTATTTTTCCTATTTTCCATGTGTACCATGACCTTACATCGAGCACCATGATTACATAGGGAGGAATCACAGATAACGCTTTTGAAGAGTCTCCTATCAATACAATTTTTGGATACAACTTGAATTTCAAAAGGGGGAAAGCATCATTGCAAACAATTTGAGCATTAATATCCTTCAATATTTCCCTCTTCTCACTTGAAGAAGAAGATGATACCATTTCATAAACTAGTGTTTAAAACCTTTAAACAACTTCACAAATTAACAACTCGGTTCAAACAACTTTGCAAACTTACCATTTTACTCGATGACATGCAATGAAATATTTCTATAACTTGCACAAATTGCTCCTGGAAATTGTCTTGTTCTTTTCTCTAAGATTTAGATAGCCTAGCAAGTTAGAATGAACTCAAAAATTTACTATATGCATTCAATAGTCAAAATGATCTTTTATTGAATGCTTCGTACTCTAAGTAGGTAAACACCAAAAGCATGGCATCTATCTCAAGTTTCTTTGTAAATCTTGGAAGTCATACCTACTACTTTTCTTGGCCAGTACCATAACTCAGCCTATTCACTCCACTTTATTGTCTTGATTGTCTCATCAGCTTGGTTGATGCTATAACTCAATCACTATCACACAACCAATACTGATGCTCAACATCAACTATTCACCAATAAAGTATATGTATCTTTTTCTTAGTTCTCATTTCATATTTATCGTAATGCATCTCATCTGATGTAGTTATGGACTTCATTACACCATATGGTAGGAATTGATGTATGATATATCATTTGAAATATAATTCCTTACATACCTTTTTTTACCTAGTTTAAGGTAGTGTGATCACTTGGTCCATTGAATTAGGTGATCTATGCATTATTAGCTACACTACCTTCTACCTTCCTCCTTCTTTCTCCATGTTTGATTCATCTAATTTCTCTCTTGTTCATCATTCATAGCTTCTTTAAATGGTTTTGTTCATTGTTATATGTTGGTTCTTGGGCCTTATAGTTTCTTCTTAAATGACCAATCTTGTGACAACTATAACAAACTAAAATTTCATTCATCCAACTCTTGTATTTACATCTGGAATGCATCCTAATACAATTTTCTATAATTTGACCATATTCACCATATAACTAAAAATCCTACCATGTATTATAATCCCAATTTATTGTGTTACCTTTCTTAGGTGAATTTCCTTGTTTCTTGGGTGTCTAGTTAGGTCTTGCATTAGATTTTTAATCTTGTTCTCTATGACCATACTTGTAACAATTGTAGTAATATCTTTCAAATATAGAAGTGGTTGGTTCTTTATTAGCCTTTAATATACATTCATGTGCTTGATGACCTTACTTGTTACAATTAAAAAAATATCCATTAAATTTTTGCTTAGGATTTGACTTACCAATCTTTCTTTTGTAGACATTTTTGTGTGTCTTGGCTTTCCATAGTGATAACACGTAGGAAACACAGAGAAGTCGGCAAATGGTGATCAGATTGCAGGGTCAGAGTAGGACAAGGATGGGAAAGATGTTGATGCTATAGAGGGTGGGGAGCCACATGATTTGTAGCCACATCTAGGCAAAAATAATATTTTTCATTCTCTTCCTAGGTCTTCAAGAGGAGAGGCCCAGGGAGTCTGGGGTCAGTGGACGAGTCTCTTTGGAGTCAACCTTCAAGTAAGTCAATTTTCCCCAAATTCATTGATAAATCCATTAAGGAAAAAGGGATCTTTTCTCTAGAAGTACCCACTAAAATTATCAACCACAACATCTTGAGCATGGTGACTACCGTAGTGGATAAATTTATTGGACCCAGACAAAACATTGATCTGGTTAGGATTTTTGCAAGGAACAAAAGGGAGCTGAAAGGGTAGGTTGAATTAATGGCCATGGCTAAAGATTTTATGTCTTTTGAGTTCTCTTTACCAAAGGACTACTCTAAAATTCTGTGTGCAAGAAACTAGTCAATAGGTAAGTCTACTCTCATCCTTCAAAAGTGGACTTCCAATCTAGACCTGAACAATGACTTCCTCACCCAGGCCCTAGTTTGGATAAGGTTGTTGGAGCTGCCCTTAGAATATTGGCATGAGGATGTTTTTGATGGCATAGCCAGATCCTTTGGAGAATTTCTTTCAATTGATCCTATTACTATAGCCAAAAAAAGAATTACATATGCTAGAATATGTGTTGGGGTGGTTGAGGGGCAGGATATGCCCCAAGTGATTGAATTTTAGTCTCGGCTAGGAAAAAGGGTTCAACATATTGACTATGAAAATTTTCCTTTTTTCTGCTTCTATTGCAAAAAGGTAGGACATAAAGTGAAGACTTTCCCAATCTTCAAAGAGAAGGTTAAGGCTAGTAAAGCCTAGAACAAACTAGGTAGGAACAAAGCAGGTGCACCCAGAAAAGTGTGGAAGGAAAAAGCCTTAGAAGGAAAGAACCTAGGGGGAGATGAAGGTAAAGATAAGAGGGATTTACCAAAGGATAGGAACAATCCAACAAATGTCAAAGAACCTGAGGAGTTGGATCACTCTGAACAACAATGACTTATCTGTTATTCCTAAACCAATTAACCCTGTGGTTGAGAAAGGGGGGGCCTCTCCTAAGTTGGGTGGGAAGTTCTTTGCTTTAGATACCAAAGAGAAGGAGATTGATATCTCTATTGTTCCAGATTCTTAGGTAGGGCCTATTGGAGAGCTACAGGATCAACCTCTCTCTCAAGAATCAAACACCAGCCCTAATAAAGGAGCTTCCCTTGCAACTATGAACAAAATCCTTGAAAGGTTGTCAACTACTATCCCTAGGCACCTATCCTAGTTAGAGGCTCTCTTTGATAGTTGTAAGGAATTAAATGAGGCCCCTTGGATATCTATCAAGAAAAAAGAGAAGAATAGTAGGGATCCTTCCCCAGTCTCTCTAGCTACCACTAGTAGCAGGGTGAAAGCTAATCTTGGAAAAAAATCCAACACCCCAAGAAGAAAAAGTAAGAACCAAATCAAAAAGGAAGAAAAAAGAAGGAATCTTATGGATGGGACACAAAGAACCATATAGGAATCATGCACTTCAATCAAAACATGAAGATCATTTCCTGGAACATTTGTGGGCTCAATGGAACTCACAAACAAGAAATAGTAAAAAATATGGTAAGAGACCATAGACCTAACATTTTTTTTAATCTAGGAAACCAAAATGAAGAAGGAAAATACTAAGAAGATTTCCTTTGGAAAAATCATGAATAATGTGGCTATGGACTAGGAGGGGGTTGCTTATCATATGGAAGGACTTTTTGGAGGCTAGTATCCTATTTAATGAAGTTAATATTTTCCTCATGGTTTTTTCTAATCCTAAAGATAGATGAGATGGTTTTGTTGAATCTCTATGCTTCTAATACCAAGAATAGCAGAAGGATTTTTTGGATCAAAATTTTGGATCTGGTTAGTAATTTAGGTGATTCCAAAGGCATTATTATGGGAGATTTTAACACTCCTCTCTTAGCTACTAATAAGTTAGGAGGGATTCTACTTGATGTTGAAAGTAGACAAAATTTTACTAATTTGATTATGGATTTGGCTCTTTTGGATGTGAACCTTGGGGGTTGCAAGTTTACCTGGTCCAATAGAAGAATTGGCCAGGATTGCATTTAGGTAAGGTTAGATAGAGCTCTTATATCTTTGGATTGGCTAGGCAACTTCCACTATAAGATTTTTTCTCTTGTGAGGCTTCATTCAAACCATTCTCTTATTTCTCTTACTCTGGAAATAATTATTAGAAAGAAGGCCTTCCCCTTTAGATTTGAAAAAATGTGGTCGACTCATCCTAGATTGCATAACAAAATCAAAGAGTGGTGGGATATTGAGGTGGAAGGGATTTCCATGTATAGGGTTGCTAAGAAACTTAGGTTCATTAAATTTGACATTTAGAAATGGAACAAATTAGATTTCAGTAATATTTTTTAGGATAAGGAAAGGATCTTGGGGAACCTAGCTGAGGTGTAGAACAATATCTAGACTTGGAGTTGTGATGATAACTTGCTTAACTCTGAGAAGGAAATCTTAGCTGAACTACACCACATTGTTGGGAAAGAGGAAATGTTCTGGAGGTAGAGGTTGAGGTCGGTATGGCTCAAGGAAGGGGACAAAAGTTCTAGATTTTTCCACTTTTCACTATGAAACACCAGTTTACAAACAAAATTAGTGAGATCAAAAAGGGTAATGATACCTTAAAAGAAGATAATGAGATTTCTAAGGAAGCTATCAGGCATTTCTCTTTGATCCTTACGAAAGATCTCAACTTGGATGGTGAGGACCAGAATGAGGTTGTTAACTCCATCCCCAAGATCATTAGTAATGCTCAAAATTGGGCCTTACTGGCTATACCTAAGTATTATGAAATTAGAAAGGCAGTTTTTGATCTTCCAAATGAGAAGGCCCTTGGCCTTGATGGTTTCCCCACTTTCTTCTTTCAGTTGTACTAGGATATTATTCATGTTAATATTGTTAAAGTTGTCTAGGAATTCTTTAGTGTTAAAGACCTTCTGAAAGAAGTTAATGCTACTTTTCTGGTTTTGATTCCAAAACTTACTGGGGTGGATTCTTTTAGTTCTTTCAAGCCTATCAGTCTCTGAAACTCTTTTTATAATATCTTTATGAAAGTTCTTGCTAACAGACTTATCAATCTTCTTCTAGAGATCATCTCACCCCAACAGTCGAGCTTTGTTCCTAGTAGGCAAATTCTAGATTTTATCATGGAAGTCCATGAAGTTATCCATTCTTTGGAGGTAGAAGAGCAAGAAGGATTTCTTCTAAAGTTGGACCTTTCCAAGGCTTATGACAAGGTGGACTGGGGGTTTTTGGATAGAATTCTTGATGCTTTTGGTTTTAATGCTAAAGTGAGGAAGTTGTTATCCCAATTGGTTTCTACTCCCACCTTTGTGATCCTTGTGAATGGGGCCTCCTCTAATTTTTTAAAACCATCCAAGGGTCTTCACCAGGGAGACCCTTTATCCCCTCCTCTCTTCATCATTCTAGCTAAAGGCCTTGGTAGACTCATCAACTCCAGAAGGGGCAGAGGGGCTTTAGTGGGTTTGAAGCTATCCTCTAGTCCTTTGGTGTTTGCACACCAATATTTTGTTGATGATACTATTATGGGGGGCGAGTCCTCAGTGAGGGAAGCTAGATCTATTAAAAAGAATTTGAACACTTACTCCAGAGCCTTTGGATAGCTAATTAACTGGGACAAGAGCTCAATGTTCTTCTTTAATACCCTAGTTAGAAGAGAGAAAAAAAATTGTGGAGATTTTGGGGTGCAAGGTTGGATCTCTTCCTTCCACTTATTTAGGGCTCCCCTTGGAGCTTAAACCTCCAAAAACCTTCTCGGATAATCTGGTGGACAAATTCAATAGGAAGCTTGGTGGTTGGAAAGGTATTACTTTAAGCTAGGCGGGTAAGGTGACTCTGATTAAATCTACTTTACAAAATTTATCTACTTATGCTCTTAGCCTTTTTTCTATCCCTTCTAAGGTGGTTGACCACCTTAAAGCTATCCAAAGAAACTTTATGTGGTTAGGCATTGAGGAGAGTAAGAAATACCCATTGGTGGCTTGGAATTCCATTTGCAAATCTAAGAAGCAAGGGGCGTTGGGATTCCTAAGTTGAAACAGTTCAAATTAGCTCTTCAAGAAAAATAGATTTGGAGAATTTTCAATAAAAAAGGTGAATGGAGGGATATTTTGATGTCCAAATATGCCAATGATCTCAATCTTGAATAGTTCATTAATGGGGATCTTGACCCCAATGGATCTTCCATTTGGAATGGTCTTATGAGAACTAAGGATCTTTCCTTTGAGAAAGAAAAATGGAATGTGGGCAATGGGGAAGATATTAAATTTTGGCTTGATGACTAGCTCAATTTAGGCCCTCTCTGGGAAATTGAGGCTTTCAACAGATGGGCTAATGTTTGCATTGAAAGATTTGGGAGCAGGGTGAGTGACTACAAAATTCACAATGGGTGGATGGCCCTAGCTAAGGTGTTTGAGGAGCCAAAGCTACTAATGGATATGGTTAGACACATTCCTCTCTCCCACAATAAATATGCCATTTTCTGGGGGGAGACTGTGCATTGTATTTATACTATGGCCTCTGGCTATGAGATGTTGCAATTTTAGGGCCAGGCCCTAGTGTGGGCCAAAGCCTAGTATCCAGGCCTTATCCAAAAGATCAACATTTTCTTTTGGATCTTACTCCAAAATCATATTCTCATAGTGGATAACCTCACCAAAAGAGGCAATTGATGTATCATATGCAAAAATAACAGTGAGAGTGTTGACCATATGTTTATTCACCATCCTTTTATTAATTCTATCTAGTCTCTTTTCCTATCTTTTTTCAATCTTTCCTAGTGTTTTCCATCCAACATTTTGGAGCTCTTTGTTCAATGGCAATTTGGGATGGCTAATAAGGAATTTTAGACTTTATGGATTTGAGCCTTACCTCATGTTTGTTGGGGGGTCTAAAAAGAGTAGAAACAATCGAATCTTCAAGGATAAGGAGTTTAATGCCAAAATGGTTTTCAAAAAATGTTTTAATGCTTTGATGGAAAATTACACCAACACTAAAGGCCCTATCCCCCCTCTGAATACAATGGTCAAAGATAAAAGGGAGGGCTATAACTGGTCTCTCCCACCTATGGGTTTGCTTAAGGCCAATTTTGATGGGGCAACAAAAGGCAACCCAGGAAAGGTCGAGTTTGGTGGCATCATAAGAAATGAGCATGGGAAAGGGATTGCAGATTTCACCACCCCCTTGGGATTCAAACTAATAATTATGCAGAGGTGATTGTGGTGCACTAGACAATCAAGCTAGAAAAAGAAATTGGAGTGAAATTCCTTTGGCTAGAAGGAGACTCTAAAAACATAATTGATTGTCTCAATGGAAGAAACAAGCCTACTTGAACTACTACAAATATTATTGATCATTGCATCTAGTACCTACAAAATTTTGAAAAAACCTATCTGGCACATGAGTACCATGAGGCCAACAATGTGGTGGATAGGTTGGAAAACTAGGTAGTCACGTATGATGAGGTAGCTAAGTGGATAGATGGGCATGATATCCCATCAGAGTTTAATGAGGTCATCAAAAGGGATCATATCCTGGGTAGATTGGGTATAATTAAATGTCATAATGAAAGTTAGTAAGTTTCAGGCTATGGTCAGTAATAACATGTGTGGTTTTATTATGATAATCAATGATTTATGGGGAATTGGCAGAGTTGTGAGGTGGAAGTACGATATTTCTTGTACTTCCCATATCTATAATATCCATCAACCTATTTCAAGTACCAATTGTGGGGAGCAAATTCACAAGGTGAAAAGAAGGTGTAAGAAAGTGAGGAGAGTCAAAGGCTTGTAGGTTTTGAAGTGTTTTGATATTGATTACAAAGGCTGCATTGAGAAGAACACCATGGTGGGGGAAAGACATAGGAGGGAACCAGAGGATGAAGCCCAGAAGTGGAAAAGAAGATCCAAAGTGTGGAACATCTTGAGGAGAGGAGAAATAAAGAATTATATTGAATGCTTCCATGGATGGAAATCCTTTGTTACCAAAAGCATGGTTAGGAATTGGAATGAGGGCATAGTTAAAATTGATGGGGTGGAATTCTCTGTTACGAAAGAAATATTCTCCCAGATAACTGACATCCCTATTATTGGAAAGAAATTTTATAGAGATCAGAAAGTTTCTAGGCAAGTGGTGATGGAGTTTACTAAGAACCATGAGGAGAAAGATGTGCTAGTGAAGAAAGGTACCCATTATCTCCCGAGCTCCATCAAACCTCTTTGGATATTTGTGCTCTATTCCATCAACAAATATATTACTTTGGATACCAGGTTTGATCGTATATGCACTTATCACTTCATGCTCCTCAACCATTTTAGGTATGGGGTAAAAATATTTGTCCCCTTCTACCTTTATGTGTCCATGAATGATAATATTAATGAGTATAAAGAAAAGAAAACTAGAAATACACCGCTCCATGAGGGGTTGTTGCTATTAATTTATGAATACTTCAAAGGTAGGACTATTAGTAAACAAATCAAAGATAGGAAAGAAGGGAAGAAAATAAATGGGGATTCTGATGACTTTGAGGAGACTTATTTTCCTTCGAATACAAAGAAAAGCCTTGAGATGCACATTGATTCAGAGGACTCTAAGTCCCTGTAGTGTGGCTCAGGGAAAAAAACCCTCAAAACTGATAGCAAGGAGAAAATTTTGCACCTCGAGCCCACACAGGACATTGACACTTCTTCAGATAGGGGCTATAATCAATGGGCCAAAGGGATGGACATGGGTGAAGAAAGATGGGGAGGGTAAGGAAAGAAAGAAGAGTAAGAGGATCATTACTATCAAAGTGTCAGCAAGCAAAGAGAAGGAGGCCACGGTGCCAGGGAATTGGAAAAGGAAAACCCTGGATGACAACAAGGACAAACATGGGGAGGAGAGTGAGAAGGTGGAAGGGGACCCCATTGATATGGAGGGACTCAAACAAGGCTACAAGGACTTTGGTACTAGTACCTATAGATGCTCAGTCATGGGGAAGGATAGGAAGGTGGTGTGGAGGAACTTTGACTCTGCTTTGGCCAATATGGGCATAAAATAGGAGTTAATCAGAACTCAAGTCAAGGAAAATGAAGAGAGCAGAATCTAGCTAGAGGAGTTGATTGATCCTACTTTAGTTATCTTCAGCAACATCACTAAAGAGAACCCATACATGGATGTCCTTAACAATGTGAAGAACAATGTGGTGGATAGCTTCCAAACCACTAAGTGATTTTCCCATGAAATCCTTGACCTCAAACATAGAAGAGCACTCTAGAAAGTGATACCTATAGCTTAAAGAACATGATCAATGAGGATGAACAAAGCATGGACAAAAGGGTGAAGGAAGTCAACAACATAACTCATGTGATGGACAGGAGAATGCAAGGTATAGTTGAGCAGAGCTCTACCATCCTCAAGGACAATGAGAACATCAAGAAGTTCATCGACTATGCAGATGATCATAGCATCATCAAGGAGTAGGACCCTAACACCCATAGCTTAAAGGATAGGACTTTGATGAAGGTGCAAGGAAGTGGACTAGATCTAGCACTAGGAAAAATGACACCCTAGCCCTAGAGCAGGAGCTTTCTAAGATGAAGGAGGCAATAGGCAAGCTGTCAGAGCTGGAGATCAACACAACTAAAATGCTGGGAGACATTGTCTAAGTGCCCTGGCCTTTTTTGGGCTGCCCTAGTTTTTTGGCATCTCTCCCTGGTTTTTTCTATTTGTTTCTTTGTTTAGGGAGATGTTCTTTCTTTTTTATTTTGGGCTCAGTTTTTAGCCTTTTGTGCTCTATTGTACACTAATTTTTTATGTTCGGGTTTCAAGGCCCTTTTAAAGCCTATTTTCCTTAATAAAAAACATGTAGGTTTTTTATTCTTTGGCTTTACATGTCTATGTTCTCCACTCTTTGATGATTCTCCTTCCTCATTAGATGATAGGTGTTCGGTATAGCCTAGTCTAGAGGTGTCATTTAATATTCTCTATGTTCTCATCAGTTCCTAAAAGTATCTCATAGCTTCCTTGGGTTTATTCATCCTCTCAATGAATACTTTTTTAATATCTTAAATCATTATTTAGTTGATCATTCTCTAATCTTAGAGTTGCAATCTCCACATCTTTCCTATTCATCTCTTGATTTACACTTGTTAGTTAGTTGAGCATATAAAATTTATTGTGTGTGAGTTTTGATACATTAGATGTCCTTTCATCAAGTCTTTTGGTCATTTGTCTCTTGTCATCATCAACCATTATCTTATCTTCTTCAACTTTATTTTTATGTTTGATCACTTTACACAATCTTACTGATTAGATTTCATGCTCTTTATTTACTCCTCATCTCTTCATTTAATTTGTTGTTCCTCTCCAATAGATCTTCTATTGCTACATTATTTTCACTGGGATTTCCATCATCAAGTAGACCTTCAATGTCTTCCTCCTAATATTGTATATCATTTTTCTATATTGTCATCTCCTTCCTTCTCTTTAAGGATTTCTTTTGTTCTTCTCTCATTGTTTCAAGTTGTTGTAGTAAAAGTTGTATATCAAGCTTTTGATTCTCAATAATCTTTCCTAACTTATAGGCCTCCATCTCCAAGATCTTAACTCTCAAGTGGATAGACTTCTGCTAAGAGAGCTAGGTTTTGATACCAATTGTTGGAAGTCTAATAGGAAATTTAGATACTAGTTCCGGGGGGGGGTCAATCAAGATCTATGAAACTTTTATCATTTAAAACAAGTATTAAATCTAATAAATTCACCCCTAATCCTTATCTCAACAATATCATAAATCACATAGACATTTAATATTATGATCTATAAGATATACTAACTAATCAAATCCATGAAACATGTAAGAAAATGATCAAAACATAACACAAAAAATTTAGTTATTGAGAAACCCTCCAAGATGAAGGTAAAACTAGGGTGGGGATGACACCCACAAATCTTCCCTACCATAGTAATAAATTTTTCTTGTTAGGGCTAAAATTTTGATCACTTCTGATGGTCTACCCTATGATGGGTCTTCCCTATTATGAGCTTACAAGACTTATATAATCTACCTAGATTAAAGGATTTAAAATTACAACTAAGTAATAAATTTTTTATGAGGTTTATAAATATTTTTTAGGACCACTCTGTTAAGAGATTTACCTTAAAACACTTGCTAGAATGTATTAACTCTATCTACTTGACATATACTATGTCACTTAGAATAAATATGCTTGACATAAACTATCTTTTTGATGACTCGGCATATATTGTAGTACTTAATGACCATAGGCTTACTCATAAGTAGTAAATTTTGGGCTTCAACTAAATTATATGCAAGTCTACTTACAAGGTTGGGCCTATATAGTATGGCTTAGTTACAGTGATGACCGACCAACTTAGCCAAGTATATGACTACGTGTTTGACACTAACAGACCATGATTTTGGTTACCAAGAAACCCTCCATCATGAAGGTAAAACTTGGGTGGGGATGACACCCACAAATCTTCCCTACCAAAGTAATTAAGCTTTCCTATTACTGCTACAATTTTGATCTCTTCTGTTGGTCTACCTTGTGAGGGATCTTCCTTGTTAAGAACTTACAAGACTTATACAATCTACCTAGATTAAAGGATTTAAAATTTACAACAAAGTAAGAACTCTATTAGGAGATTTACAAAGGTCTATTAGGACCATTCTATTAAGAGATTTACCTTGAAACACTTGCTAGAATGTATCAACTCTATTTGCTTGACTTATATTGTATCACTTAGAATCTATATGCTTGGCATGAACTATCTTTTGAATGAATCAACATATATTGTAGTACTTGGTGACCATAGACTTACTTAGAAATAGTAACTTCTCAGCTTCAATTGAATTATATACAAGTCTAATTTCAAGGTTGGGCCTATATAGGATGACTCAGTCATAGTGATGACTAACCAACTTAGCCAAGTATATGACTATGTGTTTGACACTAATAGACAACATGACCTAGGGATCAACAATGTGTTGTCTCTCAATTGTTGTCTTTTGTTGGTTAGCTTTGTCTTGTTGCTAGCTTATTTTATCTTTATGGGCTTGATGGTATAAATTTTTAGCTATATGTACAAGGTTTCAAGGCCCCTTCAAACCCTATTTTACTTAATAACAAACATCACATCAACCAAAAAAAATGATAGGTAATTCTTGATCTTTATTAATATGAAAACAAATTATGTAGTTATCATGGCATGATCAAACCTCTTAAATTTTTTGTAAGATCCATCTCTAAGATTATACCAAGTGTGTCAAAATCCACCAATAGTGATGTTTGAGATTAGGATAAAATGACCCATTTTTTTATGCATATAATGATAAGATTCTCTTTCCCTCTAGTTGTTAAGAAAAAAGGTAAAATCCAACCCTTATCTAAAACCACCTCAACCATATTGAAGTACCCACTTATGACCCAAGTTGCAAGTGGCAGAGAATCCATAGCCAAATGAAAAAAATAGATCTTTCAACACCATCATTTGGAGAATAAATATTAAAAAATTCAAAAGAATTATTGTTAATTAACATCAAGACCCATACAATTCTCTACATGGGATCATAACATTGATCAGTAAAATAAGAATGCCAAGGAGGAGAAATGAGTGTAGTAACTCCACCTCAACTAGCTTCATGCAAAGAGTGGAAAAGAAGGCTATTTGGCCAAATAATAAAACATATGAGGATTCTACTATCTTAAATTAGAATTATTTTAATCTAATGGTGTTTTGGCACCTACTGAATGAGATTCAATGCTAGATTTTCATTTAATTTGTATTCTCCCCTTTCTTCTAAACTCTTTTTCGTTCCTCTTAGATTGAATTAGGGTAGGACCTAATAGATCCTCCTTGGCATTCTTCTTTTGTGGTGCAAATATCAAGTTGAGACCTATCAACCTGGGTCCTCCCTTCCCTTCAACTTCGATCAATCAAAACCTATTTTCCATAGTGAAACTGGGTTTTCTCAAGATTTGTACCTGATTTCCCAAAATCAAGATCCATTTGGGACCCTGAGGGAATCCTAGAGATTTTTGGACCTAGGAATCAGGGATGCAATTCATCCTTGATAATATAATGTATCTTTTATTGGGACCCACTTTTGAGTCCCCTTCTTGGGTCCTATGTTGGGGTTGATCCAAGCTATTAATTGTGTGTTCGAGCAGTCAATAAGAGAAATTTTATCTTGATCCCTTTACAAGTCGATCCATTTGAATCATTTTGAATTCCATAAATACATTATTAATTTGTATCTTAGAATCCATCCTTCATTAACAAGCACTCAAGAACTAAAGCTTTTAAGCAATCAATTATTCAAGTCATCTTCAAGTATATTCAAGGAGATCCTTGTGCAAGCTATTTGAACATATATCTTGCATTCAAGGTGCTTCCAAGGATATTTAAATAGTTCATTTGGGGTCTTCATCATCCACCTTTCATGTTCATGCCACAACCTTTCATCATCTAGCTTCATCCTTTGGTAATAGTGGAGCCTTTCATTAAGAGAGGGCTTCTACATTCATCCATGTTCTACATTTTCATCCTCTTGATCCAGTCAATTGGTAAAGTGATATAATTACATTCTATTTGGGAAATCCTACCTTTTTAAGTTGAATTCATGCATTTACTTTACATTTCCAGTATTTCAATTATTTTAATTTCAATGTTAATTCCTAAACTAGGGTTTGACCAAGGAAAATTCCCCATTTAACAAAACAAAACCATTTTTCTTATAGGCTATAGATAGTGAAAGATAAAACAAAGTATAGATTCAGATACCCTTTTAAAACAACTTATGAGATTCAAAAATAGTTTCTTGATCGTACACTAAAAAATCAATCACACAATGTAACCCTCATTTTACTCCAAAATAACCATCCTCTTCTAGATCAACCTTCATTTTACTCCAAATTAACGCTACTCCTCTAGAAATAGACCCTAATATTCCATATCAGCCCTAAATTTTCCATAGATTGACCATTCTCCTCTAGATCAACCTCGATTAGGAACTTTTAAAGATTTTTGGGTTTCATAGATTCCATTATTATATTTGCAGAACCCAAATTCTTATAGTTTTGGACATCATATGACAACTCATTCATAGGTTATTAATATGTATCATGAGCCTTCTTTCCTTCTCTATTTAAATATAGGTTTCCATTTTTCTACATTTATCTTTTACATTATATATCTATCTTCACAAAACTCTCTCTTTGTAGAGATGAGGGAGAAGTAATTCCATGCAATTCACCCTTTTGCATTAAGTTACAAATTGATACTTGATCTTGTGTTAATTGGACCAACATTAAGACATGCTATTGGTTTTCACCCTTAATTTATGGATAGGGCAGTGGGTTCATCCCCCTCCTCACACACATTTTTGTGAACATGCACTATAACATTTTCACTTTTGGATTAGGTTGCCTCCTTTGTTCAATTTTGGAGTTTGATTTTTTTTGGTATATCTAGATCTAATTTTTACATTATTGTTTGTATCTTTGGAATTTAGATCTCAATTTGCATTTACATATAGGTTTCATTTCATATATTTGCATTCTAAAAAATAAAAATTGTATCTAGTAATTTCATTTCTTTCAATGGGGTTGTTATCTTTATTTTCAAGTTTTCTTCGTTATTTTTTAGACATTAATTTAGTGCATATGATGATTCTTTAGTGTTTTCTTTCATTGAGGCTTGTCATTTTAAAGATGATGTTGACCAACCTTTAGTGATTCACGATGTTCCTAACCTTGATAATGTTAGTCTTTGTGATTAACGTCTAGATGAACATGTTGATTACTCTCTTCCTCATGAAAAAGATACCATGGTCCATGCCTTTTTCTTTCACTATGACTTTTCTCCTAATAAACCATACTTTCCTTTTAGGGATATTTTTTCTCCTAATAAAGATGAAGCACTAATGGATGATTTAAATCCTTATTTGAGGGATTCCTTGAAAAAAGATGATAATACCAATCTCCTTAATACTCTCTCTTCTATTAATAATCCTATAAATAATTAAGAGATTCATCAAATTAAAATGTTCAATATTCATCAACCTTTTAATAAACCCATCATCACCCCTAAAGTTTGTCCTCAAATAACTATTAAAGGGAAATATAGTTATCCTTTGGATTATCATGGAGCATCTCACACCTATCATATAAGGAATAATCCTCAACATAATACTTTTCTCCCACCTTCTTAGTCTATTATTCATCCGCCACCTCATCTTTCTCAACATCTTAGGATTAATTAAGATTTTTTTTTTGTAACTAGGTAATTTGCCACCAAGATTTCCCTTTGGGAACTTCTTCAAACATCTTCTATATATCATGAAGATCTTAATAAATTTGTAGCTGCTATACCATCTTAAAATGGTAGCACCTATTAATTTATTTTACTCATAGGTTGGCCTACCTCATTTTCCACCCAAATACTAGTATAAAAGGAAGTTTGGGCTCTCCATTTTCACACACAAGAATACAAAAAACCTCCACAAGGCATCAAGAAATAAAGGCAAGGCATTTAGGCATTCACACAAGTGAGTAAGAAAGTCTTCTTCAAACATTCAAGGCATTCAAGGATCTTTTGTAAGCATTTCCTCTTTAAGATCTAGCACTTTGTTGGCCATTAAAGAAGGAGATCTAGATTTTGGTATTCATATTCTTCTTAATTGAAACACATTTACATCCATGGTTCTATGATGTGGTTTCAGTATATCTATTATAGTTGTGGAGATATCCTACATCCTACATACTAAATTTGACATCTATAACACACAACTAGACAAATCATTATTGAAAAGGGTTTTTAAAAGAAAGGTGAATACTTACATTTATCTTTTTTCCTTTACATAAATTTACATCCAAATTTCAAGGTTAATTCCTGAACCTAGGGCTTGACCAAGGCAAGCCCTTCCCAACCCAAAACAAAAAAATCAAGTTTATTGTGCACAAGAAGAGGTTAGCAAATATATGGTTGCAAATATGAAAATAACTCCCCAAGACCTTTATGGAAAATTTTAGGTTGACCTAGTTATAGGTTCCCAGGAACAAAGTGACTTCGTGGAACAACATCCCAACACTTTTCTTCAAGGTCAAACTATTCCCAAATACTCAGTGGGAAAACAAATTTTTAGGGTTTTTTGAGATTTGTGTCTTATTCAAGGATTTGGGGATGAAATTTCTAATAAGGCTCATATCCATACTTTTTGGAGAAAAAATATAATTTCCTCTACACAATTTAAGGTGATTACTCTATCATTCATTTCTATTATTAATTTTAACATAATTTCATATCTTAATTGAGCTAATTGCATGCATTTGACATCTATATCTACATTACATATCATTTGGATAATTAAGAGGGAGAATGAATTATTATATAAGTTCCTTGAAGATAATTTGTGCCCTTTTATACTTAACAATAGATAACTCAATCAAATATTCAACCGACTTACAATAGTATACAATTACATGCTTATGAAAAAAGTAAATAACATGTAAATACTCATTAAAAGATTAACAATAGATTTTAATGTGTAAATAAAATTTTGGTTTAAAACGTTGTGTGAATTATCACCCACAAAGAAATTCACTCTTCTAAAGTGATCTCAGTTAAGGGCCAACCTTGTTAAAGGTTAAAGTGCACATTTTTTAACTATGGCCCTGTTAGAGGATTTTCACCAAAGACCGATGGGATCGGTCACTTATTAATGAGTGGCCTAATAAGAGGTCTTAGTAAATTTATTAGAACACAAACTTACAAAAGATTTATAAATAGAATTTTTAAGTCCATTTAGTTGAGAGATTTTATGTTATAATTGTTAGAGAGTAATATTGAAATGAACTATATAGAATATCACTGCCTCTCTTATTCAAATGTCCTCTTCTCTCTAATCTCTTCTTCAAATTTCTCTTTACTTGGTTGATTAACACACACATAAACTCTTCACTTTCCATATTTGTACTTTCCTCTACTCAGTATATCCCTTCTATTCTTCTTGAGCTATCACCAACCATCGACAACTTGACCATCAACTTTAACCTTCTTTCTCAATCCTTATATAGAAATTTTTTACCACTTGATCACATTCATTAGGGTTTCCTTGAATATATCTCATCCACATGATCACATCCCATCTTCTATTTATTGAGTTTGCTACTAGGTCAAAAAAATTATGCCTCTTGTTACCTATAATTTACCTAGGAACTTGAATTTTTCTTAGATCACAAACCTTTCCTTAAATCTCTTCTATCTAATCTTAGCGAACCAAATTTGTCCATATATTTTATTAAAAAAATTATTTTCTTCCATAAAATCTTCTAGAACAATCCATATATTTTTTTAATGTCATCCCATAATTAATTTAATAAAAAAAAATTCTCCTTTATTGACTTTTGTTCTTCCTTTACCAAGTAACCTCATCTTTTTGGTTAATACTAACTTACTTAGTAACACTTCCTTTACTCAGTGTACATGTAACCTTGATATTATTTTTGAGAAAGATTACACCGAACAATATCTTTGCTAACCAGCCAAAAAATCCATCTTGATTGTACAACAATCATTCCTTTTCTTTTCACTTCACAAATTTATTCCTTTTATTAGTTACTAATGCAAAAACCTTGTTCCTTAGTATAGTACTTCATCATATTATGTAAAATAATAAAACTAATATTACCTTATGATATCATTATCAATATTAAATTGTTTAGTTCTTGAGTCAAACTCATTGACCCATATTTCATGAGTAGTTGTTCACATGAACCAATCTCTCCTAAGAAGAAATGGAACACTTAGCACTCATTAGATCTAGGTGATGCTCACATAGGTGAAGCACATGGGCTTCTCAAGAGGTCATCCAATATTACCTTGCCAAAGAATGATTCATTAATTTCCCATTAAATTGATCTCAACACTTAACATTACTTCATCATTTCTTCTTTTAACTTTACTCAACTATTAATTCTCATCTCAACACCGCATCCTTCAGATGATTTGGCAACATACATAAATTATTACTATTAATTAGCTTGATATAATTGAAAAAATAACAACTAATCCAATTGTCCTACATCCTTTCATAGCTCTATGAACTAACCTTTCCAAATTGTTAGCATCAATATCATTTGGTCTAATAATCTCCCCCTTCAGCATTGATGGAAATACACTTCTGAGATATACCATCCAATACCAATAAACTTAAATATGAACTTCCTTTGCAACACAACTTTAGTTTTGTCTCATTTCCATATTCTCCCCCTTAGGATAATCTCCTCCTTTGGAAAAATCCTCATATGATTTACTCCATATTGTTCTTTGTATCATCATATGCTCTCCCCTTTTCTTCATGCAATACTTATCCCTCTCTCTTCTCGTCTCATATTTCTTTAATTCTCTCCTATCTTGTCTTATTTTCTCCCCCTTTATATTTTAGTCTTCACTCCCCCTTTGAAAAAATTATGAAGGATTTTCGAGCATTGGTAATTTTTTTAATGTTGACTAAGCATTGCAACATAAACCGAGTTCCCTAGAATGAAATGGTAGAGACCAAGTGATATGGAAGAGACCAAGATGTAGAGAAAAGACCAAGTTCAAAAGACACAAAAATCTACCAAGATAGTTGGCTTCCACCTACCCGAGTACACAACATTAATGGAGACCATAAATCAATCAAAAAAATTTATATATCAAATTTTGAAGACATTATCTCATACTTTTCATATAGATTTGAAGAGCATGGAGAGATTTAGTGATCATAGCAATTTGAGCGATCAACAAAATATTTCCAAAGTGATTTGGACAAGAATCCTAAACAAGCAAAGATTTGAAACATGCCAAGTAATTTAAAAGAGAAAGAGGTGAAAGAAGAGACTACCTAACATCAATTATGGAAACTTCATCTACCACTGGAATGAGCCAAGAGGTTAGTAGAATTCAACTGGTGAAGAGTGATGCTTCCCCTCGACCAAAGATTCCTTCGATTCTATAAATTATGATGAAAAGAGATTTAATGGGTGTACTATCCTTGATACTACCCAAATTTATTATGATCCATGATGTTAGAAGTTGTTACATGTATAAAATCTAAGAAGTAGGAGACTATGAGACCAAAGAGGCATAAAAGAATTTATGCAATGAAGGAATCTTCAAGGATGAATATAAAGTTGTTGAGAGGAAAGGGTTAACTTGTGCCCTAGAATTCTCAAAGAATTTCAAGATCAAATGGATTAAGATAATTCTAAGAAGAATCCATGATCGAAAATATTGGTTAGAGAATGAACCCATGGAGATCACGAAGAAAGTGATTTTTATAGAGTCATAGGCTATCCAATCCTAGATAAGAACAAAACCATTCGATCCTTGAGTAATGAAGAATTTGAAGCAAACATTAGAGCCGAGTGGAATGGGTGAGGTCTCTCCATTAAAAACATTTCTCATCCACTAATTGAATTTCCAATGAGGGTTATAGCTCATAAATTCTACTAGACAAGCAGATTGAATAGTATGTCATGTATGGCAGTGGATCAAGTGTGGAAGATAGTTGTGAAAGATCATGGATATGATCTTGCTGAGCTCCACAAATTATAACTAATAGATAATTTTTCATTTATAAGGAAAGCAAATAATTTAATGTGTAATTTTGGATCCCTCATTGTATGTATTTTTGTTTATATCCAGAAGTATTTTCTTGGTGTTGCTAATGTTGTTTGGGAACAAGACAAACCAATGAAAAGAAAAATAAATGAATACATTACTCAACTAGGATTAAAAATTTAGAATGTAATGGATGCTTATTTTGATGAATTTAAGAAAAGAATGAAAATGAGGAGGAGGATACCAAAATAATTGTTCACAAGGTATTAGAGTGACATTTTCTTCCTTGTAGATATAGACAACACATTTGTGCAGGAAGTGAACCTGAGGAAGGGTTGGTTACAAAGTTTTGAATATGAAATTGATAGTGATCTGGTGAGTGCAAACATTATTGCACTATTAAAAGAAGAGATATACACTGAAGCTAAACCTTTTGGTAAATATGAGGAAGCTAAAGCAAGAATAACTGCTAATATTAAGATAGCTTCTAAGGAAAAGAAAAGGAAGATAATTATTGAAAACCTAGGAGAAAAATTGAGCACCCTTGGAAAGGGAAAGGAAACACTACAATTAACACAAGGTTTTAAAGAAGATGAAGACAAAGACACTAGTGAGGAAGAGGAAGAAGTAGAAGGAGACAAGGGTAAAGCCCTAGCTATTGTCACTCTACCAAGCAAGAAGGATGAAGGAACCAAGAAAAAGTTAATAGTGACATCCCTCTCTCCTCCACCACCAAATAAGAAAAGGACTAGGGAAGCTTCTAGTGTTAAATAGTTTGCAAAGGAGAGAGTAGTAGATACTATAGAGCCAAGTGCCCCTAGAACAAAGAGAAGAAGACTAGTTAGAGCATCACCTAAAGGGCTATCTAAACCTATTGAAGAGGTATGTGCAAATCTACAAGGATCTTCATGATTATCTAATTTTAGATTTGTAAAATATGATACATTAGATAATGTTGATCAGGCTAAAGTTGAGGAGGATATGGTGGATATGATTGCTAATCATAAGTTAGCTCCTATTGAAATTGAGAAGAAAATACCAAAGGATTTATTTAATACATTAGAAAGAAGATGACAAGAGGCAAAGGTAGAAGAGAAAAAGATGAGGAATGACACATTGGTTAGAGTCATGCCTATTTTATCCCAAGATCAACAAGACACATTTTTGGAGAACTATAGAAGCATATTTGTGCCTAAGTATACAATGTTTTTGATCTTACAGAATAAAATTCAAGCTTTAGCACAATAAGATGAATTGCTTTGGAAAAGCATTTTTTGTTTATTTAACAAGCTAGAAAATCTAAAAAATGATTATAGTAGTGGAGAAAGTTTAGGTGTGCTGAGTCTGCAAGAAAGCATGTCACCATTACATGCCAACACCCCTAAGACTCTAGAGGATGAGAAGTCAAGGCTCACAGATACATAGAAAGGAATTGAGGTAAAATACACAAGTATAGATAATAATATTGTTTTAGAACCTCATATTGAGGAAAATAAAGAGTCAAGTAAAGTTGAACCGAGTGTGACCATTGTTGTCTCAAGAACCAATGCACAAGAATGACTGAGTGGTGAAACTCCTTCACCAACTCTCAAAAAAGTGCCAAGTAGTAGTGGTCCTTCATCAAGAAAAAGGAGAATAATAAACCATACTTTTCTAGATATTGAAGTTAGTCTGGATGAAATAATTGAGATGCCACAATTGGATTTGGTAAATATCACCTTGGAGAAACCAATTTTTCTACAAGAGGTTTTGGTGAAGAAGAAAATACAAGAAGAGCTAAGAAGAGAGCTTCAACAAAAGAAGGTACTCTATGATTTAAAGAATATTTTTATTGATGCTTTTGATATACAAAATTTTGATGAAGATGCACCAATCATCACCCATCTTGTAAATAGAGTTGATCAAGTCAATGCTAGAAATATGCAATCAAATGAAAAATTTATGGATTGGCCTACAAGAAGATTCAAGACCAAGGTTGTGGACAAATTGTTCATAACCATTACTAAGAAGAAAGTGCAATTGTAAGAACAAATATAGATTATGATAGAACTAATTCAAAAGGTACACCATTTGTACAATATTTTTTGAGATGTGGCTATTGGAAATACAATATGAAAAGTAAACTTTAAGGGTGGGGGGCTTGAATCAGTCCTTCAAAACTTTAAACATAAATTCATTCACCATATAGCTAAACATATTCATCAATAGTATGAAAGAAAAGATAATTCAACACATGTATGACACAAGACATTTGGTTACCTAGAAACCCTCCAATGAGAAGGTAAAACTAGGGTGGGGATGGCATCCAAAAATCTCCATTACTACAGTAATAAAGTGTATCCAATAAAAGATTACAATGTTTGATCATGAAACATGATCTACTCTATGAAAGGTCTACCTTGTTAAAGGTTTACAAGATTTCTAGATCTTACCCTATTAAAGGATTTCAACACCTTTTTAGAAGTGTGTTTGATTAAAGGAATTTAACTTACAATGAAGTAAGCACCCTATTAAAGGATTTACAATAGCCTATTAATACTACCTTGTTAAGATATTTAACTTATTCACCTCCTAGAATGTATCAGCAATGATCTTGTGATTAGCACTCTATTGCTAGACAATAGATCACCTCTTTGCAAGTATCCTTGATCATTTTGATCAAATATATCTCATATGTCCTCTAATTCCTCTCCTATGTTCTCCTCTATCTAATTCTACAATGTATCTCAATTAAAAACTCCTTAGTCACCACAAATGCACTTTTTGCACATGTAAAAACCTCTTTCTTTTCTCCTTCCACATTCATATGAAGTTTAGGGTTTATCCTCCTTAAGAAGACCTAGGTGACTTATGGTTAGGTATGAATCAACAATTGTGATTTGACTATTATGCCACTTAAACTATCCCTTCAGCTAATTGGTTACATGTACTACATAGGGATCCTTAATAAAGGTTCATCCTTATCATCTAGAATCACAAAACAATCCTTGAGTTGGCTCAAAAATAGTTTACATAGAAGTTTGTGTCATTCCAAATAACTATGTCCAGAACTATTTACTCAGCATCTAAAGTCTTTGATGCTTAGCATGAACTACAACTTCAATATTGTAACTCAACCTTTCAATGACTCAACATCCATTTATCACTTGGCATTTGAATGAATTTTTACTTACTTATCTTCTCAGCACATACTGTATATCTCTGGCTTGTCATATACTATCTAGAAACTTATGCATAATATACATTACTTGTTCAACATAAACTAATTCAATTACTTAAGTACATTGTCACTCATGTCAAAACCAATTTGAGATCAATAGTGGTGAGATTCACAAGTGATTTTTAGGCACAAATAAACCATAATCAATGCCTTCCTCTTAATCATTGTTGGTATCTCTAACTATTGTTGTCTATTAGTGTTAAACACTTAGTCAATTACAAGGCATAGTTAGACAGTCATCATTGCATCCAAGATACTCTACATAGGTCGAGTCATGCACATAAGAAGGTATGTTCTGAGCTCTATAGGATTTAAGAAAGTGTATGGTCCTCGAGTATTCTCTATACAAGCCAAGATCAATAGTGATCGAGAAGGTCTCAATCATACAAGTGTTAAGTTACATAAAGTGTGCTAAGCACCATATGGATTGAGAAAAAACAATGTTGAGTGTCAAAAAATAGTAAAGGCCAAGAAATGCAAAGTTTACATAAAAGTCAAGAATGGAACAAATTTTGAGGTACATGTTTTCGAGCTGATATGGAAGGAACATTTAATATTTGTAGAGGTTGTTACAAAGAGTTCATATGGGGAGACTATTATGGAATAATCAAGAAAAATCTTTACCAAACTCTTTAAATAGATGAGATCTTAACCTAGATTAGAGTATGTGCAAGAGAGAGTGAGCAAGAGAAAGAGTGGAGAAGTGTATACATGCAAACAAAGAGTAATGTGCAAGTGAAGGATCAAGATCATATTAGAAGTCAATGAAAGGATTCTATTATCACTTAACAAAGATAGTGATCTATTCAAAGCAATAAAGTGAAAGGGGAAGACAAGTATTATCATATCAGAGGAGAGGATTAGTTAGCAAGGAGAAGCCCCAAAATCAACTCGTAGAGCATACCGAGAGCTAGGTATTGAGTCAATTCTAATTGACTTGAATCAGGGTAAATATCTTAACTGAGTGGTCTTAACATATATTTGTAAATCTCCTAACAAATTCCTTACTTTTTTGTAAGTGCTAAATCCTCTAACAAGGTGAGACCTAGCAGTCTCTTAAGCTTTAATAGGGCACACCCCTCATAGGGTAGATCATATTTTTTGATCAAACATTGTAACCATAATAGGTTAACTTTATTACTATAGTAGTGAAGATTTGTAGCTGTCATCTCCACCCCATCTTTACCTTCACCTTGGAGCATTTTTGGGTAACAAATATTGTGCTATGTGTTTATTTTCATACATGTGATAGATCAGATTTACACGATACAAAAAGTTCATTATTACAAGTTTTGCATGCATAGGATCATTGGTGAATGTGTGAATGAATTGGTGAAAAGTAAAAGTGTTTAAGATTATGATTCTCCTCCCTCTTAGTATCTTGGTTCTCTTCTTTATATCTCCATCATTCAACAACTAGTATCAATACATTGGTTCTATGAGAGAAGATATAATGCCATACCTAGAGATCCTTAAAACAACTATAATGCCCTTTCCAAAGATCTTTGGAACAAAGATAAATAAAAGCCAAGATTTTTTTTTTATAAAGTATGTATGCACATGAAAATAAACATACAAGGATCACAAGGATCATGGAAGCCTAAACAAACATCCAACACCAACATATCTCCAAATGCCACTAGTGACCAAAAATGACAAACTATAGAAGTCACAAAATGCATTTGAATTTGAAACATTTCAATTTTGAAAAGTCAACCAACGAGTTCAAGGACTCCACAAAGGGTATCCCAATCACCTCTTAAAACATTTTAGTCAACTCAAAAAGTACCCACTAGTCACCTGTGCAGATTTCCACACAGAGTCGTGCAACATTCCAAATAGCCATGCAATACTTTATCAGTATCATATGATATTTCTCAAAAGGGCGTGCAACACTTTTAGGGTATGGGAGTAAAAAGAGTTAGAACCTCCATAGTAGGGAGTATTGGATCCATAGGTTGAGGCTTGGACACTCAAACCCAAAAATAGAAAAACAGAAAACATCTAACCATCTAAATCAAAGCAGTATATGAAAGCATATTGAAAGAAACATTGCAATGAACAAAAATAAAAAAAAACTTCCATGATTCCTCCCAACCATAATGGCATCATGAGACCTCAAAGGTCCTAGCAATCCCCACCTATAACATCCCAAATTTCCAACTAGATAGTCAGAGTTGTCTTATGAGCATGTCACTACTAAATGTAATAACATCATAAGAACAAGAACATTTACTCATGCTACAACAATAAAGCAATATATATTCCAACTAAGTAAGTTTTATCATCTAACCATATGTTATCATCATAATAAAGGAATGCATCAAATAACTAACATCATCTAAACATGATATCCAAGCATTCCAATAAAAGCACAAATCACAAGGAAGCATACTTTGAAATCCTAAATAAACCAAGAGAACATCTAGCACTGGTTGCAACCATAAATAGACAGTCTCTACACACTAATCCCCAATAGTTTTATAGGTACTTATGCCTCCCAACCACGTAGAACTCGTAGGTTGACTCCTGTCATGTTGATGGAGATAACGATCCAACCACAAAAATACATAAAGAAACCATCCATAGCTAACACTCAAGATAGATAGTAGAGGATTGCACCTAATATCATGTAACAATGCAACAACAACAAGTCCTAGTCAGACACTCTATGGGTCAATTATGTAGGGACTATGGTAGAGATTTTGTGAACATGCTAATAAACCGTTCCCCTTGGTACACCCTTGGGATGCTAACATGCTCTATCCCCAACTAAACCCCAAGGACAATGAAGTATTATTCATTCCCCTTGGCACCACCCTTAGGAGGCCAACCTTGTATTTCTTATCTTGTTAACTTTCTCATAAATTTAATAAGTTACCACTTATTAGAAACTTCTACACGTAAACCTTGTTGGGAATACTACCTGGGGTTATGAGAGAAGCCCCTCCACTGACTTACCCTACATACCCATGCTCATCACATGATGAGTGCCTATAGGCAATGCATATTCCCAACCCAACCCCAAATGAACATATCTCAACCAATAGCAACTGGGAGGTTAGGTCTCATAAGCCCCTAACAAACACATGTGCATGAGCTCATGTGTGAGAGTACCACCATCATGAAGATCATACCACAAGGGCTAGATGAGAACATAAGAAAAATCACACTCAATTGATAATAAACTAGAGAGTACATGTGACATGCATCCCAATGAAATATAAAAGGTGCAAAATTGGCTTGATTGCCATTCTATGGATAATCCAAGTCCACGACCAACATCATGTAGGGAAAACCCAAGAAAAAATGGTTGGCACATAAATCAAGTTAAAAACTTCAAAAACTCATAAAAATTTTTAAAAAAAACCCATTTGGTCTTAAGACACAAAATCCATGAAAATCCATTAATATTTAGGTTTGAACACCATATGCAAATTAAATAGAATAATGGTGAAAAATCCCAAACCCTTATCTTGAAAATCAAGAAAACATTCATACCTATCTAACTGGGCAAAACTAAAAATTAGAAATAGTGGGGAACACTAATTCTCAGCCTCCTAACATATAGCTACCAGAGATGGAAACATAAATAGAGATGAACTACAATAATAGGAGAGCCCTACCTGACAGCCAAAAGGGTTAAAATGGGAATCAACCATATAAAATAAATATCCTATGGAAGCTTCCAAAAGTTGTGGAAAACCAAGGTCTCCTTGGGTTGGATCCAACGAGACCAATTTGATGACAATCCTACACTTGTATCCCTCACAATGAGCAAAAACACAATCTTCTAGAAGAGGATTTTGGAAAATGCTCTCAAATTTCTAATTTTCAAAAGTTAGAAGTGAGGAATTAATTTCCTCTTTGGATACTTATTCACTTTTTGAGTGAATAATCAATTAGGGTAAATAACTAGGTAACCTAGTTAAAACCCTTATAAACCCAAATGAAAATAGGTTATTCCAAGTAATTGGAATTCATCTATGGAAAAGATTCCAAAAATTAAAATCAAATAAAAAAAAATCTCACAAAACCTTAAATGAAAAACATAGAATTTCCTAACAAACGTTCACAAAAAATGTGAACCTCTAAATGCACAGACATGCTCACAGGTCTAATCACATAATGCAAATGAGTCTAGATTTATTAAATCACCAGAAGGTTTAATTTAAACAACCAATATGATACGTTGACCTTAGAGGGATGACATTGGTAGAAATATGAATAGTTGATTCACTAACTCCACGTGGCACTACCAGGGATATAAATCTCACATGCTCAAACACATGATCAAGTGCAATTGCATTTAATAACATAACCAAATCAATAAATGCATTGAATAACCTAATTTAACCATTTATCTAACTATACTAAATTAATCCATTTACATCACTCATGTTTGCATCAAGCATAACAAAGCAAGGATGGGGCAAATTACCATAGCATTAAATCCAACATATATCATAATCATAGATATGTCCAAATACTGGATAACCAGATATCATCATAAAACATATTGTCATATAAAATGACATCATCATTCAAATATGATCAATTGAACAACATAGGAATCTAGCATCTATGATACTGGAAATCAAAGTATAACATCTGACCCTCAAGTCATCTCAAATGTAAAAATAACATTAGTAGCAAGTATCTGTCAAATCAAAATATAACAAGGTACAAACTACAAACACGAGAGGCACAACATAAGCTTAATCACTTAGAGGTTAGGTCTTGGAGAGATGGAGGATTTTAAACTAGACAAGGTTATTGACAATTAGGTGATTGACATCCAAGCCATACTATAGAAACTTGAGAAAACAAGACAATATCTGAAGGATTCCCTAAAAAGGAGAATGGAAATTTCTATCCAGATAAAACAATTTTCATATGAAGAAGTTGAGAGTGAAGGATTGTTCGAATTAATCAATCCAAATCACAAAGTATCTACAAATCTACTTGAAAAGAAGAAAATTTTGATGGAAAAGTAAGAGCACTGAAAAGAGAACATGAAATCCAATCAGAAAGATTATGTGAAGTGACTGAACAAAAGAAGAAAGTTGAAGAAGATAGGATTATGGATGAGGAAGACAAAAGAGTAATGGCTACAAGACTAGAAGAAAGGATATCATATGTGCAAAAGCTCACAAATAGACAATTGGAAAAGATGAATCAACTAATGCTTGCAAATATGGAATTGAATCACAAGGATGTGGAAATTGCAAATCTCAAATCATAGAAAGACATATTGAAGAATGAGCTAAAAATTAAGAAAGAATCTATGGAGAGATTCAACAAACCTAAAGAGACAATGAAGTATTTTGAATAACTTATGAAGTCATCTATCTATACTAATGGGTCGAGAAATTCATGCATTGAGCAATGAGAATCATCTAGGACTAGAGAACTAAGGAATGTAAAATCAAAGGAAAAACCAACATGCTATCACTGTGACAAACTTGGTCATATTGCAAACATTTGTCAAATCAAACATGTTATTCAAAATCCCAAACCTAAGTTTATTGATTACTATTTTTACTGCAAGGAACAAGGACATCAAATATATGAGTGTAAGTTAAGATTGAGGAATGCATCTACTACACATAAATTCGAAGGATATTGCTATAACTATCATAAGTATGGACATAGAGCATATGAATGCAAATCTAAGACAAAATCTTACTTGAAAAATCAGAGGAAGAATAATGCACCTAACAATGCATGCTCCAAATGTCACAAGTTTGGACATCTAAGAGAGAATTGTAGGATTCAAGTACATTTAGTAAATCAAACAAAAGTCAAAGGCAAAGGCAAAGTAGACATTGAGAAAATTAAGAAGGAAATGAATCAAAAATGGAAAAAGAGAAAAGAAGATAGAAATAGTGGAGCAAATGGAGCTAAGGTCACCCAATCCAATGGAGAACATGATGATGTTATCTCAAACTAAGAAAGAGAGGTATGTATGGAACTATATATTTAATTAATATATCATACATTAGTTCCTTACATGAAATGCACCAAAGTTCATATATGCATATATAAAGATGTACAAGAACAAATTTATGAAGGATTTTCGAGCATCAGTAAAATTGCTTATGTTGGCTAAGCATTGCAACATAGACTGTGTGCCTCAGAATGAAATGGTAGAGACCGAGTGATATGGAAGAGACTAAGATGTAGAGAAAAGACCTAGTTCAAAAGGCAAAAAAATGAATGAGATAGCTGGCGTCCACCTACTTGAGTACACAACATTCATGGAGGCCCTAAATTGATCAAAAGAAGGTATATATCAATTTTTGAAGACACTATCTCATACCTTGCATATAGATTTCAAGAGCAAGAAGAGATATAGCAATTTTAGTGATCGACAAAATATTTCCAAAGTGATTTGGACAAGAAGCTTGAACAAGTGAAGATCCAAACCATACTGATTAATTTAGAAGAGAAAGAGGTGAAAGAAGAGACTTTGAACCCTAGAATCCAATATGGTATCTTTTTCTACCACTAGAATGAGCCAAGAGATTAGTATAATTTAACTGGTGAAGAGTGATGCTTGTCCTCCACCAAAGTTTCATGTTATTCTAGAAATTGTGATGAAAGGAGATTCAATGGGTGGGTTATCCTTGATACTGCCCAAAGTTATTATGATCTATGATGTTAGAAGATGTTACATGTGTAAAATTGGAGAAGTAGGAGACTATGAGATTAGAGAGGCATATGAGAATTTATGTAATGAAGAAATCATGAAGGATGAATATAAAGTTATTAAGAGGAAAGGGTTAACTTTTTCCCTAGAATTCTGGAGGAATTTTAAGATCAAATGGATTAAGATTGTTCTGAGAAGAATCCATGACATGAAATATTGATTACAAAATGGATCCATGGAGATCATAAAGAAAATGATTCATAGAGTCACAAGATATCCAACCCTAGATAAAAAGAAATCCATGTGATGCTTGAGTCATGAAGAAGTTGAAGTAAACAGTGGAGCCAAGTGGAATGGATGAGGTTTGTCCATTGCAAATATTTTTGGTCTACTAATTTAATTTTGCAGTGAGGGTTATAGCTCACATATTCTAAAAGTGAACTAGATTGAATAGTATGTCATGTATGGTAGTGGATCAAGAGTCAAAGATAGTGATAAAGGATCATGAATATGATCTTGTTGAGCTACAAACATTACAACTAGTAGAGAATCTATCATCTATAAGGAACACAAAGAATTCATTGTATAAGTTTGGATCCCTCATTTTATGTATTTTCTTTTATATCTAGAATTATTTTCCTAATGTTGGTAATGTTGTTTTGGAACATGACAAACTGGTGACAAGACAAATAAATGAATACATTACTCGATTAGGAGCAAATTTTGATAATGTAATTTATTCTTATTTTGATGAATTTAAGAAAAGAATGAAAATGAGGATGAAAATACTCGAACAATTGGTCACAAGGTATTACAATTACATTTTCTTTCTTGTAGATAAAAACAACACATTTGTGTAGGTAGTGAAGCCGAGGAAGGCATGGTTACAAAGTTTTGAATATAAAATTGATAGTGATCTAGTGAGTACAATCATTGTTGCACTATTAAAAGAAAAGATAGATACTGAACTTGAACCTTTTGGTAAATATGAGGAAGCTAAAGAAATAATAACTATGAATATTAAGATAGCTTCAAAGGAAAAGAAAAGGAAGAGAATTATCAAAAACCTAGAAGGAAAATTGGGTACCCAAGACAAGGGAAATGAACCGCTACAATTAACACAAGGTCTTGGAGAAGATGAAGACAAAGACACTAGTGATGAGGAAGAGGAAGAAATAGAAGTAGACAAGGGTAAAGACCTAGTTTTTGCCACTCTACCAATGAATAAGGCTCAAGGAACCAAGAAAAAGTCAATAGTGACACCCCTCACTCCTCCACCACCAAATAAGCCAAGGACTAGGGTAGCTTCTAGTGCCCAGTGGTCTAGAAAGCAAAGATTAGAAGAGATTATAGAGCCTAGTGCCTCTAGAACAAAGAGAAGAAGATTGGTCAGAGAATCACCTAAAGGGCTATCCAAATCTATTTAAGAGGTATGTACAAATCTATGAGGATCTCTAGGATGATCTAATTTTAGATTTGTAAAATATGATACATTGGATAATGTTGATCAAACCAAAATTGAGGAGGCTATGGTGGATATGATTTCTAATCATAAGTTAGCTCCTACTAAAATTGAGAAGAAAATACCAAAGGATTTATTTGATAGATTAGAAAGAAGATGGCAATTGGTAGAGGTAGAAGATAAAAATATAAGGACTAACACATTAGTCAAAGTCCTTCCTAATCTATCCCAAGATCAACAGGTGACAATTTTTGGAAAAGTATAGGAGTAGATTTATTCCTAGGTATAGAATGTTTTTGATTTTATAGAATAAAATGGAAGTTGTAGCACAACAGGATGAATTTATTTGGATTTTTTTTTTCTTTGGATTATTTACAAAGGCAATAGAGACAAAAATTGTAAACATCAAAGATGTTTACAATAGTAGAGAAATTTTAGCTATGTTGAGTCTGTAAGGAAACATGTCACCAGTGCATGCCAACACCCCTAACACTCTAGAGGATGAGTGGTTAAGGCTCATAGATAAAGTGGCAGGAACTGAGGAAAAAGACACAATTGCATTTAATAAGATTGTCTCAACATCTCATATTAGGGAAATAAAGAGGAAAGTAAAGCTAAAACATTTTTGTCTTGAGCACAAATGTACAAGCACAATTGAGTGGTAAAACTCCTTCACCAACTCTCAAAGAAGTGTCGAGTAGTAGCACTCCTTGACTTAAAAAAAGGAGAACAATAAAGCATACTTTTCCAGCTATTGAAGTTAGTCTAGATGAAATAATTGAGATGCCACAATTGGATTTGGAAAATCTCACCTTGGAGCAAACCATTTTTCTACAAGAGGTTTTGGTGAAGAAGAAAAGACAAGAAGAGTTAAGAAGTGAACTTAAGAAAGAGTATGTACTCTATGATGTAAAGCATATTTTTATTGATGCTTTTATTATACAAAATTATGATGAAGATGTGCCAATCATCACCCAACTTGTAAATATGGTTGATCAAGTCAGTGTTGGAAATATGGAATCAAATGACAAATTGATGGATTGGTCTAAAAGAAGATTCAAGACTAAGGTTGTGCACAAAGTTTCCATAGCCATTATCGAGGAGAAAGTGCAATTGCAAGAGAAAATATAGGTTCTGATAGAACTAATTCAAAAGATACAATATTTGTACAACATTTTGCTAAATGTTCCAAGATTCACAAGTAATCTTCAAGAAAAACTAAACCAAATTTAAAATGAGATGAAGAAATCTTGCAATATTATTTCTAAGTCAGCATGATCTAGCATAGATGATCTTACAATAGTCTAATAAATGCTCAAAGTACATTGGCTAAGCTTTAATTTACTGACAACAATATCAGATCCAAATTGATCTCTATTCAATCAATCATGATACCTTATTTGGAGGCCATGTAAAGGGAGTTGCAATTAGCTTAGGATCCTATCAAATACAATCACAATCTAGCAGTGGCTGATAGTTTAATTGATTTAGCTGAAAGATTATAGTTGCAGGATCACATTTTGGAAGCAATAAGAACCACATGGGATCATGCGAGGTCCATGATCTCCCTAACACAGTAAGGTTTTGTTATGTATAAATACCAAATTTGGTCTATAGAACTTTCAATCCAATAAAGAATTTAATTTTTCCAATCATTAACATTTCAAATTCCTTCCTTGTTTCATTAGTTAATAACATACACATAAGTTGATTTCCTAAAAATATGATATCATCAACAAATATTTTAGAAACCGATTCCTTAGCCTTAGATTCATGCTTCAAATATTTTTTACAATTGTCACTTATTTTAGTTAAACCAATCCTCATTAGATAAGAGTGTAGTGCCATGCTCAGGGTTCCTACTTCAAATTGCATAGTGTTGTGTTCAATTTTCATACCATGTTTTTCTTTTCTTTATCACCAAATCTTTATAATTTTTCAATACATACCTCTTCTTGCTGCATTCCATAAAAAAATAGACTTTACATACATTTGATAAACTTGTAAACCTTATATATACAAGTGATATTCTCATGCCTTCTAATTGAGAAACAAGGATAAATGTCTCACCATAATCAATGTCATCCTCCCAATAATTATTGGTATCTCTAACTATTGTTGTCTATTAGTGTCAAAAACTTAGTCATTTACAAGGTAGAGTTAGGTGATCATCACTGTGACCAAGATAATCTACATATGTTGAGTCATGTACATAAGAAAGTATGTTCTAAGCTCTATAGAATTTGAGAATGTGTATGGGAACCAAGTATTTTCTAAATGAGCCAAGCTCAATAGAAATTGAGAAAGTTTCAAGAATACAAGTGTTGAGTTACATAGTGTGTGCCACACACCATATAGATCGAGAAATTGAGTGTCAAAAAATATTAAAGGCCAATCAATAAAGAGTCTACATAAAAGTCAACAATGAAACATATTTTGAGGTAACACATTTTTGAGCCAACATGGAAGGAACATTTAAAAATTGTAGAGGTTGTTATAGAGAATTTCACACATGAATGACATGGATTACATATCACTATGTTTTGTGATCAGTGATTCAAATGGAGAGGCTATTATGGAAGAATATAGAAAACTCTTTACAAAACTATTTATATAGATGAGATCATACCCTAGATTTGTGTGTGTGTGTGTGTGTGTGTGTGTGTGTGTGTGTGTGTGAGAGAGAGAGAGAGAGAGAGAGGGGTGGGGGGAAGGAGGCAGGGAAGGATGGAGGGAGGGAGGGAGGGAGGGAAGTGTATGCATGCAAACAAGGAGTAATATGCAAGTGAAGGATCAAGATCAGATCAAAAGTCAGTGAAAGGGTCCTATTATCACTTAACAAAGCTAGTGACCTATTCAAAGTAGTGAAGTGAAAGGGGAAGAGAATTATTATAAGAGTAGAGGAGAGGATCAGTTAACAAGGAGAAGACTTGAAGTTATCTCACAGAGAAAACCAAGAGTCTAGTACTTAATCAATTCTAACCAACTTGAATCAAGGTAAATCTCTTAATAGAGTGGTCTTAACAGATCTTTGTAAGTCTCTTAATAGGGTCCTCTCTTTATTTTAAATTTTAAATCCTCTAACAAGGTGTGACCTAGTAGTCTCTTAAGATTTTAATAGGGAAAACCCCTCATAGGGAAGATCACATTTTTTTATCAAACATTGTAACCATAATAGGTTAACTTTAATATTATAGTAGTGAAGATTTGGCGTCATCCCTACCCCAATTTTACCTTCACCTTGGAAGGTTTTTGGCTAAAAAATATTGTGTTATGTGTTTATTTTAATGCATGTGATAGATAAGATTTTCTTGATACAACAAGTTCATTATTACAAGTGTTACATGCATAGGATAACTAGTGAATGTTTGAATGAATTGGTGAAAAGTAGAAGTTTTTAAGATTTTGATTCACCCCCCTCCCCCCTCTTAGTATGTTGGTTATCCTATTTATATCTCCATCAGTCAACAATAAACTTTTAAAATAAATATTTCTTCGTTCCATTTTATATCTCCATTCTCATTCAACTTGTATATAAAAATCCACTTTATATCAATAATATTTTTGTCTTTAGGTTTTAGTACTAATGTCCATGTTTTGTTCTTTTCAATTTGTTCTATATCTTCTTTCAATATTGTAGCAATCTAGTCTTCATTTTCCAATTCATCCTGGACTAATATAGGTTGAAAATCAAATTAAACAAGAATTCTCTCTTGAGTTACTTCTTTTCATAACTCGTACATCTTTGTTTCATATGATTTGATTTGGTGAATGGTTCCTTTTAACATACTTTCTTAAAACATTATTGTTTCTTTATTTTTCAGCATCATCTTCACTTGGTGGGGTTTCAACAAGCTCCACAATTACTTCTTGATGTTTCTCAAGTATAGTGTAAGGAGCTCATGCCTATACATATACAGATATTTGATAGTCTTCAAGTTCCTTCTTCCTATCTTCTTCATTCTTTTCAAAAAACTCATCAATCATCACATTTCCACTTTCCTTTATTTTTTTAGTATCCTTATTCAAACATAAATATTAGATATTCCAAGTGGAGTATTATATAAATGTAGCTTCATCTCCTTTAGAATCAAGCTTTCCATTTCTATCATATTTTAGTATGTAACACCTACTTCCAAATATCTTAAAGAAGCTAACATCAGGTGTTTGCCCATACCAAAGTACATACGTAGTTTTGTTTGTACCTTTCTTCAATTATACTCATTTAAGGGTGTAGAAAGTGTTGACTAACAGAGGTATAAATAGGATAAACAAGATAAATGGGGGGAGGTGAATAAAAACCTTATACACTTGAAATTTTCATCAATTCATTCATACCTTTCAATAAACTTGCGCATGTAATGTTAGAAATTTGTTCAACACTCCGCTTGAGATTCATGACAAGGGCTTAACCATCTTCTGAGTACTATAAGTTGAGTGGTTGTATCAGGTATTAACAAATTGGTCCTTTTGTGCAATGGAAGCCCCACTTTAACAAATGGTATCAGAGCTTAGTCATAGGTTTGAATCTTCAGACCCTCAGGTAATGCTAAGGGGGAGATTGTTGGAAAAAATTTCAGCACACCCCTTGATATTCGTGACAAGGGCTTAACCACTTATTGTGTACTATAAGTTGAGTGGTTGTATCAGGCATTGACAAATCAATTTTTTGGTGCAATAGTAAACCCACTCTAACATGTAAAATTTGTAATGTAAATCTAGTATAACACATAAATTTGATCAATCACATGCACGAAATTTTAAAAAATAACACAATCTTTGTTACTTAGTAACCCTCCAAGGTGAAGGTAAAATTGGGTGGGGAAGACACCCACAAATCTTCACTATTGCAGTAATAAAGTTAACTAGTTAAGGTTACAATGTTTGATCATAAGTGTGATCTACCCTATGAGGAGTCTACCATGTTAAAGGATTAAGAGATTGCTAGGTCTCAACTTGCTAGAGGATTTAACACTTACCAAAAAGTAAGGACTCTATTAATAGGATTGAGGATTCTAACAAGGTCTAGTCTCCTATCAGGGATTCAAAACACTAGATCTATTTCATAGACTCCTAACAAGGTCAATATCCTTAACAAGATCCTATTGTTTAGTGAATCATCTAGTGGGTATCATCCCCACCGGGGTTTTCCCTTGGCTATGGTGTTATGAGTTATCTATGTTCATGGTTATGTTTATTGTTCAACATTGTTGGTTTACTTTCATATGCAAGTTATAAAGTAAATGACAATATTTAGTTCTTGGCAAAAGTTTGTAGAATACTGATTAATCCCCCCCACCCCCACCCCCTCTCTTAGTGTTATATATTTCTAACAATCGATATCAGAGCATAGTTAATTTGAAGAGGCTTAAAAAATTAAGTAAGATCCTAGTGAGTATGGAATAGTTGAAGAAGAATATTGAAGAAGGTCTTAAGCAGATTGACTTTCTTACAAAAGAAAGAGACACTTTGAAAGATAGATACAAAGATGCAAAAGTGTACATTGGAAAACTAAAAGATGATATTAGTGATCTTAAATTTGGAAAGGAATCAATTGCACTTACTAGTGACAATGATGAAGTAGGATATCTTCAAAAGGAAAATGAGATCTTGAAACATGAACTGAAAATAGTTGAACTTAAGTTAAGTCTTAAGAAAAAATGGTGGCATTAGTGAACCAAGACTGAAAAATTGAGAATGTAGATCTTAGATCCTAGTTAAGTCAAGTTACATATGAATTAGATACTATCAAGATTGAACAAGTTGAGTTAGAGAAATACAACTTTATTGTGAAAGGACAATTGACTCAAGCTAAACAATAATTAGAGAAACTTTATTCCACTAGTGAGAAAATAGATCAATAGATAATTCATCAAAGACCTTCTTATGACAAGACAAGACTTGGATATCTGATTAGAGATAAATCAGCCAAGAAAGTTGAAATCAAGAGAGAACTAGATTTAGTTATTGAATCCCCTAAGGAATTTTATCTAAGGTAGAATCAAGCACATCTACTAAAGTATCAAAGGAAGTTGAGTTAATTGATTTGATAGTTAAACCTAATGAACCTAAAAAAATAGAGCAAGTTAATAAATCTAAGAAAGATGAACCACCCAAGGAAGTAAGACATGAATTTAAAGGTATATTCTTCATTTGTAATTAACTTGGACACATGAAGAGAGATTGCATAAGTAAGTCTTTTAAACCCATTATTAATTTCTATTGTTATAATTGTCACGGTTATGGACATAAGGGAGTAGAATGTAAGAAACCTAAGTTTGATGTTAATAATGTAAATAGTAGAATTTATATTAATACTAAACTTGTAGGTAATGAAAGAGGAAGATCATAGGATAGATCCATTAATGAAGAGACATATAATGGAGAAAACAACTAGTTCATGTGTTACAAGTGTAACAATCCTGGACACATTGCAAGGAATTGTAGAGAACCTAAGAATCTGAATGAAACCAATCAAAGGAGGAATTAACCTATATGTCATTTATGCAATAACTTTGGACAATGAAAATCTATAGAATGGATTAAAGGAACCTTAATAGGAATCCTAATCATAGAAGGAACAATAGAGATAACAGAAGGAATGAGAATGGAATTGTTAAAAATCAGAAAGAAGCAATTAAGGAATATGTTTATGAGTTCAAGGAAGAATTTTTAAGAGCTTGTAATCCAGAGAGTTCACATACAGTATTGGAAGAATAGTACTTTGATGCATCTAATGGAAAGTTGAAGTCATAGATTGTTTGTGGCTCATCCTACCTAATTTGAGTAGTTCTAGTAGAGACAAAGAATCAATTAGTCATAATTGATGTTAGAAAGCAAGTTAGAGGTTGCACAATTAATAGAAGATAGAAGACATAGAGAGGAAGCTATGGTCAAGCATGCAAGTCTTGATATGATGATAGTAAGTAAAAATTGTGAAAATAAGGTTACTGGTAGATAGAGATAGTATTTTGAATTTATGGTAGATACACATTTAATGTGCAGTATGATTTGAAATGATTTAAGGATTGCAAGAAAGATTGAGTGTACCATTTGTTCATGTGAAGTATCTTGAGAAAATTAAAGAGCGATTTGATAGTGAATTGAAGTGCGAAGTAAAGTTTGAGAAGTCAAAAGTTACAAAAGCCCTAAATAAAAAATTCAAGGTATTTTACGTAACATTAAATCCAGTTTATTCTAGTATTTATAGATTATAGAGCTATGGCTAGTCAGATAGTGTATGATGTTAGCGATAGACCAAGGTATGAGTTCAAGAAACACCCTTTTGTTTCTTTATTGGATGATCCATTAGGCACATTTTCACAAGTTCTAAAAAATATGTTTCACATAGAAGATATCAAAAGTTATATACACTACAAGATACAAAGCATTGATGATGATGAGATTCACAAAGATTTAGATTATATATGTAACAATTAAAGAAACACCCTTTTGTTTCTTTATTGGATGATCCATTAGGCACATTTTCATAAGTTCTAAAAAATATGTTGCACATAGAAGATATCAAAAGTTATATACACTACAAGATAGAGAGCGTTGATGATGATGAGATTCACAAAGATTTAGATGATATATGTAACAATGATTTATCCCTAAAATTTGAGTATGTGTACCTAGAGGAATTGGATTTAATGAAGTATATGTTCCATATGGAATTTGAAAATCATGAATGGATCCAAATCATATTGAGTAAGGTCCATGATGACATGTTTTGGTTAGATGATGCATCGGTTGTCATTGACAATGACTTGATTCACAAGATCATAGGATTAAGAAATGAATGTTGTAATCCTATTAATGAGAAGAATGTTAGGAAAATGGTTGAGACAAACCTAAAAATGATGTTTTAAGGAAGGAATATGAAGTTTTAATTGATTAAGAACAAAGAAGTTAAGTTGTTAACTAAAATATTAGGCTACAAGTTGAACCATGGATCAAGGGTTAACTCTATACCAACTGGATTTCTTCATGTGGCATATGTAATGGCTATTGAAGAAAGGAAAGTGAATGTGTGTGATATTATTAGATTGGAATTGTTGGAGAACATTGCAAAGAACAAGAAAATGAAGAGCACAGTATTTAGATTTGAGTCCCTATTGACTCACTTATTCTTCTATGTTACCAAGAAGTTTCCTGGAATAATCAATTGGAATAGTAGTGAGTGCACAATGAAGTTGGTGACTCAATGCTACAAATTGAGGCCTAAAAATATCAAAGATAATGACATAGATAGATTAATGAAGAGTTTCCAAGTTGAGATGAAATTGAGGTATAGGATACCTCCTTCTATGGTGCAAAAGTATAAGGATGATTTGTGTTTCATGGTGGAGACTGAAAAACACCTGCATGGAAGAAATCATTCCTAGAGTGAAATTTATTAAGCCTATGGGCTATGAGATGAGTGCAGATCATACTCAAATCTGAGTAGGATATAGAATGTCCTAGATGGGGAACCTATGATGAGAGATCAAGGATAGTTCAATCTAAACTTCATAGAAAAGAGAGCAAGAAAAGGTTGAAAAAGAGATAGATTCCATTCTCAAGGAATCTAGCATGATATGAGAAGAATTCAATGAGTTAAAGGGAATTATGTTGGAGATGAAGGCTGGTGGGCAGAATAAAGTATTGGCTACAACACCAATTGTAGTAGGAAGACCCTCAAAAGGAGTAACTATGGCACAACCTTGTGCACAAGCTCCTATTTCACCCTATGCAATAGTTGTGCAAGTGCAACCAGTAAGAGCTACCCATGAATAGATAAGCAGACAACCATAGGTGGATACACCTTTTGCATAGAGGAATTTTGGGAGATTGGTGAAGGTTAAGAAAGAACTTGCACCTTAGACAAAGAAAAGGGTTAAATAGGTCAGCAATGGACCTAGAAAGAGGAGAAAGACCATGTAGATAAGATATTTTGAAAGTTTAGAGGATGATGTTGAAGACAAACCTATTGAACAAGATGTGTAGGAAGCAAGGACAATAGAAGGAAAGAAAGCATAGAAACCCAAGGTAGAGAACCTAAACATGCAAATTATAAATGATGACAACTTTGTTCAATTAAATAAATTTTATAACATGTACAATAATATGGATAGGAGGTAGTTAGAGAATGCCATCATGAGAAATATGATTTTAAGGAATAATAGATTTGAAAGCATACAAACTAAGATTCCTAAAGACCTATACAATAGGTTCGTGAATAGGGAGAAAAGAGTATTAGAAGAACATCTAAACATGAGGATCACATCTATAAACATGTTATGTGATGTTGGATCTAAAGAAGAGTTAGACACAATTTTGAAGGGTATTGAGCCCTTGCTGAGGAAAAAAAGAATAATTGGGAAGCAATTATGAGGAAGTTAGGAAAGAAACAAAGGAGGATATAGTAAAATATATGTGCTCAGTACAAAAGGTGAGTGTGTAGTCTAAGGCTAACAGTCCAGTATATGTACATGAAGACTCACCTTCTAAAGATGAGGAAGAAGTAGAAGGGACACAACAAGCACTATCACCACCTCACATTGTTATGGGTATTGAATCCATGCAAGTGGATAGTGCACACAT
Organism: Cupressus sempervirens; assembly: GCA_028749045.1. Classification (NCBI taxonomy): domain Eukaryota; kingdom Viridiplantae; phylum Streptophyta; class Pinopsida; order Cupressales; family Cupressaceae; genus Cupressus; species Cupressus sempervirens. The sequence goes on from CM053784.1 coordinate 285,596,558, forward strand.
AATTATGGATGCAAAGGAGAATACTTTTGTAGGATATGGAGCAAACATTGGTGGCAATATCACTACATATTCCACATCAGATGATGAGGAATAAGAAAAGAAGAAGAAGACAAAGCAAGCAGAAGAAAAGAAAAGAAAAGAAAAAGAGAAAAAGAAAAAGAAAGAAGAAGACAAGAAGAAGAGGAAAGAATAAGAGGAGAATAAGAGAAAATAGAAGAGGAAAAGAAGAGGAAAGAAAAAGAAGAGAAAAAGAGAGTAGAAGAGAAGAAGATGTAAAAAATATGGAAGAACATAAGAAGAAAGAATATTAAGGCTATTATACTTATAGTAGTATCAATAGAAATACCTATTACATCTAATGATGAAGATTAGAAAAAGTTAATGGGCACCTTGAGAAAGTTGTTTGAGAAAAACAAATCCATAGCCTTTGGAGAAGACTCTTGCTGAAGTCTTAAAGAGGATGTAGAAGATAGTTTCCATAGCTATAGAAAATCCAAACTTTTAGGATAGGGTAAAAGAGATGGTGAAAACCTTGGACAAGGAATTCACAACTTTAGTTGAAGTAGCAGCAATGCAAGTGCAAACACAACATGATGCATCACTGTTTAGCACAATATGCAAAAATGTTAGGAATGACATGAGAACCTTAGATGAATGTATAAAGGATCTAAGGAAGAGCTTAGTTGATGGTAAGAAGTTGTATGGAAAGTGTGTAGTGTCTTAAAATTACCTAATAGATTTTGATGTTAATATCAAAGGCCATATGAGTGAGATTCAGATACTCACTACTAGATTGCAACAAGCAGAGGTCAGAATTGAAGATTTTGAAACTAAAATTATGAAGATTCACAATGTTATCAAAGACATTGAAGTTGACAAAGAGAAGGTATTAAGAAGATTCTCTATTCTCAAAGAATATTTAACACCTAAGATTTTCATTTTGTAGAGGTATTTGGAGGAATGTTTGGTAGCAAAGACATCTTATGAAAAATTTTCTTATACTGACTTGAGCATAATTAAAGTGGCATCTTATGCACTTTGTGCACTCATCAATATATTAGATATAGTCCAAGGAAATTGGAAGAAGGACTTAGATAGGATGAAGCTTGATTTTGCAAATTGTATATCCAGAATGACGAGTTGATCATCAACAGACAACAAGTTTTTTGATACAGTTTTGACACATTTGTCATTGATGTCGAAGGGGGAGTATTATGTAGAGAAAATTGTATAGATGTAAATGAATATGTAAGGGGGAGCTTACGAATGTATCAATGAAAATGACTGATAAGGAATGTATGATCCATCAAAACATGAATAAAATTGTTATGTTTTGAAGGCATTTTTTAATAGTTACTTTACTTTTTTTTGTATTATGTATGACATCATTTTGGGACTTAGCCAATTTTCCTAAAGGGGGAGATTGTTGGCAATATGGTCAGATAGATATCTTGATGTTGTCATTTATGGAAACATGTATTCAGTATTTCATTTATGTATTTAGATTTAGAAATTTTTCTAAGTGTTCAACAGTTTGTAGTAGTACAAAGAACAAATCTTAAGAGTACAGATGACTCATTGAGAGTTGTCTCATGTGTAGATAAGGAAATATTGGTAATATTGACATGATGATGTGGTTAAATGTGCATATGTGTACGGATAGTATGGCATAAAATATGATTAAAATACTAGTATGGGTATTTAACAAAGCATATTAGTAAATAGAGCTATATGGGTTGAGGAATTATTTTGGTTACAAAATAATTACTAAGTTATGTGGATAGTAATCCATAAGTTATTTTATACTATGTCAAGTGTGTGAACACATGAAAGCCAATTGAGTAGAGTTTGTGAAAGTAAAAGGTATAAGTAGAGATCTTATATTGTGCAGTTAGTGAGAGATATGTGAAGTAATGTGAAATCATGAGATGTTATGTGAACTAATATGCAAGCCTTATGTGATGCAAGATCTGATGTTTGATCAAAACAACTGTGAGTTACAAAAAGAAAGCAAGTATTGTATGTATATCTATCTTGTGAAGAAATGAATTGTATTATTGCATGTTAGGGTATTGGGCTCTTCTTTCATACATTGTATTTGTTCTACCAACTCCTAATAGGGTTGAGGCTTCTAACAAGGCCTAGTGTCCTAACAGGGACTCTAGACACTATACTTATTTCATAGACTCCTAACATGGTCAATATCCTTAACAAGATCCTATTGTTTAGTGAATCATCTAGTGGCTATCATCCCCATTGGTGTTTTAAGTTTGCAAAATACTTATTCACACCCCCCCCCCTACTAGGATTATCTATTTCTAACACTATCTAGAGCTAAGATCATACATAGAAATTGAGTGGTGACAATTTTTCCCATAATTTGACCTTAAGGCACCAACAAAGGCATGTCTGCCACTTCTTGGTCAAGTTGAGAAAGAAAAATTGACTTGTGGGATCCTATCCCACACAAAAACATGAGAAAAAAATGAAGGCCAAAAAGTTATTAGATAAAACCAAGACATTGTTGACAACTAGGATGCAAGCCAACCCTTCTAGTAGGGTCAACACCCAAAAAATTGAAGAAAAAATACTCACCACCAACAGAAAACTAGCAATACAAATGAATTCTTCCTCTTGTGAAATATCATTTGTACCATAAATTTCAGTCTTGAAAGCAACCTATTATTTAGGATATGGAGGTATTGTATGAGAAAGGGCCCTTATTTTCCTTGCATGATGACCATGGAGCTAAAAAAAGATCTTCCCGGACAAAAAATGAAAAACAAAAAAATGGTTACAAACATCCAAATATGAAAACTAGGTGAACCCACAATTAAAATGGACACAAAAAAGGGAAAAAAAACCCAACAATGAAAATAAAGAGAAAAAAGAGGAAGGAGATGACAAAAAATTGCAAGAAAGTGAAAGAAAGGAAACCACCAACCTAAAAATTATACTGCAACACTGCTTTGGTCCTCAAACACACTCTTCCCTAAACACAAACCAAAACTAGCATGACTTGGTGTGGAGTTGTAGGCATGAAACTACCCATGAAACAAGATGGGGAACCAAATTCACTTGTATAACATAGAAAAAATGTAGAATAAAGAAAATTTCAAGTCCTGTTATCATATTAAATAACCTAGTAACCACACTGAGTAAATCACATTAATTATACTTACCCTTCTTTCAAGAAATTACCACCTATCACCATCTAGACCATAAAAGTATTTCCCTCTACAAAGAACATGAGGATAAGGGTGATTCACAAAGTCTAAAATCCAATTTTTGTTGCTAACAATCCTTATATAAACCTCTTGCACATGGCTAGAGACTCATGCACCTTTTTGTCGAACAAGACACTACCCCAAACATAGGACTCAGGATCCCAAGACTTGAAATCTAAAAAAAATGCAAAGTCTTGTTTGTGGAGAGATAAGAAAAAAAATAAAAGTAAAGAAAATGGGGACCCAACTTTTTTCTCATAAAAGGTAGTGATGGTTATGTATGGCGTAATAGGTCCTGGATTCACTACAAACAGTTTTGGTAAATAATAACAAGAAAATAGTATTCCCTTAGGAAATGGGGGGCATGAGTACATTTTAAATACCATTATCAATCATGATTTAGGTTGTGTATTACTAAGTTTTTAATCTCATTGCTTTTCCATATTCTCTCCTTTATTCTCTAACATATCTTCTCCTATTAATCAAGAAATTGTTTTGCCCAAGCTTCTTCATGCTAAGGTGATTGCTATGCCTAAATGTAGAAAGAAACATAGTCAAAATCTCATGGGTCTTCCTTTCTTCATGTATCACCACTATCTTGACCACTCCACCAATTATTATCAAGCTTTTCATTACAATATTCAACAACTCATCAATATTGAGGTTATTCACATATCTCTTTATGATGAGATTTGTTTCAACCCTGATTTCTTTAAAGAACATCCATTTCCCTTTTATGTTTCTCTATGCCATGTAACATTATTGGCCTTTCTCCTAGGGGCTCATGGCCTTTATGTTTCTCTTCTTTTGTTCCTATATTTTCGGGGAAAGGGAGCTTTATCCATGTTTCTCATTTTCTCTAAGAATCTACTATTTCCTTTGGTGGAGTTTTATTTTAACATGTGAAAACCAATCTTACATCATGTACAAGTGGGTTTTCAAGGTAGATAGATCAATTACCTTGGATCCTCATAATATTGTATTTTATTTTTCAAAGATTTACTTTCTCACTTCTTTCTAGGTGTCTCATTGTATTCTACCCCTCTATGACCTCTTAGAAGTTGTGACCTCTTTGGTTTGGATTGAGCATTTTTTATGGATACTATATTGATGCTGAAATTGTTTTATCCTTCTTTGTCATTTCCTTAAGATGTTAAAATAAGAAATATTTTTTCCATCTTAAGGGTGGGGGGGAGCATGCATGGTCCCTTTATTTATTTATTATTTTATTTCAAGTACAACATATCAATATACTAGCCTAACACAACTTTCTAGGGTCAACTACTCTCTATTTTCTTTGATTGGTTGAATAGCATGATACACACACTTTCTAGACCATTTGAACTACCCTAGTACATACACAAACCATTCTAATGGTATTGAAGTACTATATCATGGGGATGTAAAGTTCTAAGGTGAAAAAATTGTGGGATTGATTATTGGGCACACAAACCTATTAAACCATGCAATCCTCCCCCTTTTTCTTTTTAGGATTAATTATCATGAACACAAACCTCTTAGACCATTTAATCCTACCCTAATTTTTTTTTCATGGGATTGACTACTAGGTACACAAACTCGCAAGACTATTCAATTTGTGGGTCATAATAAGGAACACAAACCTTATTAGGTGAGTTGATTTCTCTCTCTATAGTAAAATCTCTCTGATTGTGATTTTAGATATGAAGAAGACTCAAACTATCTCTTGAGGTCTTGGTAATTTCTTCATCTCCTTAGTCATGATGAGATTAGCTTTTTACTTTTTTTCTAATTTACCATGAGTTTGAAGTGATTCCTACTCCTACTAAAGTGGGGTTTAAATGTACCATCTAAAAATGAAACCACCCATAATTTAAGACCTTTTTAACACCTATCCCATAGCAATATGATGGACCATCGATTGACTTATGGTTAGCATGTTATTTCCCCTATCACTTTTTTCTTTTCCTAATTGTATCTACACCTCCTTTAAGGATTTTAGGATCTCTTTTTGGGCCCTTCCTCTAAAATAGGTTCAAGACATCAAACAAACAAGGAAAGGGATTTAGCCATTCAAGCAAGAAAGTCTTCTTCAAGAATTCAAGGTGTTCAAGGATCCTTTATGAGTGTTTCATCTTCAAGATCTAGCACTTTATTGAGAGAGGAGATCTACATTATGGTATTAATTATCTTATCTATTGATACACATTAACATACATGGCGTCATGATGTGTCATTGGTAGATCCATTGTAGCTATGGAGATATCCTACATCCTACATACCAAATTTGATATCCACAACATACACAAAGAAAAAACCTTATTAACAATGGTTTATAAAATTGAGGTGAATGTTGTTGTGGTCTCAAAACACATGCCCTATTTTTAGTCACAAAATAGGGACCCCCCTTCTTGAAAACACTCTTAAAGTACCCAATTAGGTGCCTTGTTCATTTAGGACCTTCCTCTAAGACTAGCTCGTTCCTTGACACCTAGTCAAGCAATTATGAGAAAAATCTAAAGGGTCTAAAATTCATCTTTTTGGCCTCATGGTGCAAAAAAATGTGCACATGTTAATGTATAATGAGTTTGTATCTATGCACTCACCTCCTATTGAGGATGCCAACATGTGCAAATGCACCAGTGCACACCCTCGGATGTGTGCACCATCAGAGGTGTGCACCAAACTTTTTTGGCCTATAAATAGACCCCCCTCCTTGAATCTTCACTTCACATCCTTTAGATCTCTGAACATGACACCTGTGCACCTCTTTTAGCTCTGCTACTCTAAAGGTTCATACATCTACACCATCTACTTATTAGATTTAAAAACACAAGTGTTGAGGATGCACACATGCGCATGTGTCCATCCTCAATACTTGTGCTTTTAAATCTAATAAGTAGATGGTGTAGATGTGCAAACCTTTAGAGGCATGTGTGTACCATCAATAGGTGTGCTAGTGCACTCACACTAAGTCACCCCTCCCCAAAGAATCTCATTTGCATAGAATCATGTGCATAATTGTGCACATGCACATATTCCCTAAGTGCACTATGTACTTTATACTATGATATTTTAATGCTATATTAAGAGCACACATGTGTACCTTGCACACATGCATAGGTGTGCTAGGTGTGCACTTGCACATTTCAAACATATGGGGGGTATTTCATTTTGTTTCTTCCATTTTTGGTCTTTTTTTTTGTCACTATGAGTCACACTTTAGGGTCATCATTGGTTTACAACATCAGATACTAACACCTATTTTTTTTGCATATATATTTGTGTCATCTTCATTTTCCATGGCCACAAAGTTAGCACCAAAGCCAGTTGCTTTCAAGTATAAAGGAGCACTAGAGATATCCTAATTTCAAGATAAAATTTGAGATCCAAGACATTGAATTATGGCATATTGACTAGAACACTTTTATATTATTTTGAAATAAGCCTAAATCCATGGTGTTAGCACTAATCTAGATAGGGTTGGTAAATATTGCTTCTCACCCGATGTCAGTTAAATCATTAGAATTGATTATGACCTTAGCACATCATTATGTGCCACAAGAGAAGGTGGTCAAGAGTGTGACCAGAGAGATAGTCTTGGATCTCAAACCTTGGAACATTGAGAAGGTATTCCACCTTCCATGGGTAGACCAGTACCTAAAAATCACTTATGAATCTATGATGGTGCAAGTAGATGTTATAGAGAGAATGAAATAGAGGCTAAAAATTTGGTGCAAGGGAAGTCCCTGATTGATAGATCACCTTTTGGTAGAAGAAGTGGAAAGGTGGAAATAACCATAGGCTACATGATAGATGATATTGTCTACTCAATAGTTCTCCTAAGTAGAGCCATAGGTCTTCCTATAGAAAGTCATCTTTAGATGTGGATAATGCATTTCATAGAAATAAAATTGGCAAGATGCCTAATAATTAGGCCATAATACTTAGTGATAGTTTGGATGAGAAAATGATTTTGGTAAATAATGATCCCCACTTCTATATGACCTCCTATATGGTATATCTTTTGGTGGCAAGACCCATGGATTATTCAGAATTGTATAGAAAACGAAGCATGCAAGATGAAAATGCTTGTCCTTATGTAGTTTATCTATAATTGCTAAGGAAGAAACTCCTACTATAGAGTGTTGAATAGAGGGTGGTCAATGATGGGTTCATTTTTTCCATCATTAGGTTCATTGAAAGAGATTATGCAAAAAGAATATCAATGGAAGATGTAGCATGGATAACACAAGTTGGTCCATATTACATCTAATTCAAGACATTCACTTATATCCAAGTAGCTAGCACTCTCCTTTTCCCTAAGAAACTCCCAAAATATTCATCAGATATATTACTATTTTTGGAGATAGCAAGGTAGCTAGCCTCAACCTATGACATGGTAAGGAAGCATCACAAGAAAACTTGGGTATGTCCAATCGTCATTGGGTCCTTTAGAGGTGTACTTTTTAGAGTAAAGACAAACTAGAAGATCTTGATCCACCATCTCCTTTTAAATGAAATTTAAGGTCTTCACCCAGTAGATATGAGTTCTTAGAACTTAGCCACTTTTTTAAGCCTCGCAATGATCAAAAAATACCAATAATCCAACCACTCCCATTTCAAATTACATCATCTTCCTTAGTTCCACACTCAAACTTACTTCTACCTATTGTTCCACCTCATGCTCCATCCATGTATTTCTTTGCAAACATAATGGATTCACCAATAAATTTGCAAGGTCAACTCAATGACTTTCCTAAGAACCCTGAGAAATTCTCCCAAAAGTTCATCTATAGAGAAATATGGATAGCCGAGGATCACATCAAGGTTTTTAAAGAAATATGTAATAAAAAATAGATTCAATAATAGAATGTGGTCCTTTGTTTGTTCCCATATACATTAGGAAAGGTTGCATTTAAATGGTACATGAATATGCTACCATGATTTGTTCAAAACTAGGCATCTTTTAAAAATTTGTTCTTAGATGAATTCAAAACATTTTTGAATCTAGTTGTGGTGCACCACCAATTCATATCTATCAAGAGGGATGCAATAGAGACCATCTCACACTTTAATCATCATTTTGACATGGCATACTGCAAGTTGGAAACCCCGTACAACATATCAATTGGGACTGCAATTCAAATCTATCTGAACTCTATGGACCACCTCTCTACTATCTTTGTAAGGAGATTACCTGTTATAGATATTGACACACTAGAAAAAGTCTTCAAAGAAGTAGTCACCTTTATAGCTACACCAAATCTAGCTATAACCTATTACGGTTACACAACGCATGCCCCATTTTATTGAGAAATGGGGACCCCCTACTTTAATTTTTTAGCTTTTTAGATCCCTAGTTTGGGGTCTTATTCTTTTTTTTAGTATTTTTGCCTAATTTGGTCTCTTCCTAAAAACCCAGATGCCAAAAAGCCTTGTTTTGGAGGGAGAAAATCAAATTTGCACAAGGATGCACACTAGCACACCTAGCGCACCTCACCAAGTGCACTAGTGTGCTAAGTTACAAGGGAAAGCACTTTCCTCTTGGAAGTGTGCAGTTGCATAGCTACAAGAGGTGCACCTCTATGCTACCCCACCCTCACACCTGCAAACAACACAAAAAACAAGTTAAAACCTCTAAAAAAAGGTGCACACCTGGCACACCTTACCTTTGTTACATTAACTAAAAAACTCATTAAAAAAAAAACCTTGAAAAACCTAAACTCTCTCTAAAACTTCACCTAGTGAAAGGTGCACAGCTACACACATATCCAAAGTGTTCAGTTGTGCACCTTTACTAGGAAGAATTATCCCTTAGGGAAGTAAAGGGTGTGCATTTAGCACACCCCATGAGGTGCGTTAAATGCACACCCTTTTATTTTGTATTTGACTTACCTTATGTAGTAAGGGTGCACATCTTGCACATCCCATGAGGTGTGCAAGATGTGCACCCTTTTTCTTTAAAGTTTGCATAAGGGAAAAAGTGCACCTAACACACCTCTAAGGTGCCCTAGGTGCGCTCTTTTTTTCCTATCAAGGTTAGAAATATGGTTTTTTGATGTTTTTAATAGTCTTAAGGTTTTATATTTTGGGTCTTTTTTTTGTCATAACTAGGGTTTGTTTAGGGTTTTATTTTTTAGCTTTTTGGACTGATGTTTGCTTCTTTGTGCAGATAAAAAAGGCTTCCTTAACTTGTTGGGGTCATAACTTTTGACCTATAGCTCAGAATTCAAAACTGTTTACATTGTTGGAAAGAAGAACTCAAAATCTAATTTTAATCCCTAAAACAGTGAGCCTTTGGCTACCTAGTTTTAGGAACCATTGAAAGTTTCAACTTGAAATTTTGAGTAGAAGACCTCTGAAAAAGCCATTTAAAATGACCTAGAAAACTTATAAAAAAGTATGAAAAAGTTTCAAACATTTGATCATTTTGGATAATCTAGATCACTTGGTCTCTGACTAGGAAGGATCAAGCAATCGGAGAGAAGAAAGAATCAAGCAATCAGAGAGAAGAAAGAATCAAGCAATTTATACTGAAGATCAAAGATATAGAGGTTAGATACATGAACTAGAATAGGTTCTTCATCTTATGCAACTATTAATGACAAGATTCAATATAGGTGCCTTGGGATTTTAGAAGCAGGACTTCAGGTTTATGAAAATTTTTGGATATAAAGAGGGTATAAATCATCAAAAGGATCAAAGTAAGTACACAAAAGTAATCTAAAACCCCATTTGAGAAAAACCCAGAAACCATTTTCAAAATCAAGAACTTTGATTTTTTGGTGAATTAAGCACCTTGCACAAATTTCTCCCATGGTGTGCGAGGTGCGTAGGTGCACTTCTCCCAAGGTGTGCTTCTTCTAAGGTGCACTGATAGTTAATTGATAGTTCTAAGTTTAGAGATTTCCACGCATCGAAAATGCATTCTTATGGTAGTTTAACTCCTACATACACTTACTGAACATGGAGCTTCTATTTTTGGCACCTCCAAAGACTCCTACATCATCTAATGGCTTTCTTCTTCTTATCTTCTCATGATTTCTTTTTTTTAAGACATGTAAAGGCTCATGCATCCATTAAATGATATAAATGAGGATGAAGTCCTACTTAGCACCTATTAGAGAGTCAATTTGTCCATAAATAGATTTGTTTTATTAGTTTAGAAGCATATATTTGCATAAAGAGATCTCTCACTCTCAACACAAATTGAGGAGATGATTTACTATAAATTTTGGAATATAATATGTATTCTAGGCCTCCATTATTTTGATTCAATAATATATGCTATTCGTGCTCACATTTGGAGTGTAGTGATGTGTGTTATATTTTGTGGATGTATGTTCATGGAATGTAATTGAGTTGATAGTTTTATTGTATTATTCTGGTTGTGTAATCTTTTAATTTTGGTGTTTTCTACAGCTCTACAAATTTTGCAAACATACTTAGTTTGAGAAGAGATCACCATATTGTTCCTGCATAACTTTTTGTCTTGCGTGAGTGCACTTTTTGTGGCCTTGTGATTTGATGAAAAGTGAAATATCTTATAGTTACTGAATTCCCATCAATGATTGCATTAGTGGAATTAAGGAAGCACTGCTCCTATTTTCATTGGTTACCTATAGATCTTTCCAAAGGCCTAATTCATAGACATGTTTTTTCTATAGCTTATGTCTGTTAGGAATTTCCCTTTCATGTTATTTGTTTAAACTTCTTGTTACCTTATCTTTGTTATTTACTTTGCTAACCCCTAGTTAAAATAGGAATTCATATAGTTGCATTGTTAGATTGCATTCATCATAAAAAATAGAAAATACTAAAAAACATATCTCTTTTGTGGTTGATTTCGAAATAGAAAGTAGATTTATCATTTGATCCAAAATTGGTTCAAACCAGCTTGTGACCAAACACATTTATCTTCAACTGAGCAAATTCCAGTAGGTCACAAGATTATCTAAAACCTTGGAGTTGATCCCAGATCAATTTTTCAGGAGAGGAGTTTGAAAGGATTACTGCCATTAAGAATTGTGCAAAATGATAGCTCAATATAACCTACCTAGGATATGAAGCTTGAAAAGATTCCTTCTTTGAGAAAAGGTAGCACTATCTGCTAAGACAGAAATTAATGTCACAACCCAGCTAGATCAAATAAAAAAGACCATGTCTCAGATAAACAATGAGCTAACCCATATGTAGTTCTCACAAGGGTGGAAAATTTTTTTCCAAAGAACAAATGTGGCCCCTTACAACAATAACTATGGTCAAAATTACAATAGAATTTCAGTGCAAGTAATAATAATGCAAGGAACAATTTCAACCCACTAAATCATAACAATGGTTTCCAAAGATAGAATCAACATTGGAATACATGGCCAAACAATGGAAGTATCCCTACAGACAATAATAACAATGCTTAATTTGTTGACATCAATCAACTAGACACCAGTCAAAATATACACAATGATGATGTCTCAACTTTCAATGAAAATCAAGAAGTGAACTAGAATTTGCATTGCACTAAAAATGAGTCCCCTATTTAGGTCAATTCCATGTTGTTAGAATCTTATGCTTCTCGACAAAACACTAAAATAGGAGACCAAATCAACGAAGAATTTATCTTTCCCTTCAATCAAGAATCAGATCCTGAATGAGTAGAGATGTTTTCTTTTCAGAATGACAGCTAAAATACTTACAAATTATGTAATCTAAGGGAACCCATGACTCATGGAATCTCCCCAAATTACAACCAAAAGCACTAGATACAACAGAAAATAATAACACTACACCTGAAAGAGCACCCTTCTCTAGAACACAAATTTGGACACAAGGAAACATACCTACTATATTAGAAGAATCCTTCCTCATCAACTAAATAATATAGTGCCATTGAAGAGTTGAAAAGTACCAAAGCATTATCTCCATGTATGTTAAGCTACAAAGTTGTCCTAGTCAAAGAGAAGCACTATTGAAAACTCCTGATGATACAAAGACAATGCCCAAAGGTGGATCTTGGAAGACAGTATTGTCATAGGTTAACACCTCTAAGGATATACCCACCATGTATTAGGACAAGGATGACGTGCCAACTTTCTTTCACAGTCTCAAAATCTTTGGAAGAAACCTTCATAATTACCTCATAGATTTAGGATTGTCTTGTAATATCATACAACTTTCGATATCCCAGAAGTTAGGAGTCACCCCACAACTCACAAATCAAATAGTGATCCAGCTTGACAAAATAGAAGTTAAGGTCATAGGAGTGTTGAAAGATGTTCACACATAACTGACTACACACCATAGGACCCAAGATATCATAGACATACATGTGGTAAAGATTCTAGAAACATATGACCTATTACTAAGTAGAGAATGGACCCAATTCCTAAGAGGATGGTTCTAAACTGACTTCACCCAATTATGGCTACCTTGGAAGGGATTGAACTATTAGAATGGAAATCCCACCAATACAACTGAGAGGTAGGGGTGAGTTAGTTATACAACTATTACAACAATTATCAACCTCATTAATCCTTAACCATATGAGAAATATAATTAGTAACCATAACAAGATACTCGTACACAATAACATTAGATATGTTAACTAGGGAAACCCTTTATCAAAGGTAAAACCCCAATGGGATGGTACCCACAAAATGATGTACTAATATACTTATTCCTTATTAGAGGATGGACCATGTTAGGAGTCAATAAAAACATTCAGTACATCTTAGTCCATGTTAGGAGATTCCAATCCTATTAGGAGTTGTGCTAACCCTGTTAGGAGTTGTAGAAGACAGATGGCCCCACTACCCAAATAGATTTAAGGGGAAGACCAATGAACCCACTTTCAAAATGATCTTTGTGTTATTCCTTGTGAAACAATAGAAATTAAATGTACATGTACTTCCTCTTCCTCTATCCTATCAACCAAATTGTTGCTCTTCTTCTAATCTCAATACCATACCACAAACTTTGCATCGAATAATACCTTGGATTTCTTACTTGTATTTTCCAAACACATTGCTCTTATTTTCACTTCTTCAATCTCTCTCTCTCTCTCTCTCTCTCTCTCTCTCTCTCTCTCTCTCTCTCTCTCTCTCTCTCTCTCTCTCTCTCTCTCTCTCTCTCTCATACATTAATCTCTACCCCATAGTGCTAAAGGATATGTTTTTCATGCATACTCTCCCCAATTGACATCAATGAAAAAGGCTTCATTATGTCAATCATATGCTCTAATTCTTTAATCATCTCAAGTTTCCAAAGATATTTTTCTAAACCATATACTAAGAGTCCTTGATGACTCTTCTCATCATAGATACTCCCTCCTACGAGAAGCATCAACATTCAGTCCAGTCAAACAATAGTGCTTTATACCACTGGATTGATGCAATCTCTGCATCATGTACTTAGAAGTAGAAAGGGGCATAACCCCAAGAATACCTTTCAAGTATTCAAATGTATCTTTAAGGAAAGGCCTTGTAAAGATGTTTGCAATTTGATCTTTTATACTGACATACTCTAATCTAATTTCTTTCTCTACAACCAAAGTTATTGTTCCTACTTATGCTATGAAGTCACTAGTGAGGCCAGTAATGATACTCAACCATGAGTGAGAGGTAGAGTACTTTGAGATAGAAAGGGTAAAGTGAAAGAAGAGAAAGAGGGTCACTCAGGTAACGAATCAAGAGGAAGAGGCTCAAGCATAGCTGAATACACAAGGAGAAGAATCCCAACATGAGAAAGAATAGGCTTACCTAGCACAAGAAAGAACATCTTCACCTAAAGACCCTGCAGTAGAAGTCACCCTATCAGTACCAAAAAGAGATAGCATAGAGACAAAAGTGGAAGGCATACAGAGGAGGAGATTGAAGAAAAAGAACACTCCATCAGCTCAAGTGTCAAAAACCATCCCCGAGGTGGAAGATGGGGAGGAAGGAGAGAAAATAGAAATTTCCCCTTAAACAAGAGGACTCACTTGGCTATAGCTAGAGAAGAAGAGAGAAGAATGAGTTTAACTCAATAGTTGTCTTCTATGCCTCGAAAGCCTTGTTCTCACCTAGATTGTACCCTTAAGCTAAAGTTTAACTTTCAGAAATCTACTAAAACATGGGATGATCCTTGGCCTGTGGGTATGCCATATTAAGGATCAACCTCTAGTACAAAGGGTTGGCTTCCCTTGAATCACCTCTTGACTGACTTTAACTTTGTAGGAAAAGTTAGAGAGAGTAAACATAAAATCAACTTTGGCTGAAAATGAAGGTGATTCACCAAAATTATGGAGTGATGCAATTTTGAATGAAACCCACAACTTGAAATGACTATAATAGTTTGATCACAAAAAGATCCTATTAACATTAAGTGCATGAAATGTAACAAGGTGCAAGGTTTGAAAGAAGGAAACTTGTTCACAACTTTCAAACTTAGATTGCACACAAATTGCACTTACTCTTCTAAAAAACAACCTCTCAAATATCTCTCAAACACTTAACTGAAACAAAGGTTTCATGCATAACACACTAACTTAAAGATGGAAATTCTGAAAGACAATGAGAAATTAACAATAGGACCAAAGAGGATCACTACTATATTATTTCAAAAGAAGCAAGGGTTCAAGAACTGCATCACAATATGAGACATGAGCTACAAACAAGACTATCCTTGCAAGGAAAATAAGGCTTCTCACAATGAGATAGAATGCAAGAACTCCCCAAAATAATGCCCAAGAATGGGTTGTAAATAGGTTCACAACCCATAATCTGCATTATCCCCAAAATTGCAAACCAATAAATGATTTCCATCAAATTAGTTGAAGACTACAAACTTTCACCACCATGAATCATGTTGCAAACTAAAACTCAAAAACTGCCATTCCCCAATAAATTTGCTGGTAGGTGTATGAAACTTTCCCTTTTATGAAATTCCTCCTAACCTTAATTTTGGCAAAAATAATTTCTACCATCTCCTAGTTTCCACCAAAAGATATACTTAAATAGAATGATTTATAAAATCATCATCTATTAAGTATTTACAATATGAACATGTGAAAATAATAAAAATACCAACCCCCTCACAACATGCATCATATATCCCACTTTTTAACATTTAATCCAATCCCTCCAATTTTGCATTTGAAATAAAATTTAAATAAAATGATTTATTATCATCATTTTATTAAATGTTTTACATTAATGGTGCAAAATGAAAATTGAACATCCATAACCTTTAAAAAAAATTCCCCCATGTAGAGAAATACCTACTTAGCATTTACATATTTTAACATACCCCATCCTTACATCATTATACAACCCCTTCAAAATAAAACCCCTCATAAAATGACATCATAAATATGCAAAAAAATATTATAAAGGATAAAATATGTCTTCCACACATTCAAATCCTTCAAAAGGAAGCTCAAGTTAAACTGGAGGTGTTTTGGGAAAGTTTTCATGATAGGAGATAGTTTAAGCCAACCTCTTGTAGCACAAAAATTGGAAACAACAAACTTCAATCTATAAAGTAGGATTTTGATTTTGATCTCTCAATTTTCTTATTTTATTTAATATGAATGAACTTTGAAGCTTGCTTAACATTTACTTCTATAACTTTTAGATTTATAGATGCTTTCCTCTTGATCTCATGCTTTCATAACCCTATTACGTGTGTCACTTTACCATATGGTATTGATGCATTTGAAAAGGGTTTTATTTATGTAGTTTCACAGCATAAATAAGATCTTCATTTATTTTTCTTATGTAGTAGGTTATTTCATGGAAGCCACATGTTGCATTCTTCTAATTCATGTCTTCTACTATAGGAACTATTTCTTATGTAGTTTTCAAAAAATGAATAAAATGACCCCTTAGACCTCCATAAAATTTTTACTAGAAAGAACAAAGTTTGTTCATCACATCAATTTATAGTTTCTCACCAATTTTTAGAGTCATAGGAATCCATTTGTGTCTGTACCAAATTTTTCAAGTAGCTATAACTGTGAAATTTCACACTTCTTGTCACTGATAATAGGCCTGCATTCTGTATTCTGCTTTTTGTTATAGGAATAATGCTTAGTTCCTATCATCTCTGCAAAAAATTTCAGCATATGATTTCCAATTTATTTAACTTTTTGTACCTAACATGGAATAAACAAATTAGATAAAATATAGCCTTTTCTCCTTCTACATCATCTTTTTGAGCCTTCTATGCATGTCTTGAGGATAGTCATCTGAGTACTTTTTGATTTTGCATGCATGATATTTGCAAGATATCAAACATTTAGTAGATCTTTATAGATCTTACCCCCCTCACTCCCTTGTTGTAAACCTTGCAGGTTCTGGAAGAAAACTAGAGCTAATGATCAACCATCTACATATATGACTTAAAAAATGTATGGTACCTTATATTTTTATTTCCTTTTTGATGCATGCAATCTCTTTCAATATTCTCTATGTGTTGGCTATGCTCACAACCTGTGTGAGCCAATATATTTGATTGATCATTATCACATGGACTTTTCCTTGAACTTTCAATTTAGATCCTTTATTTCAACTAATTGTGCACTTGATTATTTTCTTAATTTTCAAATGCACACAAATCTAGTGAGGATCACATAATAATGAAAAACTAGGTTATTATAGAGAAAATTCACCTAGTAATTAGGCTATTAAGTGTCACCAATTTGAATTAGATGAAAATTGGTAACATTTCTGGTGATTTCTATTGATTTCTTGCTTGCTAAAAATCATTTGACCAATTGCCTTAACTTCTCCATTGGGTATAGAGTCTAATATGTAATCATGACTTGAGTTGTAAACTTGAATACTAATCTAGGATAAACCTTGCTTATAACTCATTGATCCTCTTGAACTTGAAACTCTTATTGAAAAGTAGGAAACCAAAAACTAAAGCTAAACTGAATGTGCTTGACAACACTTATGGAAAGCTGGAAAACTAACCTACTCTAGCCTAACTAGAAACAAGATAAATGCTAGATGAATCCATATACTAGTTGGCTAAAGTAGCTGCCCTTCTTCTTCAAAGTGCCAAGATTAGCATGATTAATGGAAAATACACGAATATGGATAAATGAACAATATTGAATTATTTCATGCAACATCTCTTGAGGAATGAAAATGGTGTGACTTACTTCATATTGTTGATTGAAACAATCAACATTTGCAACTAAATCAATTTACTACATTTGAACCTCTCCATATGTTTCTCCATGTTTAATTTTTGATATTAATGATGATTTCTCACCTGACTTGAGTTGGGCCAAATACCTAATTGGGCAACCTCTAGAAAGAACAAACTCAAAGTCTACTTTGCTAGTTTCTTCAATGTTTCTATCTATTTCTGGCTTATCAATGTTATCTTACATTAGTGACAACCATGTCAATTCTTCCTCCATTGTCAGGGGGTCCTCTTCTTCTATTAAGGCAACTAGAAGTTCATCACAACTATCAACCCTATGAACACCCTTGATGAGTAGCTCTAGCTTGTATTCAAGATCAAGCTTAGAATCAATAAGAGAAAAGTTTTCCAAAGTGGAGTGTCCTATGGTAGGCATAAGCTCTACATTTTCTATGGAAATATTTTCACAAAAAACCTCTATAATACTTTCAAAACACTCTTCCAAGCCCTTGTTAGCTACCATCTCATTAATATTTTGATGTTGTGATAATGCATTTGGAAGTACCTCTAGCCCATAATTCTCAACAAAAGAAGGTAATTCATTAAAGAAAACCATGACCCTTTCTTCTTGTTCATTATTCTATCCTATAAAAAGTGATGTATGTTGATCATTATGTTCCAAATACATAGGAAGCTAAAAGGACATGCGTGATTCCTCTTCTCTTAGATGATTTTTCTTGTGTATCTCTTGCACTTGTTGTTTAGGAAGGAAATTTTCAAAACTTGGAAAATCAAACTTACAAACCTCCTCATTTTGCATCGAAACATCAAGAGATGACTAAGCTTCTGTAATTATCTTTTCATATGGCATTATCTATTGAAGTATAGGTTCCTCTTCTTCATTGAAGAACATAGGTTGCTATATTTTCTTCTCCCTTGGAGTTGTACAATTCTCTTCTTCTTTTGGCTGATTATAACTCAAGAAACTAGGGATCTTAGATTTAGAAACCTCCTTTTTTGTAGGCACACTTGGGATATAAGTAGCTTCATGAGCCTCAATCTCTTGTACTTGTGCAATGAAAACCCTCATTTGATCCCCCCTTTTATCAATAAGCTCTTCATATTGTCCCTTTTGGGCACCAAAATGCTGAAAATGATTTTGGAAATCATCATGATGGATGGGAGCAAACAGGCTCTCATGGGGTTGCTGAAAGTAATGCTTTTTAAGACTAATCATCTCATTACCAAAGTGTTCTAAATATTTTTGAATTGTTTGATTATTTTATATAATCTCCTTCATCTTTTGGGACTCATTTAATTCTTGAAGGGCTAAATTAGCATCTTAGGCTAGGAGTGCTAAGATAGGTGGGATAGCTTCCAAGGTTGGAATTTCTTTAGGAACTAGCTACAATTATGGAAAAATGGCCACAGGGGGAATTGGGGCTATCTTCCTAGCTTGAATGAGACTATTTTAAGCTCTAATAGCAATATCAAAGGATCCAAGTAATTTATTCCCTCCCATAGACTGAATCATGATAAAAATGTCACTATAAAGAGCTCTTAAGTAGTATAGGATTGCGTGTTGATTAGAAGGTCTTAGTGTCACTAGGATCCTATTCCAAGTCCTTTGGAATCTAAATTGAAATCTATCATATTTTCATGAGGTACCCTCTTAATAGTATTTAAATGCTCTACTAGGGAAAGATGGTCATATTTACCTTCAAATTGACTAGTCAAGGCATCTCCTAACTCATCCCAGGTGGATATATATCTAACTAGTAACCACCTAAACCATTGAAGGGCTCTGCCTTTCAGAGATGCTACCAAAAATCTCACGGCTATATTATGTGTAGTAATGTGATGGAGGCCACAAAGGATTGCAACATCTCTTATATGCTCAACAAGTGTAGTTTGATCTTCCCCGTGAAGATAGGTAGGCTTTTAAGGTTTGATATAGGGATACCATCATGTTGCTAAAAATTCAGTGGGCTATGTTGGTCAAATGCCACAAAAGGATAATTTCTAGCCATAGGAGGATTGGAGGGTCCTTGAACTACTTGTGGAGGTAGTAGTGGTGGATATGTGAAACTCAATCTTCATGAAAAGGGAAATGATAGGCCATGCTCTCATGAATACAAATAAAGATGATCAATGTTCAGATAAAATATAGAGTCATGGAAACACTTTTAAGTGAGAGAAAACAAGACTTCAGTTTCATAACAACAACCAAATCTTCTTGAAATCAGAGAATATTCATTCTTGAGTCACCAAGTTTGTGACTTTCTTGCCTCCAAATGTAAAATCTACTGCTATACACACCAAATAGCAATAGCATAAGCTTGAAAAAAACTAAAAAACTCTCAATCTTGGTCCTACCAAGCATGCCAAAAACTATTGTCACCTAGATTTCACCCTTAAGCTAAAGTTTAACTTTTAGCAATCTAGTGAAACATGGGATGATCCTTGGCCTATGGGTATGCCATATTAAGGGTCAACCTCTAGTACAAAGGGCTGGCTTCCCTTGAATCACCTCTTGAAACTGACTTAAACTTTGTAGGAAAAGGGTAGAGAGAGTAAACATAAAATCAACTTTAACTAAAAATGAAGATGATTCACCAAAACTGTGGAGTGATGTAATCTTGAATGAAACTCACAACTTGAAATGACTATAATAGTTTGATCATAGAAAGATCCTATTAACATTAAGTTCATGAAATGTAACAAGGTGCAGGTTTTGAAAGAAGGAAACTTGTTCACAACTTTCAAACTTAGATTGCACACAAATTACACTTACTCTTCTCATAAACAGCCTCTCAAATATCTCTCAAACACTTAACTTAAGCCAAGGTTTCATGCATGACACACTAACTTAAATCTGGAAATGCTTAAAAGATAATGAGAAATTAACAATGGGACCAAAGAGGATCACTCCTATATTATTTCAAAAGAAGCAAAGGTTCAAGAACTGCATCACAATATGAGACAAGAAAAATTGGAAACAATAATCTTCAATCTATAAAGTAGGATTTTGATTTTGATCTCTTGATTTGCTCATTTTATTTGCTATGAATGAACTTTGAAGCTTGCTTCACATTTACTTCTACAACTTTTAGATTTATAGATGCTTTCCTCTTGATCTCATGCTTTCATAACCCTATTGCATGTGTCATTTTACCATATAGTATTGATGCATTTGAAAAGGGTTTTATTTATGTAGTTTCATAGCATAAATAAGATCTTCATATTTTTTCTTCTATGCTAGGTTATTTGATAGAAGCCACATGTTGCATTCTTCTAATTCATGTATTCTGCTATAGTAATTGTTTCTTATGTAGCTTTCAAAAATGAATAAAATGACCCCTTCGAGCTTTGTAAAATTTTTACTGGAAAGAATAAAACTTGTTCATCACATCAATATCTAGTTCCTCACCAATTTTTAGAGTCATAAGAGTCCATTTGTGTCTGTACCAAATTTTTCAAGTAGCTATAATTGTGAAACTGCACACTTCCTATCACTAGTAATAGTCGTGCATTCTACATTCTACTTTTTGCTATAGGAACAATGGCTAGTTCCTATCATCTTTGCAAAAAATTTCAGCATATGATTTCCAAATTATTTAACTTGTTGTACCTAACATGGAATAAACAAATTAGATAAAATATCACCTTTTCTCCTTCTGCATAATCTTTTTGAGCCTTCTATGCATGTCTTGAGGATAGTCATTTGAGTACTTTCTGATTTTGCAAGATATCAACCATTTATTAGATCTTTCTAGATCTTACCCCCTCACTCTCTTGTTGTAAACCTTGCAGGTTCTAGAAAGAAACTGGAGCTAATTATCAACCATTTGCGTATATGACTTAAGAAATGTATGGTGCCTTGTATTTTTATTTCCTTTTTGTTGCATGCAATCTCTTTCAATATTCTCTATGTGTTGGTTATGCTCATGATCTGTATGAGCCTATATATTTCACTGATTATTATCACATGGAATTTTCCTAGAACTTACAATTTAGCGCATTTGTTTCAACTAATTGTGTACTTGATTTTTCTCTTAATTTTCAAATGCACAATGACAAACTAGGTTATTATAGAGAAAATTCACCTAGTAATTAGGCTATTAAGTGTCACCAATTTGAAAGAGATGAAAATTTGTAACAATCCTATCAATGTTGAGACCTCAGAAGAGGAACAAAAAAAGTGTATTGAAGAAATGGAAGGTGAGAGAGAAGATGTTTTTGACATCTTGTATTTTAATTTTATGCCTGTAGGAATTGAAATGGTAGGGGAGAAGATACAAGATACTCCTTGAAATGATCCAATGGGAGAAGACTAGAATCAATTGCCTCCCTTGCCAAAAGGTCCTCTTGGTATTCCTCCTCCATCATCATAGGATATTCCATCAATAATGGATCAAGGATTAGTTTCCCTACCTCCTCTAATGGTTGAGCCTGAGAGAAAAAATTTAGAGGAAGGAGAATATGTTAAATTTCATGCCAATGAAGTATCAGAGGAAGGGAATATTATGGAAGATAGGCAAAAATATCCTCTAAGTATAGAGGTTTGGTCCCTAGCTCAACTTGATACATAAGCTGAATCTAAATTTCTTCCTCAACACAAGAAAACTCCAGAGAGGAGTGATAAGGGAAAGGGACCTACATCAGATTCTACTTCTTTGGCTTAGTATATGTCACCGATGGGAATAATATCCTCATAGCTAAAGAAGGAGGTCTTTTTAGATAGAAGAGATGGTTAGAGTTGACAAAAGAGGAAGGCATGGTAGATTTGATAAAAGTTATCAAGAAACCTTGTCTACCTGAGGATGATTCCAAAATACTAGATTTAATAATGAAGAACTTGTAGACACCTAAATCTGATTACACCATTAGGTAATCTTATTTAGCCATCTCCTAGGACATTATTGATTAAATATTTATTATTTAACTAATTAATCATCATACCATAGTTAATTAAGTTATTTAATTAATTATAGTCCAATTGATAAAATCAAATGATAATCCAAAATCAATTTAACAATTAAATCCCTATTCCTTTATTTAATTAAATAAATGTCCAAATCTATTTAATTTAATCCCACATCCATTATTTATTAAAAAAATCATTTAATAAATCATCCCTAAAACCTATCTTTACCTCTAACCGAACCCATTCACTCATACTAACCTCACTTAGCCACCCAACCCATCCCATCAAAGCTAAGCCACTTATCTCCTAACCCTCTTTATAAACTAAGATTAATCCTCCCCCTAAACATATGCACAAATTTAAGCAAGGGTTAAGACTTACTAACCCAAGCCAAATTCAATGGTCTCCCTTGTCCTCTTCCATTCCTATCCAAGAGAATTAATGGCTCTTACAAAATATTAATGTCTCTTACATCCCTCTTACATGCTCTTTCTCCCTCATTACTCCCCTTGACCATCCATTTTGACCACCCAATCCCCTTGTGACACTTGTTAGAAGGCTAGATCCTTGAAGAAGCACAATCCATGTGCTCCCCTTTTAAAGCATCCTAGCGTCCCCTCACCATTCTTCCATCCTCACATCCTAGTCCTCCATCTCACTACCCCTTAGACTATAAATTTATCCCTTCTCCTCTCACAATCCATCATCTAACAATGCAAACTTATAATTCTCCACTAGCCACTATAGTATAGCCATTTTACACTATTACCATGTCAAAACCCACCTACACCTCCATTTTTGAAACCTCCACTCACCTCAATGCTTGATAACAATCCATCCCTTGAAGCTTGAGCACAACTGAGCACACATCCCCTAGCTATTTGGACACATATACATCATCATAGGTTAGACCCAAGGAGATTACCATTCTCTATTTTCCTTCCTTCTTGGTGGTCATCTCATCTTATCACAAGTGTTGCTATGAGTTAGTATTGTAAATGCTAAGTTGTCATTAAGATTTGTAGCATGCTAGGTTTTTAGCATTATAGAACCAGGAATAGGACCTCTTGGTACATATTTTTATTCTACCTCCTCATGTAGATACAAATGAGTTAACCCCTAAGGACTACCAAATAAAGGAGGTAGTATTAGGGAATCCCATAGTGGACACAAATAAGCTTTTGATCACTACAGGTCTTAAACAAGTGTTAACTAATCTTGACAAACATGAATCAAAGCTTCTGATGTTGAGAGAATAGAATTAATTTTTGAGGGGATGTTTGAATGAAATTAGTGGGTCCTATAGACCCTAATAATCCTAAGACTTCTCTTGGAGCTACACTTGAAAGGAAAGAGGCAGGACAACTAGTGGGGGATTTATTTTTGGATGCATGTAAGAGGTGGCATCACATTTTTGAAGACATGTGGGTACAAATAATATAAGGTAATTTGAACCTATTGCACAACAACCAAAGTAATACCAACAAATTTTTTACCATTATAAACCAAGATTTTTGGATGATGAATGAAGTGTGTACATAGACCAATGATTTACGAGCGCTAAAATCTATAAAAGGGAAAATGTACTAGATGTAAATGGAGATTTATTTGGTAGAGGAGTTAGAAAAGATAAATAATTGGATAGAGAAAATATCAACAGGAAATAAATTCATGGAAGGTTTATACAAGGATATCCAAGAAATAAAGAATAAAGCTCAAGGGCAATTTTTGGAAGCAGACAAATACTACAATGCCACTAGCCTTGATATTTTTGAAGATGAATCAAGGACCAAACTTTTTTTGTGTAGACAATAGTTCAATGATTTAGAGCTTTATTCAAAACAAATTTTTCTAAAGATGAGGTCAAAAAAATTTTCAAAATAGAAGAAGCATTGTTGGAACTAGGCTCCAAGCTAGAGGATTTTGTTGATATAATGATAGAAGTAAGTAACTACCTCTAGGTAGTATTAAATAAGTATGAGTCACTAGATTTACCAGAGGCTAAGAAAGTAATAGATATGATTGATAAATTCAAGAGCAAACAACTAGACATCATTTTGGTATGAAAGGGGAGAAAACCCATATGTTAGAAATCAAGTTTTGACACTTGGCAAAATTCTGTATTTTTTGGTCCTGTCACAGAGGTACACTTTTTGAAGGTGCATCAACAATTTTAAAGTCATGTATTGATAGTTAACTAAAACTTGCTATTTTTTAGCATTCCATGAGTCAAAAACACATTTTGATGGCAGTTCAACTCCCAAAGCTAGCTAGAGAAGGTCGAGCTTCCATTTTTAGAGATCTTAGTGATTCTTATATCATCTCATGACTTCTCTCCTCTTGTCTTCTTCTTATTTTATTTTTTAAAGTCATTTAAAGGCTCATGCACCCATTAATTTATATAAACAAGGGTGGAGACCTACTTAGCATCATTTAGAGAGTTAGTTTGTATGTAAATAACTTTATTTTATTAGTTTTTAGCATGAGTTACATTAGAAGAGCTCTTACTGCTAACACAAAAGGAGGAGAGGATTTCCTTCTAAAACATGGACATAATATGTATTCAAGGCTGATATTTTGATGCAATAATATATGTTATTAGTGCTCTCATTTTGAGTGTAGTAAATCTTGTCAGAGTGTGTTATTTTTTTGAATGCATGTTCATGAATAATAATGGAGCTAATGGTTTTATTGCATTGTTATAATTGTGTGATCTTCTTTTAATTTTGGTGGTTTCCTTATGTTAATAAATTTTATTGTTGCGAGGAATTACAGAAAAGGATCACTATTGTTCTTACATAGAATTTTGTCTTGTGCGAGAACACTTTCTATAGCCTCGCAATTTGATGAAACATAAAACATATTTCGGTATTTATTGAAGTTCCCATCGATGATTGCATCAATGGAGTTGAGGAAGCATTGATCCTAATTTCATTGGTTTCCTACTAGATCATTTTGATAATTTGATTTGCAGACATGTTGTTACCTTTCTTATGTCTATTAGGAATTTTGCTTTTAGTAATTTGCTTTAAATATCTCATTACTCTATCTGCATCATTTTCTTTTCAAAACACTTGTGTAAAATAGATATTCATATGGTTGTATTGGTTACAAAATGCATTCATCATAAAATAGAAAATACAAAAATATATCTTTTTTGTGGCTATGTTTTAGCAAAGTTGTGCGAAATTGGTATGTACCATCAAAGGAATCCTTGTGAACATTCACATTTATCTTCAATTGAGTTATCCAATAGCTTGAAAAATAGTCATCTAGAACCTTTGATTTGGTCATTGATTAGCTTTTCAAGAGAGGGATTTGAAAGTCTTTATGTTGTTAAGCATCATGCAAAATGATCGCTCAACAAATACTTATATTTATCTTGTTTCCTTTAAATACATTTACATTTCAATTTCAAGGTTCAATCATCATCTAGGGCTTGACCAAAGAAATCCCCCCACCCAAAAAAGAAAAGTAAATTTACTTTCTACAAGAATAGATTAAAAAATTTGTGGTTGCAGATTTTAAAATAACTCCCCAAGATTTTTCTGAAAAAGTTATATCAAACTACTTACAAGGTCCTAGGAATGTAGTGACTTCATAGAACAACATCTGGACACTTTTCCTCCAAATCGACATGTTCTTGTCAATGGAAAAAATATTTATGGGTTTTTTTGGTCTCAGATTGGTTTTGACAATTGAGTTGCAACACACTTAACCAATTCTCAAGATAAGGTCGAGTATAATATAGATGTCAAGCTATAGTATGTGTCGAGCCAAATATTTAATAGGTGTCAAGTGAACTTTAGGTGTCAAGCAAGATTCAAGTGCCAAGTGATAAGTGATGTTGAGTCACTATAGGTGTCGAGCAAAGTATAGATGCTGAGTGAAATAGAATTATTATAGGAGCCGAGTGAGAAGAATTCCTATATGTGCCAAGCATCAGAAAGTAGTAATTGTCGAGTAACACAAAATCAACATATGAGTTTGTACCTTCAAAAACTCAGATCTAAACAATTTTTGAGCTGACTTAGGTTGAATCTCAAAGGATCTTGATGATAAGAAAAATCTTTTGTATTTCCTATGTAATCACCATGTAGCCAATAAGAAAAATGGAGAAAGCATGCAACCAATAGGAAAAGTGAATGAATTGAACGTAAAAAGAAGAATGAATACTGGTCATAGATTCATACCTAAGCCTAAGTCTTCAAAGCCTTTAAAAGGAGGATGGGACCCCATTGTGTATGCGTATGTGAGAAGTATGTGGGTGGATTATAGCAAAGTGTAGAAGGGTGTAAAGACTTGGACAGAGCATAACAACATTGCAGAATTATGTTGATCAAGAACAAAGTATTAGAATTTTTAGGAGAGATATATTAGATCAAGCAAGGATCAGAGAAGACAAAGAAAAACAAGGATCTAGAATTAGCAATTAAAGATTGCAAGTCATCAGGTCAAGACTTGCTAATACTCTATAGCCATTGTATTAGGAATGAAAAAATTATCATCATGTTGGTTTAATAGCCATGTTGTAAGCCTTTCAATAAGATGCTAAATATTTTAATAGGGTAACATTCCAAGTGAATGTTTGTAAATCCTTTAACCAGGTCACTTTTAACAGGGTGTAAAGTCTTTAACAAGATAGGCCTTTCACAGGGCAGACCATTGGAAGTGTTCAAACTTTGTAAACTTAAACAATTACATATTACTACAGTGATACTTTGTGGGTGTCATCCCCACCCCATTTTTACCTTCTCATTTTGGAGGGTTTCTAGGTTACCAAATCTTGTGTTATCTATTTTCATGCATGTCTTTACTTTCATGTTTATTAGATGAATTAGATGCATGTGAATGATTTTAGCTAACATGTTTTCAAAGGTTAAAGTTAGTTACTTCTGATTCACCCCCTCCTCTCAGAAGTAAATCTTCCCATTTGTAAATTCCAACAATTGGTATCAGAGAAAAGTTCTCTCAAGAAGGAGCCTTACAGCTTGGAGAAAAGATCTGGAAATGGAAGTCTACAAACTTGGGAAGATCATAAAGAATTAGGAAATTGATATACAACTTTCTCAACACACTTTGGAAGAAGCAAGAGAAGAATTGAGAAAATATTTACAGAGAAGAAGAGAGATTGTCATAGCTAAGAATGATACACAATACTTGAGGAGATTGACACCACAAAATTTTTTGCAAATGGAGATCCCAAAGAATTTGATGCTACAACAGAAAACCTAATGGAGAAGAATAGAGCCCAAGTAGAAGAAATTAGAACACTAAAGATTGAACAAGAATCACAAGCCATGATGCTTTGTGAGGTGACTGAACAAAAGAAAAGAGCCATTGAAGATAAGACTATGGTAGAAGAAGACAAGAGAAACCTTGCCAATAGATTGGAAGAAAAGTCAATTGAGCTTGCAAGCATTTCAAACATGCAACTAGACACCCTAAGCCAGATGATGAATGCACATCATAAATTGAATGTCAAAGACATTGAGATCTCCACACTAAAGATGTAAAATGAAAAATTGTGAAATGACCTGAAAAGAGAGAAAGAGATTGCAAAAAGCTTCAACAAAAAAACAAGGCCATCAAGTACTTTGAGCAGCTACTAAAATCACCAAGAGCCAGCAATGATACTTTAGGACTAGGATACACTAGCACTGAACAAGGAGAGTCATCCAAGACTACAAAAGAAATAAGTAACAAAGGTAAGAACACTAAACCTACTTGTCATTTTTGTGGAAAAAAAGGACATACCTCTAATGTTTGTAGGAAAAAGAATGCCCATCTACATGAAAATCCTAAGAATGTGAGTCACTGCCATAAGTGTAAAAAGCAAGGCCATCAAGCACATGACTGCAGGACTAAGACTATCAGAACACAAAGAATTGAAGGTCACTACTACAATTGCAAGAAGTACGGCCATAAAGTTTTTGAATGCAAATCAAAGCCTATATGGACACCTAATTAGCTAGCAAGGGGAAATAACCATGGACATCACTACAATTGGGATCACAAAACCAGGTATAGCTGCCATTACTATCAAGAATATGGACACATCCATTAAAAATGCATAAGAACACATTTCAATAGAAACTATAGTAGGTGGTTAAGTCAAACTACATGCTTTAGTTGTTTGAAGACTAGTCATATCAGCAGGAATTGCCCAATAAGGTCAAAGCCACCCAAACCAAAGATCAAAAAAGTAAAAGAGAAGGTGGATGCTGAACACATTAGAGGAGAAATAAATAAGACATGGAAGAAGAAAGATGGGAGTAGCACATCAAATGGAGGGATCACTTCACCTAGAAGGCATGAGGAACTGATATACAAGGCTTTATCATACATCAGTTCCTAAAAAAAGCAACTACTGAAAGAAGAGATTAGCATGAATAGATTTGTAGAGCCAAAATTTTAAGATTTCATAAGTCTTGTTGAGTTGCCCTCAGATGCTGAGTAAAATTCAAATACATGCCGAGTTGATTGCCAAAGATAGTAGAAGCCAAATGATTAGTTACAGCCGAGTTGGTAGTGGAAGCCGAGTGAAGAAAACTTTTAGTTGAAGCCAAATGAAGGATAATTCTATAGATACCAAGTGTTTGAAAGACAATGGAAGCCGAGTAATGCACAAATGCTTAAGAAGCTAAGTGGATAGTTGTAAATGCACTAAGCATTAAATGCTATAAAAATAGGGTATATTATCGTATTTTGAATATTTTTCCTCATGGTGAATGAAGAAAAAAGATAAAGAAGAGCGCAGAATGACTCTAAAGCAGAGAATCTAGCATTTGAACCAATTTTAGCAAGTGATTCAATATAATTTCAATTGAATTCAAGGTATTTACATTTGTGCCGAGCTATATAGTTTTAAATTTTTTCATGTTCAAACCCTAGCTAGCACAAATGGCCTCTAGTTCTAAGAAACCACAGGAGAAAGAACCATTTGAGGTACAACTAGTGTCAAACAAAGTGAAACAACTAGATTTTTTGCCAATCCTAGATGTAGCATACAAAAATGACCTAGTCAGAGCCCTATCTATTATACCTCCTAAGGTAGTTAAGGTTTAGGATGTTAGAAGATGTTGCAATTGAAAAATTAGAGCCATAGGAGATATGGAAACGAGGGAAGCATACGAGAGATTGTGTGAAAATGGATTATTGAAAGAGGAATATCAAATTGTTGAGAAGAAGGGTTTGACGTGTGCCCTAGAATTCCCTACAATTTTCAAAATTGAATGGATCAAGATAGTATTGAGCAAAATTCATGATGGAAGCTTATGGCTAGAGGATGGTCTAGTGAAAATAACCAAAAGGATTGTACATAGAGTGACAGGGTACCCAACCCTTGATGGGCTAAAGACCCTTAGAAGTGATTCTAAGGAAGCAATTGAAAAGAACACTAATGCCAAGTGGAATAAGAGAGGAATGACAATAGAAACTATCTAAGACCCTCTTGTTGACTTTGTTGTTAGGGTTATTGCACAAAAATTCTATCAATCTAGCAGACTTAATAGTGTACCATGCATTGCAATGGATGTGGGTTAAAAACTAGTGAAAAAGGATCATACTTATGATCTTGCAGAACTACAATTGCAGCAAATCAATGAGAACTTAGCAGCAATAAGAAGAACCAAGGGAGCATAGTGCAAGTTTGGTGCAATTTTGATTGGCATATTTTTCTATGTGTAGAATGAATTTCCATCCTTTGGAAAAGTAAGCTGGAAGACCAATAGGTCCATAGAAGCTCTACTCAATGAGTATATCGAGCAAATGGGAGCTAATTTTGAAACCCTTATGACTAGCTATTTTGAACACTTCAAGAAGACCATGAAGCAGAGGCTAAGAATACTAATTTCATTGGTAGAACAACATGTAAATGATGTATGCTTTCTTGTAGATATTGATTATACTTATATAAAAGCAGTTACACCAAGAGTTAGATGGCTAAGACCTCTTGGATATGAAATAAATATAGATGAGGCTTCTATAGTGATAATTGCATTATTAGCTAAGGATGTAGAAAAAAGTGCACCATATTTTGGAACTTTTGATTTGGTGAGATCAAAGGTGGACATGGAGTTGAAGACTACCTCCACACTAAAGAAGAAGAATAAACTTGTAAGGAAACTCAAAGCCAAATTTGGTGAGGGCACTGTAGAAGGAGAAGAAGAAGATGAAGAAGAACAAGGATAGGAAACACTTTATTTGACCCAAGGCATGGGTGAGGATGCAGAAGAAGAAGAAGGTGCTGAGGAGGAAGCACCCAAGGCTGAACCTAAAAAGAGAAAGGCACAAAAACAACCAGTTGCACAACCAAAGGGGAAGAAGGAAACAACAAAGTTGATCCCAGCCAAGCCAACTACAAAGGCAGACACAAGGCCAAAAAAACAAGTGGCTAAGGAATAGGGGAAGCAAAAATCCACATAGCAAGGAGGGCCTGTAGAACAAAAGAAAAGAAAAAAATATGTTGCACCCCCAGAGTCAGATGAAGAAAAGACAAAATCTGACAATGATCAATTCAAATTGGTAAGACATTCTACCAAGTCTAAATCGGAAAATGTTTGTACTAACATTAGAGATAATGTAGATCTAACTAGTTTAAAGACCATTGATTTTAGTAAATTGTCAAGAGAAGAACAAAACATAGTGGAAGAGTCTATCTATACTATGATGGCCAAGTTCAAGACTACCTCACTTGAACTTGACAATTTTATGCCTAAGGAGCTGAGCTCATTAGTTGAAAACAAATTGCATTATTGCCTAAAAATGGAAAAGGAAATAAGGGATTCAAAATTGGCTCATGTAATGCCAAACCTTACTAAAGGTCAAATAAGAAAGGCTTGTAAGAAACATGGGGGAAATTTTTTGCCTAAATACAGAGCCTTTAGAATTTTACAAAATCAAATTGAAGATGTTGTGCAAAAGTCCACACAAATGTGGAAATTTTTATGGATTGACTATTGTCAAGGAAGGGTAGGAAGATCCCTTTTAGGGGAGAAATGATGAAGAAGAAGAGGAAAATGAAAAAGAGGAGGAAGGAGAGAAAGAGAAAGAAGAGGTAATAGTGGAGAAGACATGGCAAGGTGAAGAGGCAACAATTGAGGAGTATCAACAAGAATAGAGTGTCCTCGACACCCAATTTCCACTACCAAGTCCTCCACATACTGCACCTACACCTGCACAAACTGTAACTATAAAGGATGTTCCTGACACCTCAAGTCAGAACATCAATCCATTAACTATAGAGGATCTCAAAAATATCCTTTACCAAACAACGTTGCAATCATAGTTGTGCACAAATCCTATTTTGGTGAGTGTAGATGAGTTACAAAAGGTTGTAGCTAAAATAAAAAAGGAGAAGTTGAACACACAAGAACCACCTTCACAACCTCCTATGGCTATAGATGATCAACTAAAAGAGAAAGTAGCATAAGACACAACTACTAAGGTTGATTCTATAGTAAAAGCAACAACAACTGTTGAGGAGCCCGCAAAGGAGTAGACATGACAAGATGTTCCTACAAAACAAACCCAAGGTGCACCTCCTCAAATCATTGTCAAAGATCAAGGCATAAGAGAAGAAGATAAGGAAGAGGAGAAAATGCCCAAGGAAATAGAGAAAGAGGCAATACAGACACTGGTAAACTTTCCTACCTCAGGGACTCCTAAGCAATTGAGCATTGATGTAGTACCATTGCAAATTTCAGCACTAGGCTCAAGCTCCACCAAGCTAGCAAGGGTACTTCACTATGGAGACCCTACACTTGATGAAGAAATATTTATACCCAGTTATGACTATAAAACAATGAACTTGGCATAGATCAATGAAGTACAAGAGGCACTAGAAAGGAAGAAGAAGTAGGAGATACTCAGAAATGATTATAGACAGAGGTAAGAATTAATAGAGATCAAAGACATCTTCCTTGATGCATTTAGCTTGCATGTATCTAATGAAACAAAGCCTATCATGGAGCAATTGTCCAACATAGTGGACCAGGTACAAAATGAAGACCTTGATACTAATGTCAAATTATTAGAATGATCTAAAAAGAAGTTTCAAATGAAAGTTAATAAGAAAATATCTAGTGAGATAGCACTAACATAAGTAGAACTAGCCAAGAAGATAGAAAAGGTTAAAATAGTACTTGGGAACATATTCTCATTGTACTCCAAACTGTGTTTCTCTTCATAATTCACACAAGAAACTAGCCAGAGAATATTGAGCTTGGAGAGAAATCTTAAGATATCTAGCACACAGCTACATAAAGATCCAGCTCAAAGTGAGAAGCATTTTACAATAATGCTTCACACTCAGAAGAAGTTAGATGTATTAAAAATAGAAGAGGCCAATGTTAAGGCCAAATTAATATAGATTCAATTTGATATTACCCCACATCATACTACATAAGGAAGTGGCCTACGTAGAAAATGTTCTAAACAAAGACCCTAATCTTTCCACCTTAGAAGGCCTAGTGCATATTGCAGCAGAGACAACCATCCAGCTCAAAGCACTAGAAATTACTTTAGACAACTGGGATGCTTCTCTAAAGATGATAATGGAGGTAAATAAAACATTTTTGGTTGAATATTCTATTCATTCTTAGACCCTTTGACATAAGTATCAAAAAGGGGGAGAAATTCATTTCTGAGATAATACATTATGTAAATAAAAGGGGAGATATAAACTTTTTGAATTTTGAGGAGAAATAAGGAGATACAACCAAAAGGAAAAATTGCAAGCAGATGTATGAAAGGGGGAGTACCAACAGAATAGATACAGACCAAACATAGAGTAGATAAGACAAAGAGTATTAGACATATCAGCATGAGATAAATTCAGCGCAAGAGATTTTGGTTACAGAAATGATACATCAGCTTAGGGAGAGTTAAAAATTTTTGAAGTATATAGTCTTCTACAAAATTTTTGAACAAGTTATTGAAAAATTTTGTACATATGCCAAACATAATGTGTATTATACTCATAGAGATAAGATCCATAATGCTTAGTTAAGTGTTTTTGCCACTCATGTCAAAGGGGGGGATTGTTGGTCTCAGATTGGTTTTTACAATTGAGTGTCAACACATTTAACCAATTCTCAAGATGAGGCTGAGTATAATATAGATGTCAAGCTATAGTATGTGTCGAGCCATAGATTCAATAGGTGCTGAGTGAACTTTAGTTGCCGAGCAAGATTCAAGTGTAGAGTGATAAGTGATGCTGAGTCACTATAGGTGTCGATAAAAGTATAGATGTCGATTGAAATAGAATTACTATAGGAGCTGAGTGAGAAGAATTCCTATATGTGCCAAGCATTAGAAAGCAGTAAGTGCTGAGTAATAAAGAATTAGCATATAAGTTTGTGCCTTCACGAAATTAGATGTAAACCATTTTTGAGCCGACTTAGGATGAATCTCAAAGGATCTTGAAGATAAAATCGAATCTTTTTCATTTCCTATGTAATCAGCATGTAGCCAATAAGAAAAATGGAGAAGGCATGCAACCAATAGGAAAAGTGAATGAATTGAGAGGGAAAAGAAGAATGAATACTAGTTGTAGATTCATACCTAACCCTAACTCTTCAAAGCCTTTAAAAGGAGGATGAAACCCCATTGTGTATGCGTATGTGAGAAGTATATGGGTGGATTATAGCAAAGTGCAGAAGGGTGTAAAGACTTGGAAAGAGCAAAACAACATTGCAGAATTCTATTGATCAAGAACAGAGTATCAAAATTTTGAGGAGAGATATATCAAATCAAGCAAGGATCAGAGTAGACAAAGTAGAACAAGGATCTGGAATTAGCAATTGAAGATTTCAAGTCATTAGTTCAAGACTTTCTAATACTCTATAGCCATTGTATTAGGAATGAAAAACCTATCATCAAGTTGGTTTAATAGCCATGTTGTAAGCCTTTCAATAAGGTGCTAAATCCTTTAATAGGGTAACATTCCAAGTGAATGTTTGTAAATCCTTTAACCAGGTTACTTTTAACAGGGTGTAAAGTCTTTAACATGACAGGCCTTTCATAGGGTAGACCATTGGAAGTGGTCAAACTTTGTAACCTTAAATAGTTAAATATTGTTGTAGTGATACTTTGTTGGTGTCATCCCCACCCTAGTTTTACCTTCTCATTTTGGAGGATTTCTGGGTGACCAAATCTTGTGTTATCTATTTTCATGCATGTCTTTACTTTCATGTTTACTAGATGAATCAGATGCATGTAAATGATTTCAGCTAAAATATTTTAAAAGGTTATAGTTAGTTACTTCTGATTCACCCCACCCCCTCCCCCCAAAGTAAATCTTTCCACTTGTAAATTCCAACAAGTTTTTCTAGGTTTTTCATTTTATTTAGGGATCCATGGATGGTATTTAAGAATTAGACTCTAATTTAGTGTCTCCCATGTTTTCATTCTTTATCTTGGTCTATTTTGGTTTGATGACACTTTATGATATTCATGTATATGTGCATTGAGATTCTTTAATGATTTGACATTATGTTTATTGCAGTATCATAGATGTTAGATGCTACACTATTTAGTTTGATCATTTCATGATGATGTTAGGGATGTGATATGATGCCTTATGATGATGATATCTAGTTATTGTGTATTTGGATATAAACATTTTTTAAAGATATATGATGGACTTTATCGGATTATGGTTGATGTGTTTGTACTACAGATATTATATCATTCTTGTAGTATACTTTAACTATGATACAAAGGAATGGTTTAAATAAGTTATTTTAATGAAATTGATTAAATGAATATTTACATGATCTCACGCATTGTTTCTTTGGCTATACTATCATTGTATATCTACGCTTGATTGTGGTGTTTATTGTGCATGACTTATATCCCTGATAGTGGCATGTGAAGTTTGTGGTTTGGTCAATCATACCTAGCCAATGTCGTCCTTGTATGGCTGGCATATCCTATTTAATTAAAATATTAAACCCTCTAATTATTTAGTAAATCTGGATTTATTATGCATTTGTAACAAGACTAGTGAAGAGTTTGTGTATTTAGGAATCCACAATGGTTGTGGAAGTTATTAAATATTCTGATTTAATTATTTTTAAGGGAATTTTATTTTGATTTAAATTTATTTTATTTTATTGAAAAATTCATCATACTTGAATTCCATTTAATTGGAATTACTGGAATCAACTGAGGTAAAAAGTAATTTAGTTTATTTATGACATTTTTTTTTGTTATATGTCATTTTGTTTAAAAAGTGCATATATGGCCCAAAGTGAAAATAGACTTCACTTCTCACTTTTGAATTAGTAATTTTGGAACAAAATCCTCCAAACCCTTTGCAAGTATTTTAGATATTTTTTCATTGTGGGATTGACAAGAGAATAGGCTCATTGGATTTGGAGAATAAAACTCTTCCTTTGTTGAGCATTTCAATGCTATTGGTTTTTTGTTATTCTGTGGGGCTTGTTTCCATTTTAGCCCATTTGGATGCGAGGTAGGGCCTTTATCTTTTAATATTTTTTACTTGTTCAAATTTTTTTCTTGATTTCTTTATAGTCAGAGGTTGAGAACTAGTGTTCCCCTTCATTTTTTCATTCTCATTTGGCCCAGTTGGGCATGTGTGAGCAAATTGGGGTTTTCAACTTTGAAATTTAGAATTCCTGAGCCATTATCCTAGTCATTTTTTCCTACAATCTTAGAATTTGATTTTTATTTTATTTTATGAGCTTGGAAACCAATTAGATAATGGGTTTTAATTTCATCAATTTTTTGCAACATTGAATTTTGAGCTATTTTTACATCATCTTGTTTTGTGTGCCACCCAAATTTCTTGGATATTTCTTACCACTAATTTTGGTCATGAATTCAAAATGAATGCTATGTTTCCTATTTGACCATGGTTGTAGTTTATTTACATTTTTATTTGTACCCAAATCCATACTCATACAATATGCTTGATTGAGGATGTTCTTACAATTGATGTTTCTTGTTTTCTCATCCAACCCTTGTTGGCATTGATTTAGTGTAGATGGTTGTGCACACACATGAGCACATGTGTATGTGTATGATAGGATCTTGCAAGATCTAACCTCTCAGATTTAGGCCATTTGAGGGATTGTTCATTTGATAGTTGAGTTGGGAAATTGCATTGCCTATAAGAGCTCATCATGTGATGAGCATGGATATGTTGGGTAGATGTGTGGAGTGGCTTCTCTTGCATACCCTGGCCCGACAATGACCTACAAGATAGCTTTAAAAGGTTTTATGAAACTAATAACCAATTAATAGCTTGGTTAAAAAAACATGTAAGTAAATGATAAGTTAAGTGTCGTGCCTCTTAAGGGAGCATGTTACCATACTAGGAGATGGGCCTCCTAAGGGAGTGTGTTACCGCACTAGGTATTGGGATTCTCAAGAGGAGTTTGTTACCATGCAACATTTAGCTTGGGCTTTCTGATGACAAGTGATTACACTCCACTAGACTCCCTTAATACCTATCCCATAGAGTGTCTTACTAGGACCTATTGTATTGCATTGCCTCATGATCTTTGTTTCAATCCCTTATTTTTATTGGTATGAGTGTTATCCTTGGATAATTGTACTTTTTTAGTGGGGTCAAGCCACTATCTCCTCCAACACGATGGGAGTGGACTTATGGATTCCACATGGTTGAGAGGCATGGCTACCTATACCACTAATGGGGATTGACCTATAGAGTTGACCTTCTTCTAGCTATTTCTGAAGCTTGATACTTCACATGGATTCTCCATGTATTTTGGAGTATGTATCTTATGATTTATGTTGTTTGATTTTACATTTAGATATAGTACCTTATGATTCTTTATTCATTTTTATTGTTTTTTTGTTTATGTTCATTTTGATTATTGATGATGTTGATTACATGGATGTATGATATTGCAATATATATTTTATCTTTATCTAAGTTAATATATTTAATTTTATTCTCTCGAGTGATCACTTCTCAACTTACAATGATCTAGTACTCCTCAATGTGGAGGTTTCATGTTTTTATGCATTTTTCCTTTCTTTTCTTTTGTGTTGTCGGATGTTTTGTTGCCTGGAAAGGGTGTTCTCTCACATGACTAAGAAAAGTCTTGTGTGAGAATGTATTCTCTCTCATGGTAAATTAAATCATTGTGTGAGACTGATGTTGTAACTCGTGTGGTGCATGAAAAAATCTTGCACGAGGTTGATAGAGTTTTCTTGTGTGTAAAATAGAGGACATTTACACTTGCCTTCTTAAAGTGTAAATGTTGGTTTTGAATACCCTACTGGGTCCTGCATCTTCCTATTTTAAAATAGATCTATTACAAGGTGTATAAAATATATCATTTAATTATAAGTTTATACTTATGATATAATTTGTATATGTGACGATTCATTTGAGATATGTTCCAACCCTTTAGGATTTAAGATAAAGATTCTAAAAAATTCTAAGGCTTCAAAAATTCAGACTTAGCCAAATTTCAAGGCTCAACATTTTTTTTTCAGTAGGGTGTCTAGTAGATGAATGGTAGTAACCTCGAGCCTTCATCTTGTGCATAAGCATTTAAAATTTTCTGCTTATTATTCTTGATTATGTTATGATTAGTTGTAAATGGACATGTATTTTTAACCATGCTAGGAAATTTTACTTTGGATTTAAAAAAGAACATTGTCTTTGGTTATTCTTATGAATCGTGTGATCTTTGACTCTAAGTTGGTAATTAGTGACACCTAGGGATCTTTAGTGTTGGTTTATGTTAGTCTTCCATTGCTTTCTAGTGTAACTTGTTTTTGTTGTTGCACCTTACCCTTAAAAAAATGAATATATTAGCCTTTTTTTATCCTTTTTCCAAGGACCTCTAGGAGGGGCATTACATTAAATCATACTTTTTGGAGAAAAAATACACTTTCCTCTACACATTTCATGGTGGGTACTCTATCATTCATTTATATTTTTCATTTTTACCATAATTTCACATCTTTATTGGGTTGATTGGATACATTTGACATCTAGAACTATATTGCATGTGTTACACAGTTAATTAGTTCAATTTTTTATTTGCATTCACATATCACACATGGAAAAAAGAGTGTTTCCTTGTATTGCGTTCCTTTTTAAAATTATATTTTAGTATTGACATCTCTTCCTCTACTTGAGTTCTTCTAATATTATACAAATTCAAAAAGGGATTTATCTTGGAAATTAACCTTCTTCCCACACACAATTCAATTCTTTAGTGTATAAAGTGGAGGCCTTTATCATATTACACACTTCCATTTTTCACCTAAAAAACCATTGTTTCAATTCCACCTCCTAATCAAGAAGCATCAATTCCTTTTTACAATGCATTTTTGATAAGCCTATCCCGCCTCCAATTGTATTTACTCATGATGATTTTTCTCCTAAGGAGATTTAAGATCGTTATGACTCTCTTATGGTACATGTGCCCATTAATAAAAATACCATATGTATAAATTTGATTGATAATGGATTTGGTTTAAATGATTGTAGTATGGATATGTTAAAGGCTATAAATATTGATCCCACATCTATTCAGCATGATAATATTCCTATTTAAGGATTTGATAACATTTTATAATTAATTTTGGGTATTATAACACTACTTGTTAAAGTGTTTTTGGTGATATTGGATACTCCTATACATATTATGTCTGAACCCCTCAATTATAACCTTTTTTTAAGAAGATCTTTTTTTCATTCTATGCATGTTGTTCATTCTATTCTTCATCACAAGTTTAAGTTTCTTCATAAAAATATTATGTATACCCTTCATGTAGATGATGCACCTACACCTTGCTTAAACATGGGATATGCTTGGATTTCTCCTTCTACATAGGAGGTGAAGGAACTTAAGATTAAAGATGAATTTCAAAAGACCAAAGAACCTGCTTCCTCCTCTATATCTGAAAATGATTGTGATACATTATATTTTAATCCCACTTTTATTAGATAATATAGAGTTAATGAGGCTTCATTTATGAAACCTCAACAAACTCCTCTTTCTAACAATTTTGTTGCTACTTATACTCATGTTGAATTTATTAAACTAGGTGATATGTCTTCTTGTTATGGTTTCCATGATAATATCTTTTGTAAATAGTGACAAGACACTCATATGACCTTAGGCACTCTGGGTCATAGGCATTCTTTCCACACCATTATTGGTCATACATTAGGATGTGCTCAACAAAGTGGTAAATCTCATTATTTCTCCAAATCCTCTCATTTATCACCTAAGCTATCATCTCCTACTAATAATTAATTATTTTTACTTAACTTCTTTGTGCTAAGTTGATTACTAGACCTAAACGTAGAAATAAACATAGTAAAATACTTATGAATATTCCATTTTTCATGTATCACTTTTATCATGATCCCTCTAATAGTGATAATCAAGATTTACATTACAAGATCCAATAACTCATTAGCAATGAAGTTATTTATATGTCTCCTAATGATGAGCTCTTTTTCAATCCTCATTTCTTTAAATAACATCTAAGTCCCTATTATGTTGATACATTATATGTAACATTGTTAGCCTATCTCTTGGGGGCTCATGGTCATACATGGTATGCTTTATGACTATCATAATAGCTCCTATCTTCCCTTTTTTCCTACACTTGGGGGGCAAGGTAACCCTATCCATCTTTCTCATTCTCTCAAGGATCCACTATTTGTTCGAATTATAGATGGAGTAACTGAGGCGGGGGGGGGGGGGGCGTGAATCAATTACTCAAAAATAAATCCACATATCCCTTAGTTGTCTTAAAAATTAATTACTATTATTACTTGGTAGCCATACAGAAAAATGTTGTAACTCAGTAGATTAACTAGTTATTGATCTTTAAGCATTCACAATTATTAACATGCATGCAAAAGAAAATAACATGAACACAAGAGACACTAGATTTAACATGGAAACCCAATATGGAAAAAACCACCAAGTAACTAGCTACCAATTTTCACTCTTCTAAAGTGAGCCCTGTTAGGAGCCAACCCTATTAAAGGTTACAAAACACACTATTAGGTGTGATATGGTTAGAGGATTTAATCACCTTGTTAGGAGTGGCCTTGCTAGAGGACTTTAGAACAATTCACTAGAACTGCCCCCCTTGTTAGAGGATTTGCAAAATGGTTGTTAGACCAACTCTATTAAGAGATATAAGAATTATTGCTACAATGGTGAGAAAGTAACAATAAGTGACCTAAATGAGATGCAACTAAAATTTGCTAATATAGATCTTTGCTCTGCTTCAATAGATCCTCACTGATCAAATAAAACTTTGTTGCTCCTCAAGCATATCTGATCCTTGTTCAAAATTCGCTCACACTTATTCTTCACAATCAACTCACTTGCATACTCGCTCATTCATACATCCATTCATACATTTGAAAACACAACTTGACCTTTTACTTATACATTACAAATTGTCAAGTTGGCTCAATTACAAGTTACATTTACCAATAAACCATACATCAGTCGACTACAAACATTACATTAAAAAAATAAACTTTATTCCCCAAAACAATGAAATCCTTCATTGGATGACCTAGCTCAATAAACACTGCTCCAAAAATGATTTCCAGTGTTAACCAAGTGAAGCTTAGTAAACACTGCAAAATCTACAAAATCCTTTGGAGATCGAGTGAACTTGGTAAGAATTGATTTCCCTTCGCTGACCTTGTGAGCTCGGTAGAAACTAATTTCTGCCATGGAAGCCTTCAGCACTTGAGTAAGCTTGGTAGAGATTGACTTCATAGTGTAACCTCTAGAAATGCTTGGTAGATGTTGTAATTCTCTTTGCTAACCTTTCAAGCTTGGTAGACTCTGTCTTTTTCCTTGCTGACCAACTGAGCTTGGTAGACTCTGACTGATAACTGATATGACATTTGTGTAACATCAAAGACAACACACAATTGAATAATTGTATCCAACAATCTCCTTCTTTGAAATTAATGGCAACACAACATGTCATAGCATAATGAAATTTGAAAATAAGTCTTTTCTGATAGAATGTTTCTCCCTCTTACATTTCATTCCTCAAACTCCTCAAATACAATAATCTCCCTCTATGAAGGAATTACATAGCTTCTTTACAAGCATCAAATTTTAGAAGGATATGACAACATACTCTCCCTCTTTGACAACACATGCCAAAGACAACACAAACCAAATGAATAGCAGTGTATCTTATGTATTGATTCATATGCAGTATTTTCATGATTATTCTGCATCTATTGAAAGATCTTCAACTTAATACCTATTGATGCATCACTAAAACTTCATTTTAGTGAGCTTTAGATAGGTGAATGCCCCCTAACTTACCTCTTAGATACAAAAATGAATCCTTAGGTAAAGGCTTTGTGAATATGTCAGCAATTTGTTCCTTTGTATGGACATATTCCAATATGATCTCCTTATCTTGCACCAATTCTCTGACAAAGTGATACTTTATTGCAATGTGTTTGGTTTTTGAATGCATCACTGGATTTTTGGATATGTTAATTTCACTTGTATTGTCACAAAATATAACAATAGGTTCTTTAATTTCTTCCTTAATACCTTCCAATAACTATCTAAACCAAAAAAATATTAGAACAGTTTACTGTTGCAGCAACATACTCTGCTTCTATTGTGGATTGGGATGTACAATTTTCCTTTTTAATTGTCCAAGAAACCAACCTTTTCCAAAAAAGAAAGCTCCTCCACTTGTACTCTTTCTATCATCAATGTTTCTAGCCCAATCTACATCAGTAAATACTTTTAAATCCAGATTACCTCCAAATTTGTACCATAATCCATAATTTTTAGTTCCTTTCAAATATCTCATGATCCTTTTGATTGCCATCGTGTGATTTTCTCTTGGTTTTTCTGAAAATCTTGCTACAATACCAACTACAAGGGCAATATTTGGCTTTATATGCACTACATATTGCAACTTTCCAACTATAGATCTATACAATGTCTGATCCACTTCCTTTGATTCATCATCCTTGGTAAGTTTCAATCCAGTATGCATAGGAGTCCCAACTAGTTTGCAATCTTCCATACCAAACTTTTTCAGTATCTCCTTGATGTATTTAGATTGAGTGATATAGATGCCATTCTTACTTTTCTAAATTTGAAGACCAACAAAGAATTTGATTTCACCAAACATTGACATTTCAAATTCCTTGTTCATTTTCTCTAAAAATTCTTTACAAAAATCATCATTTCCTGTGAACAAAGTATCATCCACAAATATTTCTACCAAAACAATCCTATTTTTTGGTCCTTCCTTGATATACAAGCTACTATTGTCATTAGTTCTCTGAAAACTAATCTGAATAAGATAGTTATGCAATCTTTCATACCATGCTCTAGGAGCTTATTTCAAACCATATAATGCTTTGTGTAATTTTCAAACCATGTCCTTCTTGTCTAGATCAAAAAAACCTTCAGGTTGCTCAATGTACACCTCCTCATCTAGTATACCATTGAGAAATGTTGACTTGACATCCATCTGATAAACTTTAAATCCTTTGTATGTAGCATATGCAAGTAAGGTCATTACACCTTCCAATCTTGCAATAGGAGCAAAAGTCTCTCCATAGTCTATTTCTTCTTCTTGAGAGTATCCTTTGCATACTAGTCTAGCTTTGTTCCTTGACACCTTACCATCTTTATTCAACTTATTTCTAAATACCTACTTAGTTCCAAACATTTTTGTCTTTAGGCCTGGGTACAAGAGTCCATGTTTTATTTTTCTC
The DNA here is from genome assembly GCA_028749045.1 of Cupressus sempervirens. Classification (NCBI taxonomy): domain Eukaryota; kingdom Viridiplantae; phylum Streptophyta; class Pinopsida; order Cupressales; family Cupressaceae; genus Cupressus; species Cupressus sempervirens. Next base: position 285,639,585 of record CM053784.1, read on the forward strand.
TATCTGCTCTATTTCTTCATTATTAGCCTCAATCCAACTTTCATTTTCTAATGCATCTTTTACACTTCTAGGTCCAAAATTAGCAAGTAAACAAGTACCTCTCAACTTACTTCTTGTCATAGTTCCTTCAGATTTGTCTCCAATGATCTGATCTAGTGTGTTATGTCTCTTGGCATACTTAGCTAATACAGGTTCCTCACATTTTGAATGTTTTTCATTTTCATCCTCTTGCGCTTCAGCTTTAGGTTCTAGCTATTCTATCTATTGCTCAGGTTCTTCAGACTTGGTAGGCATTGGCTCGGTTTGAACTTCCTGCAACTTGGTTACTGAAGACTCAAGAATAGAAGATTTTTGACTGATAGGTGTATTTGGCACTATATCAGGTTCAATGAAAACAAATCTCCTATAATCTTCTAGTTCCCTTTTGCTTTCTTCTTTAGTTCTTTCTAAAAACTCATCAACTTTCACATGTGCACTTTCTATGACTTTGTGAGTAGACAAGTTCAAACATCTATATGCTTTACTTTTGCAAGAATAACCCAATAATATTCTTTCATTAGCTTTCACATCAAATTTACCTTTTCTAGATTCTTTCAAAATATAACATTTTCTTCCAAATACCTTTAGGTAACTTACATTAGGTTTATAGCCATACCATAACTCATAGGGGATTTTGAAAGAATCCTTCTTCGGTTGTACTTGGTTCAAGGTATGAACTGTAGTGCTGATGGCTTCCTTCAAGTATTTGATAGCAATGTTCTTTTCAATCATTAAGGTTCTTGCATAGTCCATGATAAATCTTTTCCTTTTTCCACCTATTCCATTTTGCTTAGGAGTTCCATGGCCTGATACCTATCTTTTGATCTCTCTTTCAATGCAAAAGTTATTGAACTCATGTCAAATGAATTCACCACCTCTTTCTAACCTCAAGCATAATTTCATTCTTTTCCCTTTTTCCTTCTCTACTCTAGCCAAATACCATTTGAACTTCTAAAGTGCTTCTAATTTCTCTCTTGGGTACATGATAGTCATCATTCTTGAGTAATCATCAACAAAAAGAATGAAGAACTTTTCACCAGTATAGCTTTCAATTCCAATAGGTCCACATAAATCAATATGCACAATTTCTAAAACTTCTTCAGACTAATAGTTTTTACTTTTGAAGCTAGCCTTTCCCATCTTACCAATTTGACACTTCTTGCATAGACCAACCTCAGGTTTCCTTATATTAGGAATGCCTCTTACTTTCTTGAATTTACTTATTTTCACCAAGTTATCAAAGTTCACATGATACAACCTCCTATGCCATAACCAACTTTCTTCAACTTGAGCAATAAAACATGAACATTTGCCAAGTTCAAGATAGAATGAATTACCTTTTGTTTGAGTGCCTGATGCAATCAGCTTTCCTTTATCATCCAGCAATCTTTCTTTTCCATGCATGAATTCCACTTTGAATCCATTATTGAGTAGATGTGCCACACTCAATAGATTTTGTTTTAGTCTTTCTACCTAATATCCATTATCACATACAACCTCTTTGGTTAGTGAGATTCTTCTTTTTCCTTTTATGCAATAAGGTTCATTATTACCAAACCTCACACTACCACCATCATAGTCTTCAAAATGTTCAAACTTAGTTTTATCACCAGTCATATGACGAGAGCAACCACTATCTATAATCCATGTATCATTTTTGCTCACATGAGAAATAAGTGTCATTTCCTCATCATTGTCAGACTCATCTTTCACAAAAATGTACACAATTTCATCTTCTTCATCGTCAGAATCATTAGAATCCTTAGCCATGAAACATGTTTTCTTACCTTTTTCCTTGAATGATTTGAAGTGTTTCTTGTCATTGCACTTATGACCTTTCTTCTCATCCTTGTTCTACTTGTTTGGGCACCTAGTAGCAATATGTCCAATTTCCTCACATGAAAAATAGATTAGAGGAACCTTACCTTTGTATTTTCCTTTGCCTCTTGAGTATTTCCTTGCTGGTAGAGCTTCAACCACCTCAAGATGACTATCAGAACTTTGTTTTGATTCTATTTTACTTTTTGACTGAGAATCATTTATCTTCTTGCCTTTCTCCTTGAGTGAAATCTTGGCTTTGAATGTTGATTCAATGTTTTTGGTAGCTAGAACATAGTTATCATAGTTGTTTAGCTCAAATGCAGTCAATCTTCCAACTATGGCCTCTAAATTTATCTTATGATTTGCTTTACATCTTCTTTCTTGAATTGCAGAAACTCTAACTGCCTAAATGGGAAGTAATGTTCTAAGAACTTTACTTATAATTGTTTCCTCCTTAATATCTCCTCCGAAGCTTTGATTGCACTAACACTTGCTTTGACTCTTTCAACATATTTTGCAATGTTTTCATCCTCTCTAATCCTCATCTAATCAAATTTCCCTCTTAAACTTTCTACTTTGGCTCTTCTCACATTATCATCTTTTGCATAGATTTCTTTCAGCTTGTTCCACATTTCAAAGGTAGTTTTGCAGTCCTTGACATCATCAAATTCTTCATAGCTTAGAGCAGATGCAATGTCTATCATCAAGATGTTGTGATTTTTCTTAGCAATGTCATTAGTAGATAATGTACCAAAAGGAGTTACATATGCTTCATCTAGATATTTCAATCTTGTATCTTCAATGGAAGCCAAATGGAGTCTCATGAGACCTTGCCATGCTGAAAAATTATCCCTATTAAGCCTTGAAATTTCCCTCTTGTAAGACATCCTAATCTTTAGCTTAGATCCTTGAAATTGTTCCTGCAAGCACCAAAAGCTCTGATACCAATTGTTGGAATTATAGATGGAGTAATTGAGAGGGCGGTGAATCAGTTACTCCAAAATAAATCCACAGATCCACATAGAAAAATGTTGTAACTTGGTAGGTTAACTAGTTACTGATCTTTAAGAATTCACAATTATTAACATGCATGCAAAAGAAAATAACATGAACACAAGAGACACCAAATTTAACGTGGAAACCCAATATGGGAAAAACCACAAAGTAACTAGTTGCAAATTTTCACTCTTCTGAAGTGAGCCCTGTTAGGAGCCAACCCTATTAAAGGTTACAAAACACACTATTAGGTGTGACCTGGTTAGAGGATTTAATCACCCTATTAGGAGTGGCCTTGCAAGAGGACTTTAGAACAATTCAATAAAATTGTCCACCTTGTTAGAGGATTTGCAAAGTGGTTGTTAGACCAACTCTATTAAGAGATTTAGGAATTATTGCTACAATGGTGAGAAAGTAACAATAAGTGACTTGAATGAGATGCAATTGATCTTTTCTAATATAGATCTCTAATCTACTTAAATAGATCCTCACTAATCAAATAAAACTCTATTTCTCCTCAAGGATATCTTATCCTTGTTCAAAATTTGCTCACACTTATTCTTCACAATCAACTCACTTGCACACTCGCTCATTCATACATCCATTCATACATTTAAAAACACAACTTGACCTTTTATTTATACATTACAAATTGTCAAGTTGGCTCAATTACAAGTTACATTTACCAATAAACCATACATCAGTCAGCTACAAAAATTACATTAAACAAATAAACTTTATTTCCCAAAATAATGAAATCCTTCATTGGTCGACCTAGCTTGGTAAACACTGCTCCAAAAATGATTTCCAGTGTTAACCAAGTGAAGCTTGGTAAACATTGCAAACTCTGCAAAATCCTTTGGTGACCGAATGAACTTGGTAAGAACTAATTTCCCTTCGCTGAACTTGTGAGCTTGGTAGAAACTGATTTCTTCCACAGAAGCCTTCAGCTCCCAAGTGAGCTTGATAGAGACTGACTTCACAGTGTAACCTCCAAAATCACTCGGTAGACTCTGTAATTCTCTTTCCTAACCTTTTGAGCTTAGTAGAATCTATCTTTTGCCTTACTAACCAACAGAGCTTGGTAGACTCTGACTGATAATTGATATGACATTTGTGTAACATCAAAGACAACAGACAATTGAATAATTATATCCAACACTATTCTCTTTATTATGTTTTAATTTTTTTATCAAGTGACATTAAATCTTATATAATTTATAATTGGATTTCCATGGAAAATTTATCATTGACCTTGGAGGTTCATACTAGTGTATTATCCCTTGCAGGATTTACTCTTTCATTTATTTCATGGTGTCTCATGGCATTCTACCCTTTTATGATATTTGACCTCTTTGGTTTAGATTGGGTGTTTCATGTGGATAATATCTTGATGTTGAAGGTGATTTATCCTTCTTCATTACTTCCTCAAGATGTTATAATAATAAATTATTTTCCCCTTTTTAGGGTGGCATACATGTCCCCTTATTTTTATATGCTTCAACCACAACATATAGAGTACACTAGAATAACAAAACTTGTTAGGACCAGCTACTTGCCTCTTTGTACATGTCTTGTATTGGTTAAATAGCATGATACACACACTTGCTCGACCATCTTACCTAGAGTAGCACATTAAAAACCATTCTCATGTTAAATTATGTAAATCCACTGCAAGGTACAAAATTTGTGGGATTGACTATCAGACATACAAACCTATTGGACCATTTAATCCTACCCTTTCAAAGTTTAACATGCTAAGTCTCATACATGAGTAATGCATTTTTTTGTGTGTAATTCAAATTGAGATGTGCACTTATCATCAAATAATTTAATCAAACAATTTCTTTATGTTCTTCTCTTATTCAATGATTTATCTCTTATTATGATCTTGGAGTTATAAAAGACTCAATCCATTAGGGGTTGATGTATTATTTTTCTCCTTAATTGTGATAAGATTATCTCATGCCTTATGCTCTACTTTACGAGGAGTTTGGGTTGAACCAATACTTTCATTAAAGTGGGGGCTCATGAACCATCTTAAATTGGAAGCACTTCAATTTAATGATCATATTGCACCAATTTAGTGAGATTTATTGCTAGACTTGCATTTAACTTGCATTTTCCCTATTTTTCTATTATCTTTTCATTCTTCCTAGGTAGAATTAGGGTAGCACCTAATAGATCCTCCTTTGCATTCCTATTTCATGGTGCAAAGTTCAAGGTAGGGCTTATCCACTTGGGTCCTCCTTTCCCTTCCCCCAATCACTTGAAATCTCTTTTCTACACAAAAAACTAAGTTTTCTCGAGATTTGCACCTGATTTCCTAGAACTAAGACCTGTATTGAGGCTCTATGGGGTTCTTGGGAATTTATAGACTTGAGAGTTGGGAATCTAGTGTGTCCCTAATGACATAGTGCATCCCTTATTGGCACCTATTTTTAAGTCTCCTTCTCAAGCCCTATATTAGGATTGATCTGAGGCATTAATTTTTGTCAATTAACTAATAGGAGAATATTTATTCTAATCCCTTTATAATGCCATACATTTAGCTCATTTTATATTCCATATGTATATGATCCATTTACATTCAAGTGTTCCTCCTTCATTCACAAGAACTTTAGCATTCAAATATTTAAGCACTCAAGCCATCTTCATGTATACTTAAGGAGATCATTTTCCAAGCCATATGAGAGGAGATCTCTTACATTCAAGGATCTTCCAAGGAGCTTAAAAGAATTCATTTGAGGGATTCATCATCCATATTCCATGTCTGTTCCACAACCTTTCATGATCTATCTTCCTGCTTTGACGATACAAAAGCATTATCATCAAGAGAGGGCTTCTACTTTCATCTTTCTAAATTAACATCCCATTGATACATTAAATTTGTAAAATGAGTTCATTACATCTGATTTGAAAAATCCTACTACTGCAAGGTGAATTTGTGCATTTACTTTACATTTTCAACATTTCAATTACTTCAATTTCAACATTAATTCCTAAATTAGGGTTTGGACATGGAAAATCCTTTATCAAAAAAAAAAATCATCTTTCTTGCAAGTTACAAATCTCAAAAGGAAAAATAGAGTGAAGATTCAAATAACACTACACCTGCAAGAGCACCCTTCTCTGGAACACAAATTCAAACACAAGAAAACATACCTACTATACTAAAGAGTCCTTCCTCATCAACTGAATAATATAGTGCCATTGAAGAGTTGAAAAGTACCAAGGCATTATCTCCATGTATGATAAGCTAAAAAGTTGTCCTAGTCAAAGAGAAGCACTATTGAAAACTCTTGATGATACAAAGACAATGCCTAATGGTGGCCCTCAGAAGATAGTATTGCCATAGGTTAACACCTCTAAGGCTATACCCACCATGTATAAGGACAAGGATGAAGTGCCCCCTTTCTTTCTCAGTCTCAAAATCTTTGGAAGAAACCTTCATAATTACTTCATAGATTCATGTTTGTCTTGTAATATCATACCACTTTCACTATCCCAAAAGTTAGGAGTCACCCCACAACCCACAAATTGAATAGTGATCCAACTTGAAAAAATAGAAGTTAAGGTCATAGAAGTGTTGAAAGATGTTCACACATAATTGACTACACATCATAGGACCCAAGATATCATAGACATACATGTGGTAAAGATTCTAGAAACATACGACCTGTTACTAAGTAGAGAATGAACCCAGTGACTAAGAGGATGGTTCTCAACTAACTTCACCCAATTATGGCTACCTTGGAAGGGATTGAACTATTAGAATCGAAAACCCACCAATATAACTGAGAACTCGGGGTGAGTTAGTTATACAACTATTACAACAATTATCAACATTATTAATCCTTAACCATATGAGAAATATAATTAGTAACCATAACAAGATACTCGTACACAATAACAGCAGATATGTTAATTAGGGAAACCCTTTATCAAAGGTAAAACCCCAACGAGGATGCTACCCAAAAAATGATGTACTAATATACTTATTCCATATTAGATGATGGACCATGTTAGGAGTCCATAAAAACATTCAGTACATCTCAGTCCCTGTTAGGAGAATTTCAATCCATGTTAGGAGATTTAAACCCTATTAGGAGTTGTGTGAACCCTATTAGGAGTTGTAGAAGGTAGATGGACCCATTGCCCAAATAGATTTAAGGGGAAGACCAATGAACCTAGTGTTAAAATGTTCTGTGTTATTCCTTTCAGAATAATAGGAATTAAATGTACATTTACTTCCTCTTCCTCTATCCTATCAAGTAGATTGTTGCTCTTCTTTTAATCTCAATACCAGACCACAAAATTTGCATCCAATAATACCTTGGATTTCTTACTTGTATTTTCCAAACGCACTGCTCTTATTTTCACTTCTTCAATCTCTCTCTCTCATACATTAATCTCTACCCCATAGTGCTAAAGGAGATGTTTTTCATGCATACTCTCCCCAATTGACATCAATAAAAAAGGCTTCATTATGTAAATTGTATGCTCTAAGTCTTTAATCAGCTCAAGTTTCCAAAGATATTGTTCTAAACCATATACTAAGAATCCTTGATGACTCTTCTCATCATAGATACTCCCCCATATGAGAAGCATCAATATTTAGTCTAGTCAAACAATAGTGCTCTATACCACTAGATTGATGCAATCTCTGCATCATCTACTTAGAAGTAGAAAGGGGCATAACCCCAAGAATACCTCTTAAGTACTCAAATATATATTTAGGGAAAGACCTTGTAAAGATGGTTATGATTTGATCTTTTGTACTAACATACTCTAATCTAATTTCTTTCTCTACAACCTTCTCTCTCAAAACATGATACTTAATAGATATATGCTTAGTCTTAGAATACAATATAGGATTTTTAGACATACTTACTATACTTGTATAAGCTTAGTCTTGAGGATTACTAGTCACCTCCTCCATGATTTGAAAATATTTGGATGGTATAACATTTGGTGGAAAAGAATTTTGTGCTTGAACTAGCACTAGAAGATCATTAGATGAATATCGTAGATGACTACAATGTCTAAATTAGAGACTATTGTAGGATGAGTCTACCAATTGTTGAAAGAGTTCTTAACATGGAGATGCCTCTTAAGGCATGGAACAAGGATGCTCTGAAAGCATTAGATCCCTTATACAATAGGGATAACATATATGCTAGACCCATTATTAATGCAAAAATTGAGCAAGAGGAAAATGATGATATTGATCATCAAGGTTGATATATTGTCAAATTGACAAGGGAATGGATCAAGAAGCCTTTTCATGTGGGCCCAGTTCCTTAGGCTCAAACTCTTCCAGCCACAAAACAACCAAATAAATGAAAAGGAACCAAAGTTATTGTTCCTACTTATGCTATGAAGTCACTAGTGAGGCCAGTAATGATACTCAACAATGAGTGGGAGGTAGAGTACTTTGAGATAGAAAGAGTAAAGGGAAAGAAGAGAAAGTGGGTCACTTAGGTAAGGAATCAAGAGGAAGAGGCTCAAGCATAGCTGAATACACAAGGAGAAGAATCCCAACATGAGAAAGAATAGGCTTAGTTAGCACACGAAAGATCATCTTCACCTAAAGACCCTGCAATAGAAGTCACTTTGTCAATACCAAAAAAAGATAGCGCAGAGACAAAAGTGGAAGGCATAAACAGGAGGAGATTGAAGAAAAAGTGTACTCCATCACCTCAAATGTCAAAAACCATCCCCGAGGTGGAAGATGGGGGGGAAGGTGACAAAATAGAATTTCCCCCTTGAACAAGAGGACTCACTTGGCTATAGCCATAGAAGAAGAGAGAAGAAGGAGTTTAACTCAATAGTTGTCTTCTGTGCCTCAAAAACCTTGTTGTCACCTAGATTGTACCCTTAAGCTGAAGTTTAACTTTCAGCAATCTAGTAAAACATCAGATGATCCTTGGCCTGTGGGTATGCCATATTAAGGATCAACATCTAGTACAAAGGGTTGGCTTCCTTTGAATCACCTCTTGAAACTAACTTTAACTTTGTACGAAAAGGGTAGAGAGAGTAAACATAAAATCAACTTTAACTAAAAATGAAGGTGATTCACCAAAACTGTGGATTGATGCAATCTTGAATAAAACCCACAACTTGAAATGACTATAATAGTTTGATCACAAAAAGATCCTATTAACATTAAGTACATGAAATGTAACAAGGTGAAGCGTTTGAAAGAAGGAAACTTGTTCACAACTTTCAAACTTAGATTGCACACAAATTACACTTACTCTTCTCATAAACAACCTCTCAAATATCTCTCAAACACTTAACTTAAACCAAGGTTTTATGCATAACACACTAACTTAAAGCTGGAAATTCTTAAAAGACAATGAGAAATTAACAATAGGACCAAAGAGGATCACTGCTATATTATTTCAAAAGAAGCAAAGGTTCAAGAATTGCATCACAATATGAGACATGCGCTACAAACAAGACTATCCTTGCAAGGAAAACAAGGCCTTTTGGAATGAGATAGAATGCAAGAACTCCCCATAATAATGCCCAAGAAGGGGTTATAAATAGGTTCACAACCCAGAACTTGCATTATCCCCAAAATTGGAAACCAATAAATGATTTCCATCAAATCAGTTGAAGATTGTAAACTATCACCACCATGAATCATGTTGCAAACTAAAATTGGAAAACTGTCATTTTATTTGTCATGAATGAACGTTTTAGCTTGCTTCACATTTACTTTTGCAACTTTTAGATTTATAGATGCTTTCCTCTTGATCTCATGCTTTCATAACCCTATTACATGTGTCATTTTACCATATGGTATTGATGCATTTGAAAAGGGTTTTATTTCTATAGTTTCACAGCATAAATAAGATCTTCATATTTTTTTCTTATGTAGTAGGTTATTTTACTAAAGCCACATGTTGCATTCTTCTAATTCATGTCTTCTACTACAGGAACTATTTCTTATGTAGTTTTCAAAAAATGAATAAAATGACCCCTTAGACCTCCGTAAAAAAATTATTAGAAACAACAAAGTTTGTTCATCACATCAATATCTAGTTCCTCACCAATTTTTAGAGTTAGGAACAATGCATAGTTCTTGTGTCAGCGTCCATGTCGGCATCTTTCTAACAACACAACAGTATAGTCACCAACACACGGATCTTCAGCCACACAGTGTGTGACACATGGCAAGGCTGTCGTGGGGCACTTTGGCATGTGACCCCTACAATGTCATCTACTTTTCCACGTGGCTACTACATGGACTTGCCACATGGTTTTCCATGTGGCATCCTTTTTTTTGGTGATGACCTTCAAGCCATCAAATTTTTGCTCTGATACCATGTAGGAGTTGATGAAATCCAACTTCGTAGTTGCCAAGATCACCTACATGCAAAATAGCCTATTGAAGGGAAACCAAGAAGGAAGAGGTGGAGCTTGGAAAAACCCTAAACAGACATGAGAGAGAAATAATGCAAAATAATGGAATTGTATTTACAATGAAAATGTGTTGTGAAAATACAAAGAGAGAGCCCGAATATAAAGGCCTCATGGAAGCTTGTAGAACAAGCTAGAAGGTGGTACAAGATAAGGTTGACAACCAAGCACACTTCCACAAAAAGGTGGAACATGCTAGAAGGGAACAAACTCCCATGTTGTCAACAACTAACCACTACAACTATTAAATACTAAATATTAAATAAATGCATTAATCTAAGTAAGCTTAAGTAAATAGAATAAATAATTAATAATTAATTATTTACTCTAACATCCAATTTATTTAACTTTTTGTACCTAACATGGAATAAACAAATTAAATAAAATATAGCCTTTTATCCTTCTGCATCATCTTTTTGAGCTTTCTATGCATGTCTTGAGGGCAGTCATCTATGTACTTTCTAATTTTACATGCATGATATTTGCAAGATATCAAACATTTAGTAGATCTTTCTAGATCTTATTCCCCTCACTTTCTTGTTGTAAACCTTGCAGGTTCTGGAAGGAAACTAGAGCTAATGATCAACCATCTTCATATATGACTTAAGAAATGTTTGGTACCTTGTATTTTTATTTCCTTTTTGATGCATGCAATCTCTTTCAATATTTGCTATGTGTTGGCTATGCTAATGGCCTTTGTGAGCCTATATATTTGACTGATCATTATCATGTGGACTTTTCCTTGAACTTTCAATTTAGCTCCTTTATTTTAGCTAATTGTGTACTTGATTTTTTTCTTAATTTTCAACTGCACACAAATCTAATGAAGATCACATAATAATGAAAAACTAGGTTATTATAGAGAAAATTCACCTAGTAATTAGGCTATTGAGTGTCACCAATTTGAAAGAGATGAACGTTGGTAACATTTTTGGTCATTTCTACTGATTGCTTTCCTGCTAAGCATCATTTGGGTAGTTGCCTTAACTTCTCCATTGGGTATAGAGTCTAATATGTAATCATGACTAGAGTTGAAAACTTGAATATTAATCTAGGATAAACCTTCCTTATAACTCTTTGATCCCCTTGATCTTGAAACTCTTATTGAAAACTAGGAAACCAAAAATTGAAGCTAAACTAAATGTGCTTGACAACACTTATGGAAAGTTGGAAAACTAACCTACTCTAGCCTAACCAAAAACAAGATAAATGCTAGATAAATCCATTTATCGGTTAGCTAAAGTAGCTCCCTGTCTTCTTCAAACTACAAAGATTGACATGATTAATGGAAAATACATGAATATGGATAAATGAACAATACTGAATTATTTCATGCATCATCTCTTGAGGAATGAAAATGGTGTGACTTACTTCATATTGTTGATTGAAACAATCAGCATTTGCAATTGAATCAATTCACTGCATTTGAACCTCTCACATGCTTTGACATGTTTAATTTATGATATTAATGATGATTTCTCACCTAATTTGAGTTGGGCCAAATATTTGATTGGGAAACCTCTAGAAAGAACAAACTCAAAGTCTATTTTGCTAGTTTCTTTAGTGTTTCTATGTATTTCTATCTTATCAATGTTATCCTGCATTATTGATAACCATGTCAATTCTTCCTCCATTATCAGGGGGTCCTCTTCTTCTGTTAAGGCAACTAGAAGTTCATCACAACTATCAACCCTATGAACACCCTTGATGAGTAGCTCTAGCTTGTATTGAAGATTAGGCTCAAAATCAATAAGAGAAAACTTTTCCAAAGTGGAGTCTCCTATGGTAGGCATATGCTCTGCATTTTCTATGGCAAGAATTTCACAAAAAACATCTATAATACTTTCAAAACACTCTTCCAAGCCCTTGTTAGCTACCATCTCATTAATATTTTGATGTTGTGATAATGCATTTGGAAGTACCTCTACCTCATAATTCTCAACAAAAGAAGGTAATTCATTAAAGAAAACCATGACCCTTTCTTCTTGCTCCTTACTCTATCCTATAACCAATGAGGTATGTTCATCATTATGTTCCAAATATATAGGAAGCTCAAAGGACATACATATTTCCTCTTCTCTTAGATGATTTTTATTGTGGACCTCTTCTACTTGTTGTTTAGGAAAGAAATTTTGAAAACCTGGAATATCAGACTTACAAACCTCCTCATTTTGCATCGAAACATCAAAAGATCACTAAGCTTCTGTAATGATCTTTTCATATGGCACTATCTGCTAAAGTACATGTTCCTCTTCTTCATGGATGAACATAGGTTGCTAGATTGGCTTCTCCCTTGGAGTTTTACAATTCTCTTCTTCGTTTGGCTAATTATAACTCAAGAAACTAGGGATCTTAGATTTAGCAACCTCCTTTTTTGTAGGCACACTTGGGTTATAAATAGCTTCATGAGCCTCAATCTCTTGTACTTGTGTAATGAACACCCTCATTTGATCCTCCCTTTTATCAATAAGATCTTCATATTGTCCCTTTTGGGCACCAACATGCTAAAATTGATTTTGGAAATCATCATGATGGATGGGAGCAAACTGGCTCTCATGGGGTTACTGAAAGTAGTGTTTTTTAAGACTAATCATCTCATTACCAAAGTGTTCTAAATAATTTTTTATGTTTTGATTATTTTCTTTAATATCCTTTAGCTCTTGGGACTCATTTAATTCTTGAAGGGCTAAATTAGCATCTTGGGCTTGGAGTCCTAGGATAGGTGGGATAGCTTCCAAGGTTGGAATTTCTTTGGGAACTGGCTGCAATTCTAGAAAAATTGGCATAGGGGTAATTGGGGCTATCTTCCTAGCTTGAATGAGACTATTTTAAGCTCTTATAGCAATATCAAAGGCTCTAGGTAATGTATTCCCTCCCATAGACTGAATCATGATAGAACTATCACTATAAAGAGCCCTTAGGTAGTATGGGAATGCATGTTGATTAGAAGATCTTATTGTTGTTGGGATCCTATTCTAGGTCCTTTGGAATCTAAAATTGAAATCCATTATATGCTCATGAGGTACCCTCTTAATATTAGTTAAATGCTCTACTAGGGAAAGATGGTCATATTTACTTTCAAATTGACTAGTCAAGGCATCTCCTAACTCATCCCAGGTGGGTATATATCTAACTGGTAGCCACCTAAACCATTGAAGTGCTATGCCTTTTATTGATGCTGCCAATAATCTAATGGCTATATTATCTATAGTAATGTGATGGAGGCCACAAAGGATTGCAACATCTCTTATATGCTCAACAGGTGTAGTTTGGTCGTCCCCAGTGAAGATAGGTACTCTTTTAAGGGATGATATAGGGATAGCATCATGTTTTTGCAAATTCACTAGGCTACCTTGGTAAAAGGCCATAAAAGGATAATTTCTAGCCATAGAAGGATTCAATTGTCCTTGAACTACTTTAGGAGGTAGTAGTGGTGGATATGTGAAACTTGATCTTCATGAAAAGGAGAATGATAGGCCATGCTCTCATGAATACAAATAAAGATGATCAATTTTTAGATAAAACATAGGGTCATGGAAACACTTGTAAGTGAGAAAAAACAAGACTTCACTTTCATAACAACAATCAAATCTTCTCGAAACTAGAGAATATGCATTCTAGAGTCACTAGGTGTGTGACTTTCTTGCCTCCAAATGTAAAATCTACTGCTATACACACCAAATAGCAATAGAATAAGCTTGAAAAAGACTAAAAACTCTCAATCTTTGTCCCATCGAGCGTGCCAAAAACTGTTGTCACCTAGATTGCACCCTTAAGTTGAAGTTTAACTTTCAGCAATCTAGTGAAACATGGGATGATCCTTGGCCTGTGGGTATGCCATATTAAGGATCAACCTCCGGTACAAAGGGATGGCTTCCCTTGAATCACCTCTTGAAATTGACTTTAAATTTGTAGGAAAAGGGTAGAGAGAGTAAACATAAAATCAAACTTAACTGAAAATGAAGGTGATTGACCAAAACTATGGAGTGATGCAATCTTGAATGAAACTCACAACTTGAAATGACTATAATAGTTTGATCACAGAAAGATCCTATTAACATTAAGTGCATGAAACGTAACAAGGTGTGGGGTTTGAAAGAAGGAAACTTGTTCACAACTTTCAAACTTAGATTGCACACAAATTACACTTACTCTTCTAAAAAACAACCTCTCAAATATCTCTCAAACACTTAACTTAAGCCAAGGTTTCATGCATAATACACTAACTTAAAGCTGGAAATGCTTAAAAGACAATGAGAAATTAATGATAGGACCAAAGAGGATCACTACTATATTATTTCAAAAGAAGCAAAGGTTCAAGAACTATATCACAATATGAGACATGAGCTACAAACAAGACTATCCTTGTAAGGAAAACAAGGCCTCTTGCAATGAGATTGAATGTAAGAACTCCCTAGAATAATGCCCAAGAATGGGTTATAAATAGGTTCACGACCCACAATTTGCATTGTCCCCAAAATTGGAAACCAATAAATGATTTCCATCAAATCAGTTGAAGACTACAAACTATTATCCCCATGAATCATGTTGCAAACTAAAACTGGAAAACTATCGTTCCCCAACAAATCTGCTAGTAGGTGTATGCAACTTTCCCTTTTATGAAATTCCTCCTACCCATAATTTTGGCAAAAATAATTTCTACCATCTCCTAATTTGCACCAAAAGATATACTTAAATAAAATGATTTATAAAATCATCATCTATTAAGTATTTACAATATGAACATGTGCAAATAATAAAAAGACCAACCCTCTTACAACATGGATCATATATCCCACTTTTCAACATTTAATCAAATCCCTCTAATTTTGCATTTGAAATAACATTTAAATAAAATGATTTATTATCATCATTTTATTAAATGTTTTGCATTAATGGTGCAAAATAAAAAATGAACATCCATAACCTTTTTTAAAAATTCCCCCAAGTAGAGAAATACCCACTTAGCACTTAAACATTTTAACATACCCCATCCTTTACATCATTATACAACCCCTTAAAATAAAACCCCTCATAAAATGACATCATAAGAATGCAAAAAAACATTATAAAGGATAAAATATTTCTTCCACACATTCAAATCCTTCAAAAGGAAGCCCAAGTTCAAACTGGAGGTGTTTTGGGAAATTTTCCATGACAAGAGATAGTTTAAACCAACCTCCTGTAGCACAAAAATTGGAAACAACAATCTTCAATCTATAAAGTAGGATTTTGATTTTGATCTCTCAATTTTCTCATTTTATTTGCTATGAAAAAACTTTGAAGCTTGCTTCACATTTACTTCTACAACTTTTAGATTTATAGATACTTTCCTCTTGATCTCATGCTTTCATAACCCTATTGCATGTGCCATTTTACCATATGGTATTGACACATTTGAAAAGGGTTTTATTTCTATAGTTTCACAGCATAAATAATATCTTCATATTTTTTCTTATGTAGTATGTTATTTGATGGAAGCCGCATGTTGCATTCTTCTAATTCATGTCTTCTGCTACAGGAATTGTTTCTTATGTAGCTTTCAAAAAATGAATAAAATGACCCCTTAGACCTTCGTAAAAATGTTATTGGAAAGAACAAAGTTTTTTCATCACATCAATATGTAGTTTCTCACCAATTTTTAGAGTCATAGGAGTCCATTTGTGTCTGTACCAAATTTTTCAAGTAGCTATAACTATGAAACTACACACTTCCTGTCATTGATAACAAGCCTGCATTCTGCATTCTGCTTTTTGCTACAAGAACAATGCCTAGTTCTTGTCATCTTTGCAAATTTTTTCAGCATATGATTTCCAATTTATTTAACTTTTTGTACCTAACATGGAATAAACAAATTAGATAAAATATAGCCTTTTCTCCTTCTGGATCATCTTTTTGAGCCTTCTATGCATGTCTTGAGGATAGTCATCTGAGTACTTTCTAATTTTGCAAGATATCAAGGATTTATTAGATATTTCTAGATCTTTAGATATTTCTAGATCTTACCTCCCTCACTCTCTTGTTGTAAACCTTGGAGGTTCTAGAAGGATAATAGAGCTAATTTTCAACCATTTGCATATATGACTTAAGAAATGTATGGTACCTTGTGTTTTTATTTCCTTTTTGATGCATGCAATCTCTTTCAATATTCTCTATGTGTTGGTTATGCTCACAACCTATGTGAGCCTATATATTTCACTGATCATTATCACATGGACTTTTCCTTGAACTTTCAATTTAATTCCTTTATTTTAGCTAATTGTGTACTTGATTTTTCTCTTAATTTTATAATGCACACAAATCTAATGAAGATCACATAATAATGAAAAATTAGGTTATTATAGAGAAAATTCACCTAGTAATTAGGCTATTAAGTGTCACCAATTTGAAAGAGATGAAAATTTGTAACAAGCCTATCAATGTTAAGACCTCAGAAGAGGAACAAAAAAAGTGTATGTAATAAATGGAAGGCGAGGGAGAAGATGTTTTTGACATCTTGTGTTTTACTTTTATGCTTGTAGGAATTGAAATGGTAGGGGAGAAGATAAAAGATACTCCTTGAAATGATCCAACAGGAGAAGACTAGAATCAATTGCCTCCCTTACCACAAGGGCCTCTTGGTATTCCTCCTCCATCATCAGAGGATATTCCATCAATAATGGATCAAGGATCAGTTTCCCCACCTCCTCTAATGGTTGAACTTGAGAGAAAAATTTAGAGGAAGGAGAATATGTTCAATTACATGCCAATGAAGTATCGAAGGAATTAAGGGAAGATTATGGAAGATAGGCAGAAAGATCCTTTAAGTATAGAGGCTAGGTCCCTAGCTCAACTTGATACATAAGCTCACTCTAAATTTCTTCCTCGACACAAGAAAACTCTAGAGAGGAGTGATAAGGGAAAGGGGCCTACATCATAATCCACTTCTTTGGCTTAGTATATGTCACCAATGGGGATAATGTCCTCATGGCTAAAGAAGGAGGTATTTTTCAGATAGAAGAGATAGTTAGAGTTGATAGAAGAGGAAGACATGGTAGATTTGATATAAGTGATTAACAAACCTGGTCTACCCAAGGACAATTCCAAAATACTAGATTTCATAATGAAGCACCTGTAGACACCTAAATCTGATTACACCATTAGGTAATCTTATTTAGCCATCTCCTAGGACATTATTGATTAAATATTTATTATTTAACTAATTAATTATAGTCCAATTGATAAAATCAAATGATAACCCAAAATCAATTTAACTATTAAATCCCTATTCCTCTATTAAAATAATAAATGTCCAAATCTATTTAATTTAATCCCACATCCCTTATTTATTAAAAAAATCATTTAATAAATCATTCCAAACCTCTAAACCATCCCTAAAACCTATCTTTACCTCTAACCCAATCCATCCACTCATACTAACCTCACTTGGCCACCCAACTAACCCATCCCATCAAAGCTAAGACACTTACCTCCTAACCCTCTTTCTAAGCTAAGACTAATCCTCCTCCTAAACATATGAACAACTTTAAGCAAGGTTTAAGACTTGCTAACCCAAGCCAAAGTCAATGGTCTCCCTTTTCCTCTTCTATTCCTATCCAAGAGAATTAATGGCTCTTACACACCATTAATGTCTCTTGCATCCCTCTTACACTCTTCCTCCCTCATTACTCCCCTTAACCCTCCATTTTGACCACCCAATCCCCTTTTGACACTTGTTACAAGGCTAGATCCTTGAAGAAGCACAATCCATGTGCTCCCCTTTCAAATCATCCTAGCCCTCCCTCACCATTCTTCCATCCTCACATCCTAGCCCACCATCTCACTACCCCTTAGCCTATAAATTAAGCCCTTCCCCTCGCACAATCCATCATCTAACAATGCAAACTTATAATGCCCCACTAGCCACTGCAGTATAGCCATTTTACACCATTACCATGTCAAAACCCACCTACACCTCCATTGTTGAAACCTCCACTCACCTCCATGCTTGATAACAATCCATCCCTTGAAGCTTGAGCACAACTGAGCACACATCCCATAGCTATCTAGACACATATACATCATCATAGGTCAGACCCAAGGAGCTTACCATTTTTGGTTTTCCCTCCTTCTTGGTGTTCACCTCATCTTATCACAAGTGTTGCTATTAGTTAGTATTGTAAATTCTAAGTTGTCATTAACATTATTAGCATGCTAGGTTTTTAGCATTATAGAACTAGAACTAGGACCTCTTGACACATATTGTTATTCTATCTCCTCATGTAGATACAAATGAGTTAACCCCTAAGGACTACCAAATAAAGGAGGTAGTATTAGGGAATCCCATAGTCGACACAACAAAGCTTTTGATCACTACAGGTCTCAAACAAGTGCTAACTAATCTTGAAAAACATGAATCAAAGCTTCTGATGCTGAGAGAATAGAATTAATTATTGAGGGAATGTTTGAATTAAGTAGTGGGTCCTATAGAGCCTAATAATCCTAAGATTTTTCTTGGAGCTACACTTGAAAGGAAAGAGGCAGGACAACTAATGGGGGATTTACTTTTGGATGCATGTAAGAGGTGGCATCATATTTTTTAAGACATATGGGTACAAATAATATAAGGTAATTTGAACCTTCTGCACAACATCCAAACTAATACTGACAAATTGGTTACCATTATAAACCAAGATTTTTGAATGGTGAATGAAGTACATACCTAGGCCAATGATTTACAAGCGCTGAAATCTATAAAATGGAAAAGGTACTGGATGTTAATGGAGATTTATTTAGTAGAGGAGTTAGAAAAAATTAAAAAATTGGATAGAGAAGGTATCGACAGGAAATGAATTCATGGAAAGGCTATACGAGGATTTCCAGGAAATAAAGAATAAAGCTCAAGGGCAGTTTTTGGAAGCGGACAAATACTACAACGCCACTAGCATTGATATTTTTGAAGATGAATCAAGGACCAAAATTTTTTTGATGCAAATAATAATTCAACGATTTAGATCTTTATTGAAATTTTTTTTTTCTAAAGATGAGGTCAGACAAGTTT
Organism: Cupressus sempervirens; assembly: GCA_028749045.1. Taxonomy (NCBI): domain Eukaryota; kingdom Viridiplantae; phylum Streptophyta; class Pinopsida; order Cupressales; family Cupressaceae; genus Cupressus; species Cupressus sempervirens. Next base: position 285,658,912 of record CM053784.1, read on the forward strand.
TGAAAACAAAAGAAGCATTGTTGGGACTAGACTCCAAGCTAGAGGATTTTGTTGATATAATGATAGAAGTAAGTAACTACCTCTAGGTAGTATGAAATAATATGAGTCACTAGATTTACCAAACGCTAAGAAAGTAATAGAGATAATTGGTAAATTCAAGAGCAAACATCCAAACATCATTTTTCTATGAAAGGGGAGAAAACCCATATGTTGGAAATCAAGTTTTGACACTTGGCAAAATTCTATATTTTTTGGTCCTATCATAGAGGTGCACTTTTTGAAGGTGCATTTTTTGCAAGGTGTGTCTACAATTTTGAAGTAGTGCATTGATAGTTAACTAACACTTGCTATTTTTTAGCATTCCATGAGTCAAAAACACGTTTTGATGGCAATTCAACTCCCAAAGCCACCTAGAGAAGGTCGAGCTTCAATTTTAAGAGATCTTAGTAATTCTCAGATCATCTCATGACTTCTTTTCTCTTGTCTTCTTCTTCTTTTATTTTTCTAAGTCATGTAAAGGCTCATGCACCCATTAATTTATATAAACAAGGGTGGAGACCTACTTAGCACCATTTAGAGAGTCAATTTGTATGTAAATAACTTTATTTTATTAGTTTTTTAGGATTAGTTGCATTAGAAGAGCTCTTATTGCTAACACAAAAGGAGGAGAGGGTTTCTTTTTAAAACATGGAAATAATATGTTTTCAAGGCTGATATTTTGATGCAATAATATATGCTATTAGTGCTCTCATTCTTAGTGCAGTAAATCTTATTGGAGTGTGTTATTTTTGTGAATGCATGTTCATGAATGATAATGGAGCTAATGGTTTTATTGCATTGTTATAATTGTGTGATCTTTTAATTTTTGTGTTTTCTTTATATTAATAAATTTGATTGTTGTGAGGAATTGGAGAAAGGGATCACTATTGTTCTTACATAGCATTTTGTCTTATGCAAGCACACTTTCTGTAGCCTCACAATTTGATGAAATATAAAACATATTTCAGTTTTTATTGAAGTTCCCATCGATGATTGCATCAATGGAGTTAAAGAAACATTGGTCCTAATTTCATTGGTTTCCTACCAGATCCTTTTGATAATTTGATTCACAGACATGTTGTTACCTCTTTTATGTCTGTTAGGAATTTTACTTTCAGTAATTTGCTTTAAATATCTCATTACTCTATCTTCGTCATTTTCTTTTCAAAACACTTGTATAAAATAGAAATTCATATGGTTGCATTGGTTACAAAATGCATTCATCATAAAATAGGAAATACAAAAATATATCTTTTTTGTGGTTATGTTTTAGCAAAGTTGTGCAGGATTGGTATGTACCATCAAAGGCATCCTTGTGAACATTCACATTTATCTTCAATTGAGTTACCCATTAGGTTGAAAAATAGTCATCTAGAACCTTCGAGTTGGTCATTGATTAGATTTTCAAGAGAAAGATTTGAAAGTCTTTATGTTGTCAAGCATCATGCAAAATGATCACTTAACAAATACTTATATTTATCTTGTTTCTTTTACATACATTTATAGTTCAATTTCAAGGTTCAATCATCATCTAGGGCTTGACCAAGGAAATCCCCCCCCACCCCACAAAAAAAAAACAAAAATTAAATCTGCTTTGTGCAAGAATAGGTTATAAAATTTGTGGTTGGAGAGTTTAAAATAACTCTCCAAGATTTTTTTGAAAAAGTTATATCAAACTACTTACAAGGTCCTAGGAACATAGTGACTTCATAGAATAACATCTGGACACATTTCCTCCAAATTGACATGTTCCCATCAATGGGAAAAATATTTATGGGTTTTTCTAGGTTTTTCATTTTATTTAGGGATCCATGGATGGTATTTAAGAATTAGACTCAAATGTAGTGTCTCCCATGTTTTCATTCTTTATCTTGGTCTATTTTGGTTCGATGACACTTTATGAGTTTCATGTATATGTGCATTGAGATTCTTTAATGATTTGACATTATTTTTATTATAGTATCATAGATGTTAGATGCTACACTATTCAGTTTGATCATTTCGTGATGATGTTTGTGATGTGACATGATGGCTTATGATGATGATATCTAGTTATTTTGTATTTGGATATAAACCTTTTTTAAAGATATATGATGGACTTTATTGGATTATGTTGATGTGTTCATACTACAGATATTATATCATTCTTGTAGTATACTTTAACTATGATACAAAGGAATGGTTTAAATAGGTTAGTTTAATGAAATTAATTAAATGAATATTTACATGATTTTGCACATTGTTTCTTTGGCTATACTATCATTGTACATCTATGCTTGATTGTGGTGTTTATTGTGCATGACTTATATCCTTGATAGTGGCATGTGAAGTTTGTGGTTTGGTCAATCATACCTAGCCAATGTCACCACTGTATGGATGGCATATCCTATTGAGTTAAAATAATAAACCCTCTAATTATTTAGTAAATTTAGATTTATTATGCTTTTGTGACAAGACCAGTGAAGTGTTTGTGTATTTAGGAATCTGTGGTGGTTGTGGAAGTTATTAAATATTGTGATTTAATTATTTTTAAGGGAATTTTATTTTGATTTAATTTAATTTAATTTAATTGAAAAATTCATCATAGTTGAATTGCATTTAATTGAAATTACTAGATTCAACTGGGGTAAAAAGGAATTTAGTTTGTTTATGACATTTTTTTTTTGTTATATGTCACTTTGTTTTAAAAGTGCATAGATGGCCCAAAGTGAAAATAGACTTCACTTCTCACTTTTGAATTAGTAATTTTGGAACAAAATCCTCCAAACCCTTTGAAAGTATTTTAGATATTTTTTCATTGTGGGATCGACACAAGAGTAGGCTCATTGGATTTGGAGTAGAAAACTCTTCCTTTGTCAAGCAGTTCAATGCTATTGGTGTTTCTATTATTCTGTGGTGCTTGTTTCCATTTTAGCCCATTTGAATGCGAGGTAGGGCCTTTATATTTTAATATTTTTTACTTGTTCACATTTTTTTCTTGGTTTCTTTATAGTTGGAGGTTGAGAACTAGTGTTCCCCTTCATTTTTGCATGCTCATTTAGCCCGATTGGGCGTGTGTGAGAAAATTGGGGTTTTCAACTTTGAAATTTAGAATTTCTAAGCCATTATGCTAGTCATTTTTTCCTACAATCTTAGAATTTGACTTTTATTTTATTTTGTGAGTTTGGAAACCAATTGGATAATGGGTTTTAATTTTGTCAATTTTTTACAACATTGAATTTTGAGCTATTTTTACATCATCTTGTTTTGTGTGCCACAGAAATTTCTTGGATATTTCTTGGCACTAGTTTTTCTCATGAATTCAAAATGAATGCTATGTTTCCTACTTGACCATGGTTGTAGTTTATTTAGATTTATATTTGTTCCTAAATCCATACTCCTACAATATGCTCGATTGAGGATGTTCTTACACTTGATGTTTCTTGTTTTCTCATCCAACCCTTGGGCATTGATTTAGTGTGGATGGTTGTGCACATGCATGAGCACGTGTGTATGTGTATGAAGAGATATTGCAAGAACTAACAAGATCTAACCTCTCATATTTAGGCCATTTGATGGATTGTTCATTTGATAGTTGAGTTGGGAAATTGCATTACCTACAAGAACTCATCATGTGATGAGCATGGATATGTTGGGTAGACGTGTGGAGTGGCTTCTCTTGCATACACTAGCCCAAAAATGGCCTACAAGGTAGCTTTAAAAGGTTTTATGAAACTAATAACCAATTAATAACTTGGGTAACAAAACATGTAAGTAAATGATAAGTTAAGCGTCGTGCCTCTTGAGGGAGCATGTTACCATACTAGAAGTCTAGGAGATGGGCCTCTTAAGGGAGTGTGTTACCACACTAGGTATTCAGCTTCTCAAGGGGAGTGTGTTACAATGCAACATTTAGCTTTGGTTTTTTGATGACAAGTGACTACAATCCACTAGAGTCCCTTAATATCTATCCCATAGAGTGTCTGACCAAGACCTGTTGTATTGCATTGTTTCATGATCTTGGTTTCAATCCCTTGTTTTTCATAGCATGAGTGTTATCCTTGGATTATTGTACTTCTTTTGGGGGGTCAGACCACTATCTCCTCCAGCACGATGGGAGTGCACCTATGGGTTCCACATGGTTGGGAGGCATAGTTACCTATACCTCTAATGGGGACCAACATACAGAGTTGACCTTCTTCTATTTAGTTCTAAAGCTTGATACTTCACATGGATTCTCTATGTATTTTGGAGTATGTATCTTGTGATTTATGTTGTTTGATTTTACATTTAGATATAGTAACTTATGGTTCTTTATTCATTTTTATTGTGTTTTTGTTTATGTTCATTTTGATTATTGATGATGTTGATTAGATGGATGTATGGTATTGCAATATATATTTTATCTTTATCTAAGTTAATAGATTCAATTTTATGCTCTTGAGTGATCACTCCTCAACTTACATCGATCTAGTACTCCTCAATGTGGAGGTTTCATGTTTTTATGCATTTTTCCTTTCTTTTCTTGTGTGTTGTTGGATGTTCTATTTCCTAGGAGGGGTGTTCTCTCGCATGACTAATAAAAGTCTTGTGTGAGAATGTATTCTCTCTCATGGTAAATTAAATCATTATGTGAGACTGATGTTGTAACTCGTGTGGTGCATGGAAAAATCTTGCATGAGGTTGATAGAGTTTTCTTGAGCATAAAATAGAGGACATTTACATTTACCTTCTTAAAGTGTAAATGTTGGTTTTGAATACCCTATTGGGTCCCACATCTTCCTATTTTAAAATAGATCTATTATAGGGTGTATAGAATATATCATTTAATTATAAGTTTATACTTACGATATAATCTATATATGTGATGATTCGTTTGAGATATGTTCTAGCCCTCTAGGATTTAAGATAAAGATTCTAAACAATTCTAGGGCTTCAAAAATTTACACTTAGCCTAATTTAAGGGCTTCAAGATTTTAGACTTAGCTAAATTTCAAGGCTCAGCATTTTTTTTCAGTAGGGTGTCTAGTAGATGAATGGTAGTAACCTCAAGCCTTCATCTTGTGTATAAGCATTTAAAATTCTCTACTTATTATTATTGATTATGTTATGATTAGTTGTAAATGGACATGTATTTTTAACCATGCTAGGAAATTTTACTTTGGGTTTAAAAAAGAACACTATCTTTGACTATTCTTATGAGTCATGTGATCTTTGACTCTAAGTTGGTAATTAGTGACACCTAGGGATCTTTAGTGTTGGTTTATGTTAGTCTTCCATTGCTTTCTAGTGTAACTTGTTTTTGTTGTTGCACCTTACCCTTAAAAAAATGAATATATTAGCCTTTGTTTATCCTTGTTCCAAGGATCTCTGGGAGGGGCATTGCATTAAATCATACTTTGTGGTGAAAAAATACACTTTCCTCTACACATTTCATGGTGGGTACTCCATCATTCATTTCTATTTTTCATTTTTACCATAATTTCATATCTTTATTGGGTTGACTGCATACATGTGACATCTAGAACTATATTGCATGTGTTACATAGTCAATTAGTTCATTTTTTCATTTGCATTCACATATCACACATGGGAAAAAGAGTGTTTCCTCACATTGCATTCCTCTTTAAAATTATATTTTAGTATTGGCATCTCTTCCTCTACTTGAGTTATTCTAATATAATACAAATTCAAAAAGGGATTTCTCTTGGAATTTAACCTTCTCCCCCCACACAATTCAATTCTTTAGTGTATAAAGTGGAGGCCTTTATCGTATTAAGCACTTCCATTTTTCACTTAAACAACCATTGTTTCAATTTCACCTCCTAATCAAGAAACATCAATTCATTTTTGCAATGTATTTTTTATAATCCTATCCCACTTCCAATTGTATTTACTCATGATGATTTTTCTCCTAAGGAGATTTAAGATTGTTATGACTCTCTTATGGTACATGTGTCCATTAATAAAAATACCATATTTATAAATTTGATTGATAATGGATTTGATTTAAATGATTGTAGTATGGATATGTCAAAGACTATAAATATTGACCCCACATCTATTAAGCATGATAATATTCCTATTTCAGGATTTGATAACATTTTATAATTAACTTTGGGTATTATAACACTACTTTTTAAAATGTTTTTGGTGATATTGGATACTCCTATGCATATTATGTCTGAACCCCTCAATTATAACCTTCTTTTAGGAAGATCTTTTTTTCATTCTATGCATGTTGTTCATTCTATTCTTCATCACAAGGTTAAGTTTCTTCATAAAAATATTATGTATACCCTTCATGCATATGATGCACCTAAACCTTGCTTAAACATGGGATATGCTTGGGTTTCTCCTTCTACATAGGAGGTGAAGGAACTTAAGATTAAAGATGAATTTCAAAAGACCAAAGAACCTTCTTCCTCCTCTATAGCTGAAAATTATTGTGATACATTATATTTTAATCCCACTTTTATTATATAATATAGAGTTAATGAGGCTTCATTCATGAAACCTCAACAAAATCCTCTTTCTAACAACTTTGTTGCTTCTTATACTCATGTTGAATTTCTTAAACTAGGTGATATGTCTTCTTGTTATGGTTTTCATGTTAATATCTTTTGTAAATAGTGACAAGACACTCATATGACCTTAGGCAATCTAGGTCATAAGCATTCTTTCCACACCATTATCGATCATAAATTTGGATATGCTCAACAAAGTAGTGAATCTCATTCTTTCTCCACATACTCTCATTTATCACCTAAGCTATCGTCTCCTACTAATCAATAATTCTTTTTACTTAAATTCTTTGTGCTAAGTTGATTACTAGACCTAAACGTAGAAATAAACATAGTAAAATAATTACGAATATTCCATTTTGCATGTATCACTTTTATCATGATCCCTCTAATAGTGATAATCAAGATTTACATTACAAGATCCAAAAACTCATTAGTAATGAAGTTATTTACATGTCTCCTAATGATGAGATCTTTTTCAATCCTCATTTCTTTAAATAACATCTAAGTCCCTATTATGTTGATACATTCTATGTAACATTGTTAGCCTATCTCTTGGGGGCTCATGGTCATACATGGTATGCTTTATGACTATCATAATAGCTCCTATCTTCCCTTTTTTCCTACACTTGGGGGGCAAGGTAACCCTATCCATCTTTCTCATTCTCTCAAGGATCCACTATTTCCTTTATTATGTTTTTTTTTTATCAAGTGACACTAAATCTTACATCATTTATAATTGGATTTCCATGGCAGATTTATCATTGACCTTGGAGGCTCATAATAGTGTGTTATTCCTTGTAGTATTTACTATTTCATTTATTTCATGGTGTCTCATGGCATTCTACCCATTTATGATATTTGACCTCTTTGGTTTAGATTGGGTGTTTCATGTGGATAATATCTTGATGTTGAAGGTGCTTTATCCTTCTTCATTACTTCCTTAAGATGTTATAATAATAAATTATTTTTTCCTTTTTAGGGTGGCATACATGTCCCCTTATTTTTATATGCTTCAAGTACAACATATAGAGTACACTAGCATAACAAAACTTGTTAGGGCCAACTACTCTCCTCTTTGTACATGTCTTGTATTGGTTAAATAGCATGATACACACACTTGCTAGGCCATCTTACCTAGACTAGCACATTCAAAACCATTCTCATGGTAAATTATGTAAATCCACTACAAGGTACAAAATTTGTGGGATTGACTATCAGACATACAAACCTGTTGGACCATTTAATCCTACCCTTTCAAAGTTCAATGTGCTAAGTCTCATACATTGCTAATGCATTTTTTTGTGTGTAATTCAAATTGAGATGTACACTTATCATCAGGAAATTTAATCAAACAATTTCTTTATGTGCTTCTCTTATTCAATGATTTATCTATTATTATGATCTTGGAGTTATAAAAGACTCAATAGATTGGGGGTTGATGTATTATTTCTCTCCTTGATTGTGATAAGATTATCTCATGTCTTGTGCTCTACTTTACCAAGAGTTTGGGTTAAACCCATACTTTCACTAAAGTGTGGACTCATGTACCATTTTAAATTGGAAGAACTTCAATTTAATGATCATTTAGCATCAATTTAGTGAGATTTATCATTAGACTTACATTTAACTTGTATTCTCCCCTTTTTTCTCTTATCTTGTCATTCCTCCTAGATGGAATTAGGGTAGGACCTAATAGATCCTCCTTGGCATTCCTATTTCATGGTACAAAGTTCAAGGTAGGCCCTATCCACTTTGTTCCTCCCTTCCCTTCCCTAAATCACTTGAAATCTCTTTTATACACAAAAACTAAGTTTTCTCAAGATTTGCACCTGATTTCCTAGAACTAAGACCTGTTTTGAGACTCTATGGGGTTCTTGGGCATTTATAGACTTGAGATTTGGGAATCTAGTGTGTCCCTAATGACATAATGCATCCCTTGTTGGCACCTATTTTTAAGTCTCCTTCTCGAGCCCTATATCAGGGTTGATCTAAAGCATTAATTTTTGTCAATTAACTGATAGGAGAATATTTATTCTAATCCCTTTATAATGCCATACATTTGCCTTATTTTATATTCCATATGTATATGATCCATTTACATCCAAGTGTTCCTCCTTCATTCAAAAGAACTTTAGCATTCAAATATTAAAGCACTCAAGCCATCTTCATGTATATTCAAGGAGATCATTTTCCAAGCCATATGATGGGAGATCTCTTACATTCAAGGCTCTTTCAAGGAGCTTCAAAGAATTCATTTGATGGATTCATCATCCATCTTCCATGTCCATTCCACAACCTTTCATGATCTATCTTCCTCCTTTTAGGATACAAAATTATTATCATCAAGAGAGGGCTTCTACTTTCATCCTTCTCCATTAACATCCCCTTGATCCATTAAATTTGTAAAGTGAGTGTTAGTCTCAAAATGGTTTTGACACTTGAGTGCCAACACACTTAATCACTTTCTACATTGGAGGTGAGTATACCATGTATGTTGAGTTAGGGAAGCCTTCAGGTGCTGAGTGAAGATCAGGTGTCGAGCATGATACAAGTGTCGAATGACATTTGAGTGTCGAGTCATAGATGATGTCGAGAAATATAGAAATACAACAAGTGTCGAGTAAGCTAGTTTAATATAAGTGTTGAGCATCAGAGATCAGTAAGTGCCGAGCAACATAGAATGCACATATGAGTTTGTAACATTATAAATTCAGATGTAAATCATTTTTATGACCGACATATGATAAATATTGAAGGATTAAAATATAAGATCGAATCTTTTGTTTCTCTCATGCAATCAGCATGCAACCAATTGTAAATGTGCAAGGAATAAGCGAGAAATAGAGACTCAATATGGATCATAGATCCATACCTAACCCTAAGTCTTTGAATGTCTTTATAAGGAAGAAAAAATCACATTGAACCCTATGGTGGATGGATGAGGGTGTGCAAGGAAAACTAATCCTCAGAGTGAAGAGTATCAGATCATAGAGGATCAAGATCAAAAAAAGTAGATTAAGTGCCTATATTCAACAATCAAAGGACGGTAAGCTATCAGGTTTATTATACCTAATACTCTCCAGCAATTGCATTAGAAAGAAAATCCTATGGTAATAAGTTAGCTTAGCAACTATTTTGTAAATCCTAAAAATAGGTGACGAAATCCTTTAGTAGGGTAACACTTCTTGTAAAGTGTTTGAAATCCTCTAACCAGGTCACTATTGATATAGTGTAAAGCTTTTAATAGGGCAGGCCTTTAACAGGGTAGACCATCAGAAGTGGTTAAACCTTATTGTTGCAGTAATTTTTGTGGGTATCATCCCCACCCCAGTTTTACCTTCTTATTCTTAGAGGGTTTCTGGGTTACCAAAATCTTAAGTGTTATGCTTATGTGTTTTTCATAATTGTGTGATATGTTTATATGCATGCAATTTACTTTTAGTTAAGTAAAAAAAAAAAATTTATGGTCAAAGCACAGTACTTCTGATTCACCCCCCCTCTCAGAAGCATTATTCCTATTTGAATATTCCAACGATTGGTATCAGAGCTGCAAGGTTCTCACAAGAAGAAGTCTAACAACTTGGAGAAAAAGATCTAAAGATGGAAGTCTTCAAACTTGGGAAGATTATTGACAATCAAGTGATTGATGTGCAACTATCTCTACACAAAGTAGAGGAAGCAAGGGAGGAATTGAGAAAATCCTTGAAGAGAAGGAAGGATATAGCCATAGCTAAAAATGATATAAACTACAAGGAGATTGATACCACAAAACTGTGTACCAATGGAGACACTAAAGAGTTTGATGCGGCAATAGCAGAATTGATAGAGAAAAACAAAGTTCAAGTAGACAAGATAAGATCTCTCAAGATGGAACATGAATCTCAGGCCATAATGTTATGTGAAATCACTGAACAAAAGAAAAGAGCAGTTGAGGATAAAGTCATGATGGAAGATGACAAAAGAAATCTTGCAAACAGACTTGAAGAAAAATGTACCGAATTATCAAGGATCTCAAACATGCAGATGGATACACTTGCCCAAATAATGAATCTTCATCATGAACTCAACATAAAAGATATTGAGATCTCTACTTTGAAGATGTAGAATGAACAACTGCAGAATGAATTGAATAGAGAAAAAGAGGTAGCAAAGAATCTTAAAAAATCAAGTGAAGCCATCAAGTACTTTGAACAATTGATGAAATTTCCAAGATTAGCCCATGATACATCAGGACTTGGGTACAATAGCACTGAAATTGGAGAATCATCAAAGAGCATTGAACAAAGAAGTGACAAAGGTAAGGATTCTAAACCTAATTGTCATTACTATAATAAAAGGGGGCATACTGTTAATGTTTGCAGGAGTAGAAGAATCAATCAGACAAACACACCCAAAAACAAAAGTTGCAGTCACAAGTGCAACATGCAAGGACATATGACACAAGATTGCAGATCCAGAGTTACAAGGACACAAAGATTTGATGGACATTGTCATAATTGTAAGAAGTTTGGACACAGTGGATTTGAATGTAGATCAAAGCCTATGTGGACATCAAATCAACAAACAAAAACAAAAGGAAATGAAAATCAGTACCATTGGGATTACAACACCAGGTATAGCTATCATTATTGTCAGGAATATGGACATATACCCCAGAATTGCATAAAAACACATTTCAGAGGGAATTATAGTAGGTGGCTAAGCCAAACCACATGTTTCAGTTGCTTGAAAATTGGTCACATCAGCAGAAACTATCCTACAAGGTCAAAAGCACCAAAAATTGAATCAAACAAGGGCAAAGAAAAGATTGATGAGGAATACATCAAAAAAAACATGAAGAAGACATGGCAGAAAAAGAATGAATTAAGTACATCCAATGAAAGGGTCACTTCACCCACGAGGTCAAGTGATCATTTCTCATTCAATTAGTCTCAAGATGAGTCTATGGGGTTGATACATACAAGGAAGTATCATACATCAGCCCTAAATCATGAAGAAGCAATGCAAAGTACAAATCTACATGAAACAAGATGCCAAGACAAAATTTTAAATGATGATGCCGAGCTGTCTTTGGATGCCGAGTAAAATCCTAGTGGAAGCCGAGTTCCTAACAGTGACCGAGTTGATGACCGATGTCGAGTTAAGAAAATCCTATGGAAACCGAGTAAAATAGAAATGTAGTGCAAGCCAAGTAATGTTAAAAATTCTTCATAAGCCGAGTTTGCAGTTGAGCATTTAATGCGATGGAAATAGGGTATATTATCACGATTTCAATCATTTTTCCTCATCGCGATCAAGAAGCAAAGGAGATAAAGAGCACAGAGCGACTTCACAATAGAGAATCTAGTATTCCAAGTAGATTGCAACCTCCTACAACATGTTTTCATTGATCTTGAGGTATTTTCATTTGTGCCAAGCTACACCATTTCATATTTCTATGTAAAAGAAACACTAGTTTACATAAATGGCTTCGAGTTCCAAGAAAACCCTAAAAAAAGAATCATTTGAAGTCCAGCTAGTGTCTAATGAGGTTAGGCAGCCTGATTTTTTCCCTATTCCTGAAGTGGCATACAAAAATGACCCAGTCAAAGCCCTTTCTTGCATACCCCCAAACGTTTTCATGGTTTAGGATGTAAGATGTTACAATTGCAAGATAAGAGCCCTAGGAGACATGGAAATTAGAGAAGCCTTTGCAAAGTTGTGTGTTGATGGAGTATTAAAAGATGAATACAAAATTGTTGAAAGGAAGGGTTTGACACAAGTTTTAAGTTTTTCCATCATATTCAAGACAAAGTGGATTAGACTTGTATTGAGCAGAATTCATGATGGTAGTTTGTGGTTAGAAGATGTCCCTATCAAATTAACAAAAAGAATAATTCATAGGGTAATTGGATATCCTACCCTAGATTGGCACAAGACCTTGAGAAGTGAATCCAAGGAGGTCATTGAAAAGAATACAGGTGCTCAGTGGAACAAGAGAGGAATTACTATTCATACCATTCAAGATCCTCTAGTTGAGTTTGTTGTTAGAGTTATTGCGCACAAATTATACCAATCCAGTAAACTCAATAGTGTGCCATGTATGGCAGTAGATGTAGGTTACAAACTAGTGAAAAAGGATCATACTTATGATATTGCTGAACTGCAACTACAACAGATAAATGAAAACCTAACAGTCATAAGAAGGACAAAGGGTGCTCAATGTAAATTTGGAGCAATTTTGGTTTGTATATTCTTTTATGTTCAGAATGAATTTCCTTCTTTTGGAAAAGTTACATGGAGGAGTGATAGGACTATCATATCCCTAATAAATGAGTATATAGAACAAATGGGAGAAAATTTTGATACTCTGATGACAAGCTATTTGAGGATTTCAAGAATTCCATGAAGCAAAGGGTGAGAATACCAATTTCCTTAGTAGAAAAACATATTAATGATATATGTTTCTTAGTTGATATTGACTTCACCTACATTCAAGTTGCAATTCCAAGGGTGAGATGGCTAAGGCCATTTGGTTATGAAATCAACGTTGATGAAGCATCCATAGCAATAGCTGCATTGTTGGCAGAAGAAATAGATAAGAGTGCCCCACATTTTGGCAATTATGATGTTGTAAGATCAAAAATAAATATGGAATTAAAAACTGCCTCCACATTGAAAAAGAAAGATAAATTGATGAAGAAAATTAAGAAGCAATTTGGTGAAGGGGTAGAGGCTGAAGCTGAAGACGATGATGAAGACAATGATGATGAAGAGGATGAACAAGAGCAAGGCCCAACGGAACTAACTCAAGGCCTATGTGAAGACAAGGAGGAAGTTGCTAAGGAAGAAGAAACCAAGGAAGCACCAACCCAGACCGAGCCAAAGAAAAGAAAGGCAAAAGATCAACCTCCAGCTTAGCCCAAACCAAAGAAAGTTTCCATGCCATCACCCCAAAAGCCAACAACCAGAGCTGCAACAAGGTCCTCTACTCAAAAAGCTAAAGAGAAAGCAACAAAGAAGAAACCAACCAAGAAGACACATGATGAGCCTAGGAAAAGAAGAAGATATGTAGCTCAACCTGATACTGATGAAGAAGATCAATCTGAAAAGGTAAGTCATTCTTCAGTTGATATATTATGTAAAAAGATTGGAAATGGAGATTTAAGCAATATAAATAAAGTTGATTTCAATAATTTCACTAAACAAGAACAGAATAGAATAGAGGAACCAATTTATGGAATGATGGCACAGTTCAAGTACACCCCTCTTGAACTAGATGGACAATTTCCAGATGAACTATCAAAAATTGTAGAAGACAGATGGCATTTTTGTTTAAGAATGGAAAAGGAGATGAGAGAAACAATCCTAGCAAGCATACTACCTGATTTGACTAAGGAGAAAATAGAAAAAGAAGTCAAAAGGCACAATGCCAAGTTTACACCTAAATACAAGGCATTCTTCATTCTCCAAAACAAAATAGAAGATATTGTACAAAGAACAACCAAATCATGGAAGAACTTGTACAAAAAGATTGAAGATTTTCTTGAAGAAGAATACAAGGAAGAAGCTTCTGTTCCACCAGAAGAAAGAAGAAAAAGGAAAGAAGAGAAGATAGAAGTAGAGAAAGGTAGAGAAGAAAAGAAGGAAGAAGAAAAGAAAGAAATAGAGGAGGAGACACAAAAGCAAACTAAAATGGGAACATCTGAGGAAAAGCAGCAACAAGATCAGAGTGTGCAAGACACACAAATGCCGCCTTCTAGCCCTCCTCATGTACCTATCACACCTGTAGAAATAATAACTATATAGGATGTTCTTGACACTTCTACTTAGAACATCAATCCATTAACTGCAGAGGATCTCAAAAGAATCCTTGACCAATCTATTCAACAAGCAAGATTATGTGCAGATCCAATATTGGTCAGTATGGATGAACTACAAAAACTAGTAGAAAACACAATTAGAGATAAGGTGAATCCACAAGAACCACCTTCCATCATCTCTACAGCTACTAGTGGTCAACTTCAAATGCCAACAATTGTTTCAACAGGCATAGTTGACACCACAGTTCAGAAGCCAAGTGCAATAGAAGACAAAGAAATAGAACAAATAGGATAGACTATTACATATGATCCTACAGCACAAACACAAGGTGTACTTCCTACAATTACAATAACTGATCAAGGTAGACAGTAGGAGGAGAAAATACAAGAAACCCCTAAAGAGAAAGAGGCAATACAAACATTGATAAATTTACTTCGGGGACTCCTTCACAAAAGCTTTTACAAATATCAGCCCCAGGATCAAGCTCTACAAATATTGCAAGGGTACTTCACTATGGAGATCCTGAACTAGATAAGGAGATAGTCATACTGAGTTATGACTCAAAAACAATAAACATTGATCAAATCAATAAGGTGCAGGAAGCACTAAATAGAAGAAAGAGGCAAGAGATACTCAGAAAGGAGTATCAACAAAAGCAAACAATGCATGAAATTAAATATATATTTATGGAAGCTTTTAGTATTCAGTCACTAGATGAGTCAAAGCATATCATGGAACAATTATCAGATATTGTTGAACAGGTGACAAATGCAGACCTAGAAAAAAATGCAAAACTCATGGAATGGTCTAAAAGAAAATTTCAAGGAAAAGTTGATGAGAAAATATCCAGTGAAATAGCACTTTCTCAGATTTAATTGGCAAAGGTCATAGACAAAGTCAAAAAGGTACTTGAGAATATATTCTCATTATACAAAAAGTTGTGTGACTTTTCATATTTCACACAAGAGACCAACCAAAAGATAATGAGCCTGGAGAGAAATTTGAATATTTCTAGCATGCAGTGACCTAAAGATCCAGCTCAAAGTGCAAAGCATTTTACTCAGATCCTTCACACTCAGAAAGAGATAGTTGTATTAACAACAGAAGAGGCCACCATCAAGGCCAAACTATTACAACTCCAATCTTTTATAACCCCACATTTGGAAGTCCTCCATAAAGAACAAGTCTATGCTGAAACTATTCTCAAAAAAGACCCTAATCTTTCTACTTCAGAAGGACTTATTCATCTTGCTGTAGAGACTGCCCTCTAGCATAAATCATTGGAAATTGCTTTGCATATTTGGGATGCAGCTCTTAGGATGATTATGGAGGTAAACAACACATTTTTGGCGAAATATGGTCTTAACCCTTAAAACCCTCTGACATAAGTGTCAAAAAGGGGGAGATAATAAAAAGGGGGAGACAAGATAACAAAGGTGAAGCGTAATATACAGCATCAAATTTTGTTTACCAAGATAGCACTGATAATGGCACAATCAACTTAGGGGAGTTACAATACTTTTGAGGTATATATATATATTGTACATTAACAAATTTTGATTAAGGTTTTAAAAAAAAAAACTCTGTATATACCAAGTAGATTAGTACATGTACTCATAAGGTTAGTTAAGTGTTTTTGTCACTCATGTCAAAGGGGGAGATTGTTAGTCTCAAAATGGTTTTTGACACTTGAGTGCCAACACACTTAATCACTTTCCACATTGGAGTTGAGTACACCATGTATGTTGAGCCACAACATGAGCCGAGTTAGGGAAGCCTTCAGGTGCCAAGTGAAGATCAGGTGTCAAGCATGATACAAGTTTCGAGTGACATTTGAGTGTTGAGTCAGAGACGATGCCAAGCAATATAGAAATACAACAAGTGTTGAGTAAGCCAATTTAATATAAGTGTCGAGCATCAAAGATCAGTAAGTGTCGAGCAACATAGAATGCACATATGAGTTTGTAACATTATAAATTTAGATGTAAATCATTTTATGACCGAAATATGATAAATCTCAAAGGATTAAAAGATAAGATCAAATCTTTTATTTTTCCAATGCAATCAGCATGTAGCCAATAAGAAAAATAGAGAAGGCATGTAGCCACTTGTAAATGTGCAAGGAATAAGCGGGAAATAGAGATTCAATATGGATTGTAGATCCATACCTAACCCTAAGTCTTCAAATTTCTTTATAAGGAAGACGAAATCACATTGAACCCTATGGTGGATGGACAAGGGTGTGCAAGGAAAACTAATCCTCAGAGTGAAGAGTATCAGATCACAGAGGATCAAGATCAGAAAAAGCAGATCAAGTGCCTATATTCAACAATTGAAGGATTGTAAGCTATCAGGTTTATTATACCTAATACTCTCTAGCAATTGCATTAGAAAGAAAATCCTATTGTAATAGGTTAGCTTAGCAGCTATTTTGTAAATCCTATAAATAGGTGATGAAATCCTTTAGTAGGGTAACACTTCTTGTAAAGTGTTTGAAATCCTTAATCCAGGTCACTATTGATACAGTGCAAAGCTTTTAATAGGGCAGGCCTTTAACAGGGCAGACCATCAAAAGTGGTTAAACCTTATTGCTGCAACAATTTTTGTGGGTACCATCCCCACCCCAGTTTTACCTTCTTATTCCTAAAGGGTTTTTGGGTTACCAAAATCTTAAGTGTTATGCTTATGTGTTTTTCATAATTGTGTGATGTGTTTATATGCATGCAATTTACTTTCAGTTAAGTAGAAAAAAAAATTTAATGGTCAAAGCACAGTACTTCTGATTCACCCCCCCTCTCAGAAGCATTATTCCTATTTGAATATTCCAACAATGAGTTCATTACATCTAATTTGAAAAATCCTACTATTGAGAAGGTGAATTTGTGCATTTACTTTACATTTTCAACATTTTAATTACTTCAATTTCAACATTAATTCCCAAATTGGGGTTTGGACATGGAAAATCCTTCATCAACAAAAAAAAAAATCATTTTTCTTGCAAGTTATAGATCTCAAAAGGAAAAATAGAGTGAAGATTCAAATATTGTTTTCACAAAACTATAGAGATTCAAAAGCTATTTTGCAATCAAACACTAAAAATTAGGGATGCAGTGTGACCTTGATTTTACTCCAAACTGATCCTTATCTTCTAGATTGGACCTAGTTTTACTCTATATTGGCCCTTCTCCTCTAGATCAACTTTGATCTTCTCTATCGAACCTAATTTTTCTCTAGATCAGCCCTTCTCCATATTGACCCTAATCAAAGCTTAAAGATGTTTGGGTTTTGCAAAATCCATTATTATAAGTTTAGAACATGAATTCCAAATTTTTCAAATATCATTTGATAACTAATTTTTAGGTTTGTATTCTATAAGGTGAGTTGTATTTTGCAAGGTGAGTCTTCTTTTCTTCTCTATTTCAATACTCATTTCCATTTTTCTCATTGAACTTTTATTTTATATATCTATCTTCATAAAATCTTTGTTTGTGGAGGTGGAGGAGAAATAATTCTAATAAACTCACCTTTTTGCATTAGGTTACAAATTAATACTTGATCCTATGATAATCAGACTTACATTAGGAGGTGAATCATGACTTTCACTCTTCATCTCTACATAGGGTAGTGCATTCATTCCCCCCTATACAAGGATGACACCAACAATTTCAACCTCTTAGAGGAAAAGAAAATCTAAGCTAGAAACCTTTTGAAGAAAATATCTAAAAGAATATTATCTATGGAGGTATGTCATACCTCTAACATTCTAGGAGATTTAGTTCATGAGAAAAATTCTTTCATATTATCCTCATCCCTAAGAGAAGAAAAATTATTATGCAAGAAATGGTTTTGGATCTAAGAAGAGAATCACCATTGAGATGGCTCTTCACTTCTTTGACTACCACCAATGCTCTCAACACACCCATAAGTGTTGCAAAAATATTGCAAAGATTGAGGATAAATAATAGAAGACACTTCTTATGGAGTGTAGACCCAAAGGGGTTGAAAGGCATTTGTAGGGACCTCCTTGTCCTCTTGGATAGGTATTCAAACAAGTGTGAAAATAACAAGGGGAGAAGGATCTTTCATAGGATCCTTGATCATCGATTGAGAAGTTTAATCGACAAGTTTCTTCTAAGATGAAGTCAAAGATTTATTGCCTTTTTAAAACCTTAGTTGAGGCATTCATCCTTTTTTCTCCTTACATAGGATGAGAAACAAGTTCTATAGGAGCATATTTTATCCTTGGAACAACCAAAGGATAGTCCTTGATCTTTTTCTCTTTTGTTTAACATCTATAATAGGTTTGGGGACATTCAAACAAAACAACTTTTGAGTGAAGGTGTGACCACCCACACAAGTTTCTATAGCCTCTTTGAGTTCATGCAAAAGGTTGACCCCAACACAAACCCTCTTTTGAGGATAAGTATTAAAAAAAAAGTTAGTTTCAAGACAAACCACCTTTCCAAGAGGCTAAGAAATGGTTTACATGAAAGGATAACACAATAGGGGAAGACTAGGGAACATGCTTTCTAGAAGGATCCTACCCAATAATTTACCCTATCATAGTAGTTTTCTCTAGCCATTCACAAGCATTAGCAGAATCCTAAATAGGAAGAACAATACAAGGTGAGGGCATATCGCATGAAACACTTTTGGGAAGAATTTGTGAGGTTGTTTATCCAAAGGTAGTAACATGATCTTCCATCCAAACAATGCTAGTTCCATTATCAATTATTGGGAAAAAGTTGGTGGGGGCCATTCTAAACCCTATGAATCTTATAGTAAATGTGATATGACACACATATATCCATAAAGATTATTCAGAATAGTAGTACACAATCCAAAACCCTAGCAAAGCTCAAAGCATGCAAAATTGTGAAATTTGATTGCAAAAATAATTATGGTTAAATATTATCTTGTTTTCTAACTCTAAGCTGAATAAAAATTTACAAATATTATGTAATATTATAAATTATTTTGACTAACAAAAAAAAAAATCATTATAATTATCTTTAAAATAATCTTTATTTAAATTCTACCTTACATTTAAAATATAAAATATTATTCTATATTTATTATTTTATCTTCTTTATATATATTTTATATTATTCTAATTGTTTGATTGTCTAAACATAGTATATTGATCTCTAAATAATCTCTACATGGTCCAATTTTATCTCTTAATCTTAGGTAAAGTTCTAAATTACTAGGTTATCTAAAGAATGCAAATTCTACCTCTTTTAAGTCAAATTTAGGAATTAAAATTTGGTCAATGAATTTTCTACTTTTTCTATCATAATCTTGAACACATTTTCTAAAATTGTAATATAAATGATTATTGAATTTAGATATTTTACCATAATGATATTATCTTTCTTTCAAAATTGAAGCATCTTTCTTTTAATTAAACTAAACTAAAAATTAGATAACACTTATTATTATAATTATTGAATAATTAATTACAGAAAGTTAAAAAAGGTAGTACCATGATCTTCCATCCAAATAATGCTAGCACCGTCATCAATTATTGGGAAAAAGTTGGCGGGGCCATTCTAAACCCTATGAATCTTATAGTAAATGTGATATGACACACATATATCCATAAATATTATTTAGAATAGTAGTACACAACCCAACACCCTAGCAGAGCTCAAAGCATGCAAAATTGTGAAATTTGACCACAAAAATAATTATGGTTAAATATTAACTTGTTTTCTAACTCTAAGTTGAATAAAAGTTTACAAATGTTATGTAATATTATAAATTATTTTGACTAACAAAAAATATTCATTACAATTATCTTTAAAATAATCTTTATTTAAATTCTACCTTACATTTAAAATATAAAATATTATTCTATATTTATTATTTTATCTTCTTTATATATTTTTTATATTATTCTAATTGTTTGATTGTCTAAACATAGTATATTGATCTCTAAATAACCTCCATATGATCCAATTTTATCTCTTAATCTTAGGTAAAGTTCTAAATTACTAGGTTATCTAAAGAATGCAAATTCTACCTCTTTTAAATCAAAATTAGGAATTAAAATTTGGTCAATGAATTTTCTACTTTTTCTATCATAATGTTGAACACATTTTCTAAAATTGTAATATAAATGATTATTGAATTTAGATATTTTACCATAATGTATTATCCTTCTTTCAAAATTGAAGAATCTTTCTTTTGATTAAACTAAACTAAAAATTAGATAACACTTATTATTATAATTATTGAATAATTAATTATAGAAAGTATTAACCAAAACAGGACACTTGTTTTAGTTGATATGATTGAATTTCAACTTTCTTAACAACGAGGTCATTTGATCTTTTCCACTAGACACTTCACTTACAATTTTTTATAGTTGTGGTAGGCAACCAATTTATTGATCTCAAAGCAAGTTCATCAAAATTTACCTTTCTACCACCTCGTCTATCATTTCCTTCATATGGATTGGCTTTTCAATTACCATATAGATCAAAGAGCTTGCATCTCATCTTCAATATTGTTAGTTTCTTTTAGCAACAAACTCATCCTTTCATTTTCCTTTGATTTTAATATATCTTGTAAACTATTTCTCTTCTATCTTTTAGGCATAAAGTATTTTTCCATAAATATTTTTCAAATTTAATATGGTCATTTTATCTTAAATGTTTAGTCTAAGTACGATGTCACAAGGTATAGTCCCCATCCCACCTAGTGCCACATGATTGTCATGCCAACATCATTGGTCATGTTAAAAAAATTACTTGGCACACTATAGTTTATAGGGGGTGTTATTCCCGATTCTTATTGTCTAAAAAGAATGTTATTCTCGAAACAATTGATGTATCTAACCAATTTACTGTATAGTCAAATTCATGGTCATAATACTACATAGTGAGTATGTAAACCTCTTAAATGTAATGCCACTTTAAAATCACTAAATCTCAAGTTCTAGATTTTTTAGTAGATCAAGGTGGTAACCAACAAGGTGAAACTTCCATTCAATTTCAATAACCATCTAGGTTTGAATTTTTCTATATTCAGTATCACGTCTAGTTTGTGACTCCTTCCATCACAATGTGGCATAAAACTTTAGGTTTCTCACACTACTTTCACTCCTTGAGAATCAACAATCCTCATACTATAATTATTACTTTATCACATTGATACATTTAATACATTCTTTTAGATTAAAATGCTTGAAATGTTAGTTATACCCATCCCTACATATTTCCCAAATTTGAAAATACCACAAATTATTTTATATGTCTATATATAGATAATCTTCATTTTCTCCATACCTCCTCATCCTTCATCCTAGATGTTTATGTCCTTTCTCTAGATAAAAATTCTACTATGAAAATCTTTCATGGTAAAATTCTCATTATATCTGATCCCTTTATCATATTGACATTTCTGTTTCTAGCTCTGTCATCGATCTTATAAGAACCTTTATCAACTATAATTCAAATATATTATATGATTGCATTTACAAGTTGCAAATACATACAAGTCGCTCATTCATCCAATTCACACAAAGCACATTTTAAACAACTCACTCACTCTCCTTATGAGTCCTCAACTACTGTCTTTCCAACCAACCAGCTTACTAATCACCACATGCATATGAAGAAAACAACAGACAAGTGTGAACAAGTGAAAAAAGTCATTCTATTCATAGGGAAAGCTTGTAGACCATGACAACGGTTCTTGGCCTTTATACCAAATCTCTCTAATCTCAAGATTCTCAACTGAACTATCTACAACTTTACATGCATGTTGCTTTTCCATTTATACACACATCTTTAAGAACATAAAAGTCCAAGAAAATCTCCGATCTCTGACCAACCACTGCGTCGAATCAGAGTAATAACATCTTTTGCAGAAGATCGGTGGGAAAGCCAATAATTTAATTGGGATTTGCTTTCCCAAGTGATGAAACTTTCCACCATCTTTTGATCCTCATTTTGCAGGCCTTTATATTAATGATGATGACTGCTACTGACAATTGCTTTGGAAGCACTTGTGTCTAATTGGACCGCAACTGAGTCTGCCAACATTGTGTAGATAGCGATGAAAGGGAAAAAGCACACTGTTCTTCAATCTTATCGCTCAGTCAACCACTTTTAGTGGGAAATAACTCATCAGAAGCACAATCCTTTGTGCGTCTGAAGATCTCAGAAGAGACGCAATCGGAATTTGTACAGATTCTTCAAGTCGCCATCAAGAATTTGGCCATTTGATCCATGTGGGTCATTGAACTTTTTCTTCAAAACACAAATGCAAGCTTCTCTTTGGCCCCAAGTTCACATTCAGAAAGCTTCATGTTACTGTAAAGGGTAACAAGGACCCTCAACAAAAACACTTTGGGCAAAATTGTGGCCAGATTCTCACTGCATACTTGGAAACCTTAAACCTTTAAAAAGTTCTTTAAAAAAGAAGCAAAAACATTTGTACATTTTTTTAAGGAAAAAATGCTGAATTAAGCAAACCATGTGTACATTTTTTTTATTTATAATAAGGCTGAATGCAAACATTTGTTTTTAAGGAAAAGGCTGAATTAAGCAAAAATATGTGTACATTTGTTTCTAAGGAAAAGGTTGAATAAGTATCTAGTATGTGCAAAACAGCCATTTAAATTATATGGTTAGATCATATTTAAGTAGAATTATTAGTAAGTATAGTTATATGAAAGTTTTGAAAGTTTTCAATTAGAATATAATTTTGAGATGGAACTCTAAAAGTTACAAAATGATTGTAATTTAGTAATGTGAATATTAATTATTTTATATTTTATTTATAATATCGATAGTTTATATTTATTTGTTAATTCTAATGAGAAAAAATAATTTTATAATTAGGATAATTTTTTAGTTATAAAATGTTAATATAAAAGTAATAAATAAGTGAATTATTTATTATATGTTCTTATATTAAAAAAAGGTTAGAGGAATAAATTGTTCACTTATAAAAATGTGTTATATTGAAAACTAATTAATTTAAGTCTATAGATGTGTTTTGTTTTAAAAATAAACATTAAAAGGGTGTTGACCCTATGCAATAATAGCCCCTAAAAGTGTAAAGTCTAGTCAAGCTAGATAGATCAAAATTAAAAGTAGTGAAAAAGAAACAATCAGCCCATAAAAGGAAGAGTCATTTACAAACAATCGAATCCCTTATATGAGTGATTAATAGAAGAGAAACAATTAACAAAAATACCAAAACTTCCCTGGAGTATATCTAATGGACTAGGTAGTGCTAGGGTCTAGACCATGCCCAACACTATGCATAACCCTAATCCAAACTTCCCCAAGGAAGTTTATAAGTTCATGATTATCTTGTCAACCATTGTTATCAATAATTTGTTGCATGAGGCAGATCTTTGTTGCAACACTATGCGTCACCCTACAACCAAACCTTGTAACACTCCTCATTGTTCCCTCAAAATTGTAAACTTTTTCATCAAGAAATCCACCTTATTTTCCAACATCCTAACCTCCTGTAAAAGATAAAGACACTCCACCCACCCTTAGTGGAGGCATCATTTTTCATGGGCCACACCTTCAACAACCCTTAAACTATCTAAAATATGACAAACATTGTCTCTACTTCCATCATTGATCTCTTTAGCACAATCTTTGACATCTTGGGTTATTCTTTTTGTTTTCATTTTTTCATTTCTTCTCTTTTCAACCACCCAGTGAACTATCTTTTTCTACACTCTAACAACCCCACTCAAAGTGGGGCTAATTATAGGCTCTCTAGAAATATTTGGTGGTCATTTGTTTCCCAAGGTGAGCGCTTTTCACTTTAGATCCCATTTCCATATAGAAAAAGTATCATAGAAACCCTTACAACCAAAACTATTTTCTATAGTTTTTGTTTTATCAACCCCACCTATTTTGTCAATTTCTTATATGGTCATGTCACCATGCCTATGAATTGTGCACCTGCAAATAAAAAGACACTTCAATAGGACATTAAATCATTAGGGTTAGTACATGAAATCTATATCAAGATAAGCACATAAAACCCTAGAAATAATCCTATTTCTCTCTAAGTAAGGAATGACTATGCAAATGAACTTAATAGCCCCCAAAATTAAGTCCAAATCAGTCACATTACACCCCTAGAATGAGAGATTCAATGAAATCAATGAGCTATGAATACAAATCCTGTGTTCATTTAACAAATTGAAAGCAATGATGATCTAATTAGTAAGAATTGAAATAAAATCAACAAATGCAATCTAGGATGAGCTAGAAATTTACTATAGTATCAATGCAACTAAGAATGAGGTCCATATTGGCAACATGAGAATTCAAATGAGAGGAGAGCCATTTGAGCTTCAAATCCATGTTATTTAAAGAGATCAAGGTTTGAATGGGGGGTTCACATTCAAACTTGAGGGAGGGGTAGGATTCAAAGTGGGGCGATCCATGTGATGTTCTCTCATTGGTACATGTAATCACTTTTTGTCCATTTCTCCCCATAAGATGGCATGTCTTTAAGTGGGATTTATTAAATTTTTTAATTAAATAACTTAGCCAAGTGCATTTAATCATTTGTTTTAATTAAATAGAGTAGGCCATTTAATGCTTGATTTATGAATTAATTGATTAAATATTTGATGAATTATGTTAGTAATTGCTCAAGTTGACATAATTGAATTTGGTTTTTGATGATGTATACTATTAATAGAGTAGGTATAATTAACAATGTTTCCTTGATTAGGAGAAAATGTGGTCCCTGTTCTATAGGACCATTTTAGGGTTATTACATTTGTCCCTCTTTGAATCGATGTACAAATAGTGTATTGATTCAAAGAAACAATGATATTGACTCAAAGAAAAATTTGATATGAAGCCATTCTTGACTCACAGATTGAGAATTCCCAATCTGATTAAATGAAATTCAACTTATTGAAAGATTTGATTCCATTGATTCTAAACTTAATAGAATGAGAACCAACCATACTGGCTCTAAACCCAATAGCACAAAGGTCCATAAGAGCTTAAGAAGAATATCCAGTTTGAATTATACTGTTAAAACTAAATATATGAGATCATGATTTTCTAACAAATAACCAACTCAAGTTACATTGTTAGAATTGATCAAAGTCAAAAGATATCAATAGAACTGATGTTTGATTAGCAAACTAACTAGTTTGATATGATGTGATGAACTAATCAGTTGTAAGAATGTTTTTTATTTAAGCACATATAATCAATTTGATATGATTACCCAATAGTCCCAACCCAGTCAAAGAGATTTATCATGCACCTAGCCTTGGTAGACTTGATTTTATTGATTAATAGATTGATTTAGATATGAGCATACCCCCTCGGGAGTGAAATCAAAATGAACACTGATGAAATCCTAATTTCCAACATTGTATGTTGACATGTGATTGGTAAAATGTGATTATAATTTACTAGGAGATTATAAGAATTGCCTTTGGAGTTTTTTTGAATCCTTAGTAGATGTTTTGAGTCAATTATTGATGTTTTGAATTGTTAGAATCTCATTTGAGAGAATAAAGTGTTGAGAAAATGTTGTTTAACCAAGTTCTTTGGATGATTTGGACCATTTCATTTCAATTTTGGTCTTGATAATGTCCAATATAGATTTGATAAAATCATTTGATTGTGATTAGATCAAGTAGTCAAACTTAGATTTTGATTTGTTGTTTCAAATTCTGTTAACCACTCATATGTGATAAGAATTATTTGAAGCTCAAATAGGCCATGCAATATACATTAATCCTAAATGCATCTAAGTTAAAATGTATGCAACCTAGACTTGTCACTGATTATTCAAAGTAGGGCATTTATCATCATTGGGAATTGTTTTATAAAAAACATCATAGGTTAGTGTTGACATGAAGGTTTGCACCCTTTCTTGAGGTATGACCCTCAAGTGACCTCATGTAACATGGAAATGACCTCTAAGTGTGGGGCTTATGCTTTGAGGTTGAATCTCTGGACAAGGTCAACTTCCTTACAATCAGGATGCAACTAACTACTGCTTGAAAGGAAAAGGGAGAAGGAGATGTAGGAAAGTAAATTGCTAAAAGGGAAAGAGGGATGATGCACCTAATTGAAATGGTTGCAACTCTACCCAGGGCTGCACAACACATCAATGAAAGGCCCAAATACATGGATCCTAACTCTATTCTCTCCCAAAGAATCACATGCAAGTTAAGCATTGATCGAGTGCTAAAGGGAAAGAAATATTCACAATATGATGATGATCAATAGTTTGAACATAACATACAAACCTTAAAGACTAGAAAGAAACATTTTTAAAAAAAGGAAAAATACATGCATGAATAATGAATGGAAAGAAGAGGAAAAGAAGGGAACTATTTCATTAATGGAAAGAAAGGAATAAATTTGTAGAGCATAAGGCTACTACAATTAGACATAACAAAACAGAGAGGAACCCCTAAAACATATTTACAACTGCCTTTTATAGAGTTTAGGCATAACTTTGATATTATAGTGAGTTCAAACTCCAACCAAGTAGAGTGTGATTGAAGAGGAGAGAAATAACTACTAAGTAGAGGGAATCATGATTAGATGCACATCTCCATATAGAAGAATTGTTCTTTGCATGAAAATCGAGCTTTGAAGAGACAAAAGCAATGACCATTACTGCTCTAATTAGGTAGATGCATAACCAAGGTGGCAGAATGAATAAAATTACATTTTTTAGGCATGGAGGGCACACAAAATTGGTTGTAGGCAATCAAACAGATCTAATTTTCCATCAATGAGATGTTTCTCTTTGTTCACAACCATGTCAAATCAGCTAGGTCATTAGGTCAACCAGATTCAACCATCTGACTTCACCACATGGCCCTATGTCCTTGAAGTATTCCATCACCTCACCCAACCTTCCTCATTATGTTTTTGATTAAGGAAAATAGGTTTTAATAAGGCCCTGAAACCCATATGTTACATAAAATTGACAAGACAATAACGCTTAAAGTATCAAAAGAAACTAAAAGCAACCAGCTGAAACAGCTCCCCACACTTAAGGATAAAACTAGTAAAAAACTAGGGAGTCAAGAAAAAACACTAGAACAAGCCAAGAAAATCTAGAGTACTTAGCAGATATCTCTCAACATTTCTGTTGCACTAATTTCTAGCTCCTATAATCTACCAACCACCTCCTTCATGTTTGAGAGTTCCTAGTCAGGTTCAAGGGTGTCCTTCCTCATGCTGGATCTAGTATGCTTCCTCAAGCTATCATCAGGGGTCCTACTCTTTGCATTGTGGGGGGTAGGGTCCTCCTTACTGATTCTTTTCTCCTCTATTTTTTTAATGAGTAGCTTAATATTCTCATTAGCCTCTTTGAGAATATTATAGCTTTGTTCCACTATGATTTGCATTGAGCTCTCCATCGTTTGAACCCTATTCTTGACCTACTCTACTCCGTTGTCCATGCTCTTTTCTTCCTTTTTTATCATGTTCTTCAAGCTTTAGTTCTCCCTTTCCAAGTTTCTCACCCTATATTCGAGCTCTTGAATTTCATGAAAAACCCACTTGGTGGTGCAGAAGTTGTCCACCGTGCTATTTTTGGCATTGTTGAGGACATCCATTTTTGGGTTTTCCTTAGTGGTGTCGCTAAAAATAACCAGGGCAAGGTCAATCAACTCTTCCATTTGGATTTTACCCTCTTCATTCTCTTTGACCAAAGTTCTGATCAACTCTTGATTGATCCCCATTTTAGCAGAAGTTGTGTCAAAATTTTGCCACACCACATTCCTATCCTTTCTCGTGATTGAGCATCTATATTTGTTGGTTCCTAATTCCTCATAGCCCTGCTCCTACTCCTCCCTTTCACTCTGATTGGACTCCCCTTCAACCCCCTCCTTCTCCACCCCTTGTTTATCCTCCTTGGCCTTAGAGAGTTTCCTTTTTTGGCCCCAGGATGTTTGGACATTGTCCTCTTTATTTGTTGGCATTTTGATGGTGATGATTCTCTTACCCCTCTTCCTCTCCAAACCCTCCCTTTCTCTAAGTCCTCCTCTCCTTCTGCACTTTCTTCTCTTGTATCTACGCCTTCAACCTTTTCATTATATTCCCTATTCAAGGAGGTGTCAAGGCCCTTCTTGGGTTTGGGAAAAGATTTTTTCTACTTCCTTTCCATTTTGATGATTTTTTTACCAGAGTTGCACTGTGGGGAATCATCCCTCTCTGAGTCAGTATGCATCTCAAGGCTATTCTCTGTATCAGAAGGAAAATAGTCCTCTTCCAACTCTTCGAAGTCCCCTCTGGCCTTCTTTCCCTCCTTCCTATTCTAATTTGTTTTCCCATTTCCCTAGCTTTCCTCATTATGTTGACCTACACCTACTCACTATTTCATGGCTTTACAACTGACTTTTCTCTTTAACTATTTAACCATGTCAAATCATGACCTCTTCATATTATACCTTATTGTTGCTTTGCAACCTTTTATCTCTTAACCCCTTAACTATTGTGAACCTACACTTAGCATGAAATTGACCCATTCACACCATCACCACAGTTATGGATCTAACATTTCTTGTCCCTACGATGTTGTGAAGCCATGTTTTTAACTGTGTCACCTCTTTGCAATAGAAAACCTTAACTATAGGTTAAACCTTGTGAACATGTGATAAGGAAATTCACATCATTTCTACCTAAAGTTTGGGTAAGCCCTAACCATGTGCAATAATGCAAAAACTAGATTTGATTGAGGAATTTGACTATCGCATGGTTGCAACCTGGAATACTTAAGCTTCATCGATGGAGTGGTGTCGATTCAATTGATCTACTTTCATTCGACAAGGCATTCCTTCAAAACATATTGTCTCTTGACCATTATGAAGATGCGATGAGGATCTCATAAGAATTGGACCCAACAAGACACATGTCATCTCGTCACTTCTTCCTGACCTAACTGGGGTTTAACATTTAACCCTGTGATAATGCAAAAGACCTTTTCACAACCTCGCAACCTAAAATCCAGGTCAAAATTAAATACATGCAACGATGTGAGGAAGGGGATGTTGCATGGTCACAACTTGAATTACTCATAAGGATATAAAATGCAATAGAAAAGGTTTGAATATTTAGGGATATAAAAGGTATGACAAGGGTTTTTACATATCCCTTTCAAGTTTTCATGATAATAAATGAATAGTCTAAAGGATGTGGACATGGTTGTCACCCTTGTTTTCATGTGATTGGAAATATTTGGAAAACAAGGGGGGTGGAGGGAAAATGGTCAACAATTAGTACAACCTTCATTGATAGATTTAGCAATCATGAAGATATGAATACTACCTTAATCGAATGTAATGTAAAAAGTGAACCTAAGCATCAAGAAATGTATGTCAGGATACCTTGTCAGTTACTTCCTTTTTATTTTGTAATATTCTTCTATTCATGTGAAAAATATGATCAGTAACCTACAATGACCCTTATTTTTGTTGGTATCCTTAGGTACATGATTCCGCATACACATTTACTAAGAATTTGATGTTTTTGGCCATCTAAAAAATAGTCAAGAAGAATGAGATAGCCTTACTAAAGTTTCCATATAAAATTAGTTGAGGTACATGAGGCCATCCAATCATGATGGAGGCACTTATAGTGGACACCCAGATTATATAGATCCTATGGATCATCGGAACAACCATCACAAATAGAAATAAAAGAAAACATCATGCCCCTTGTTCTCATAACTCTAGTCTTTTAGATATCCTCAAGTCACTCAAGGTTTATGATAAGTAAAAAATCATCAATGATGCAAAGAAAATTTGAAGTTCAAGAATATTTTTGTAGTTGTTGAAACATCATCAAGACAAGCACAAAAATATAAAGAAATATTTTTATCAATTTTTTTGTGTCATGATTTTAGATTTTTTTTAAGACTTATTTTATCTATATGTGAATATTTCCTAGAAATTAGTGTTGAAAAAACTTTTTTTTAGATTCATTTGTTAACTTCGTCTGATTGAAGTGTTGAAAAACACTAGTTTTGATGTTTTCTATAGGAGTGTGATGTTGAAAAACATCGTTGTGGTTTTTTTGGTAGTGTTTTGTGACAATTTTATTCATTTTAGGATGTTAAAGAACACTTGTCCTATTTGTCGGTGGCAAACTCCCCTAGACCACAACTTAGGGATGACCAAGTTTGGTGGATCAAACCCAACTAAAGAATTAGTCTTTTTGACTGGATTGACTAAGAGAGAGGTGTACAATGAGATACATCATCTAGGAATCATAGATGTACAAATTCCAAAGATAGGTGGATTTATAATTGCAAATTTCTTGTGTAGTTCCACATTGTCATGAAAGTGGCTAAAGACTATATACAACCTGAGAAAGCATAAAGTCAAGTGGTCAAGCATTATATATTAATAGATTTAACATTGATCACAAGTCGCATCTGTTTGCCAAGTTTTCACCACTTTGTAGAGATTTTATTTTCTCTACCAAGACATATGTTTACTAAGTTTTCATCATGGTATTTTTTCTTCTTTTTTTATTCTTTTTCTTTTTCTCAATTATCCATTTTTTGGTATTTTTTCTCTTTTTCAAAAATAAAAATGATAAATCAAAGTGCCTATTTTCTAGATCTCCACTAAGATGACCATTCTTTTTCATTACTTTTTCCACTATTTTTGTTTTTCTTTAGGATCTATTTTTGTTGTACAAGGCATTTTCCCCCAATTTGTCATGCATAAAACCATTTGAGATGTAGAGTGTTGATAGGATTAGGGAGGATATATCCTTCATGCATTGCCAATGATAGGAACCTAATCCAAATTTCATTATGATAACAAAGGGACCCAACCAGTTGGGTTCAAATTTTCCCTTTTGTTCTCTATGTTTCTGATTTCGTGGATTTTCTCATAGAACTAGATCTCCTACTTCAAACACTCTTGGTTTTACTTTCTCATTATATCATGTAGACATTCCATTTTGGTAGACCTTCAAATATTCAACCACTTTTTGTCTATGTTCATCTAGCAATTCCATCTCTTGTTGCCTTGAGATTCTATAATCCTTATCAATAACTAGATTTTTCAATGATACTCTTATTGAAGGAATCTCTACTTGAATAGGAAGCATGGCTTTTGACCCATATACCTATGCAAAAGGAGTAGCTCATTTGAGTGTTTTGATACTTGTCCTATAAGCCCAAAGTGTTGGGGGTTTATTTGGAGATTCCAATCTTGTCCAAACTTGTTCATAGTTATTTTACATCATTTTTTCTTGAATTACCCCTAGCTTCAATTAAAATTAAAGAAGGTACACCATATCAACCGATGATGTAGTTTAGAATGAACATAGATACCTATTTATTCATTTCATCAGATAAAGATATTGCTTCTACCCAATTTGTGAAGTAATGTATACTAGTCATTATGAATTTTTCTCCACTAGATAAATTAGGGAAAATTTGTCCCACCAAGTCAAATGCCCATTGCTGAAATGGCCATTGTGTTATGAAATAAATAAGTTCTCTATTTGGGACATGAATTAGATTTCCATGTGTCTAGCATTTATTACAATTTTTAGCATAGTTTATAGAATCTTTCTTCATAGTAGGCCAATAATATCCCACTCTTAGCAACTTATTTGCTAATGAGAAACTGTGCAAATGAGATCCACACACACCTTCATGAATCTCTTCTAACACACATTTCAATTCACTAAACTCAAGAAATCTAAATAACATACCATTAAGAGATCATTTATACAAATAAAAAGCAATAATGACATGTCATATTGATGCAAGTTTAAAGAAATGTTTTTCATTCTTGGAATAATTTTTAGGAAAGAATTGGTCTTTGAGATAGTTTTTGTTTTTTTGGATCAGGAAACAGACGAAGCCTAGATCAATTATTATTATTTATTTTAATTAATTATTTTTATGTGCTAAGTAAATTTGAACCCAAGACCTCCCACATGAGAGGTTCACAAGTTACTGTTGTGTTGTAGGCTATTGCCTAGGTCTTTGAGATTGTTGATAATGTGTGTGCATATTGGGATTTTTCTTGGGAAATTACACAAACTATCTAGTAATTAGGTGAATCATAAGGTTGAAAGGTAATTCTTACACTAGGAAATCATAGATAAAAAGATGTTCTTCAAGTTGTAACATAG
Organism: Cupressus sempervirens; assembly: GCA_028749045.1. NCBI lineage: Eukaryota > Viridiplantae > Streptophyta > Pinopsida > Cupressales > Cupressaceae > Cupressus > Cupressus sempervirens. Next base: position 285,691,400 of record CM053784.1, read on the forward strand.
AGACTAAGGTAGCCATTACATTAGTTGCTTTATGTTTTGATCTTGGAACTTGTTGAAAAATGACATAGACAAAGTATTTCTTTAGGTTATCAACCATTCTCTTACAAGGAATGACCTTGTCATTCTTAGTTTCATATTCATCATTTACTTGGTTAGTTACCAATTGAGAATCACCATAGATATGTTGAAAATATACCAATTGATACAAGTATGATAAATGTGTTTCAATCATTATTTTTGTCATTGATGTCGAACCTGCTAGTTGCAAGTAAGACAATTGGTTGTATATGATTTAAATACTATCATTTATTTGATTGATGAAGAGGATTTGATCAAATGAGGTAACAATAGCACATAAAGGAAAGGTTGAGTTATGATATAAAAAGGAATATAAGAATCAATTAAGATAGTTGTATTATAGTGCATTGATAATCTACTTAAGGTTGCAAAGGTTGGTTGCATCAAGTTCAGAAGAACAATTTAAATGAACTTTGTCTGCCAAGCTTAACATTTCACATAGTGAATGCCAAGAAATGTTAGTGCAAGGCAAGAAAAAAACTAGTTGGAGCCGAGCAAAGTCAATTTTAGTGTAAGCCGACTGAAATAGTGTAAGCTAAGTAAAGTTTAGTTGATGCCGAGCACCAATAAACTTTAGTTCATACCAAGTGATTTAATAGAGGATGTTGGGCAATGTAGTATGTACCGAGCATCAGAAGCTAGTTAATGCCAAGTGTTAGCATTATGAGAAAGATCAAGAATTTGATGAATCTAAGTTGACAAGTTTGATTTCTTGGACTATGTGAACTGTGTGGAAGATAAGGTTGATGAGATGGTGGTGCAAAATTCATGGTAAATTATTTTGAGGAAAATTCAAAGAGGATTGAAGGAGAATTTTCTATAAGGGAATGTAATGAAATGAGGGGTAGATTCATTGAATCCTATGTAATCCAACCTAACCCTAAAATGGATGATGGAAGATGAACAAAAAAATATCTTAATTCTCTATTTATAAAAATGGTTGGTCAAAAGAAAGGGCTGCCATGTGCAACCACCTAAGAAAGACAAGGAGTCTAGGGTATTTTCTTAATTCGGTAACCTAAGAGAAGAAACTACATTGGCAAGAAAAGCAAGAAGGCTTAAGGGCATGGATGCTTGAAGGGTGAACATGCTATCAGAGTTGAAGTGTATGGAATCCAATCAGAATGAAGGACTGAAATAGATATATGTATTTTGTAAATGGAGTTGTAAGTTATTATCAGATCAAGCCTTGTTATTACTCTCTAATTATCATATTAGTCTAGGGTAAATCCTTTGGATTAAGGTTGACCTAATAGTCAATTGTAAATCATTTAACTTGGTGGCATTCCAAGTGATTGATTTAAATTCCTCTAACAAGGCTCACTTCTAATAGGGTAATTGAAATCCTTTAACCGGGTCACATTTAATAGTGTGCATTGTAACCTTTAATAGGGTTGGCCTTTCACAGGGCATCATTTCAGAAGAGTGAGAATGAGTAGCTTGTTACTGGTGGTTTTTCCCAAATTGGGTTTCCACATTAAATCATTATGTCAAATGTGTTATTGAATCTATTATGTTTCATGTTTACATTTTTGCAAATTGATTTGACAATAACCTACAAGTTTAAGTGATTGCATAATATAATTGATGCATGCATGATGAAAAGGTTTTGTGGATATGGGTTCACTAAGCTATGAAAAGTTTTATTTGTACATCTAGACCTTGGATAACTAATTCACCCACCTCGCCTTCCTCAGTTATTCTAAAGAATTCCAATAATTGGTATTAGAGCCATCTACCTAAGAGGACTAGTTTGAAGGTACTAGAAGCAAAAATATCAAGATGTCAAAAAGAGAAGTACCCAAGCTTAATAGAGATAACTTTCCTACATGGAAAAGTCTAATGAAGCTACACCTAGGAGATCTTGGAGATCATGCACAATTCTACCATTGTTGTTGAGCATGTTGATCCTGCTAGAGCCCTACTACTGAAGATCTAAAAAAGAAGAAAGAACATAGCTAGACAATGTTGGAGATTGCCTCTACCCTGAGATGTGTTCAATTTGATGATATCAAAGGTTGTGACAGTGCAAATAAAATTTGGGATGCTCTACACACTATCTATGGAGATGACACAAATGTTCTAAGAGCCAAAGTTGCAAGTCTCAGAGGTAAGTTCAATGATATGAGAATCCAAGAAGGTGAGAATATTTATAAATATTTCTCTAGGATAAAAGATGTTGTTAATGCAATAAGAGGAGCTACTAATAAAATAGATGATTATATTCTACTAAGTAAAGCTTGGAGAACATTGTTGCCTATTTATGCTATTAGGGTTTCTACAGTACAAGAATTGAGATGTATGCCAGGGAATGATCTAAATCTTGAAGGTCTTGCAGGTAGGCTCACTACTTATGAGTTATTTAACTTTGATGATTATAGACCTGAAAATATTGAATCTGCTTTCAAAGCTAAGCTTTCATTGAAGGAACCTAATGAGAAGAAGAAGAAGAAAAAGAAAAAATATGTGTCCAATGACAGTGATATAGATGAGGAAGATGTAGATCAACTTGAAGCACTATTAGCAAGGAGATTTCAAAGAGGTAAAGATAATTTTAAATGTAAGTTACCTATCATGTGTTTTAATTGCAATGAGGTTGGTCATATTGTTGCTAGATGTCCAGAGAAGAAGAATTACAGAGGTGGTGACAAGTACAAAAGTAGAAGAGATGAGACAAAAAAGACTACAAAGACAAGGGCGAGAAGTCTTGCTACATTTTTGAAGAGGAATCAAAAGATGGATCTGACGATCATGATGATGAAGTGGTGTATGTTGCAATGAAGGATGAATTTGATGAGGATGACGCAACTGCACTAGTGTCTTGTGTGAGAAATAATGATAGATGGATCATTGATAGTGGGTGTTCATATCACATGAGTGGAGATAAAAGTAAGTTCATTACCTTGAAATATTATGATGGAAATAGTGTAAGGTTTGGTAATGATGCACCATGTCTGATAAAAGGAAAAGGTTATATCAAGCTCACAAAACATATTCTATGTGACAATGCTTACTATGTTAAAGGACTTAACTATAATTTGTTGAGTGTATCACAACTAAATAATATAGGATGTAAGGTTGAGTGTGAAAATGAGATTGCTAAGATATATGATACTGATGGAAAATTAATTGGAAAAGGTGATCAAACTCATGGTAATCTATTCTACCTTCATATAGAGGATGTTACTTGTTTAGTTGTAGAATTTGATGATGTGTGGCTATGGCACAAGAGGTTATGTCATGTTAATATTGATAACTTGGTTAGTATTAGTAACATGAGAAGAGTCAGAGGTTTGACTAAGTTGAAAAAGCCTCACAATATAATTTGCAAACAATGTTGGTTAGGCAAAATGACAAAGTCAAGTTTTAAGAGTAAAACTCATACCTCTAGAAGAATATTAGAGATTGTTCATACTAACTTGTGTGGACCAATTGAAGTGCAAAGCCCCAAAGGAGATAAGTACATTATGCTGCTTATTGATGATTATTCTAGAATGATGATAGTTATGTTTTTGAAATAGAAATCTAATGTTTTCCAAATGTTTAAGTGGTACTTAGCAAGAGTTGAGAAAGAAACAAGTAAAATCTTGAAATTTTTGAGATCTGAAAAAGGAGGAGAATTTACATCAAATGAGTTTGAGATGTTTAGTAATGATAGAGGAATTAAAAGACAGACATCTGCTTCTAGAACCCCTCCACAAAATGGAATTGCTAAAAGGAGGAACATATTTGTAATGAACTATGCTAAGACACTCATGATGGAGAAAAATGTTACTTTGAAATACTAGAGAGAAGTTGTAAGTACAATTTTGTATAACTCCAACTATGTAGAAGTCAAAAAAGGTACTCATTCAACACCTTTTTAACTATGGTATGGATACTCACCTAATGTAAAATATTTTAAAGTATTTGGAAGAAAATGCTATATTCTCAAAGATTTTAGGAATGGTAAACTAGATGTAAAAAGTGAAGAAAGTATATTTCTTGGTTATTCCACAAGAAGTAAATCTTATAAGTATTTAAATACTAACGCTAACAAAGTTGTGGAAGAACAAATGTGAAATTTGATGAATATACATAAGTATATGAGGCTAAACCTATGAAGGAACTAGAAGAACATAAATCATTTGTATGCTTTTATGAAGGTATGCCTGCTAATGAAGATGTTGTAAATCAAGTTGCAAACTAACAGGAAGTTTCAGTGACTGCCAAGTCACATACTATGAATGTCAAGTCACATTTAGGAACTGAGCTACATTGAGGTATCAAGTTACAAAATGAAATTGAGGCACATTCTAATTTTGAAATTAGTGTACATGAAAGAGATGTTGAACTACTTAAAAGAGAGGTACATAGTGACTTAGAAGTTGAGAGACCAAATGTAGAAGCCAGAGCTAAACCAAGATTATCTAAGTATGTCAAGAGACATCATCCTAGTACAGAAATCATTGGAGATAAAGATGCTAGACTAATGACAAGGAAAAAGTTGAGAAATGATACATGTTTTCTAAGCATGCAAGAACCCAAAAAAATGAAAGATGCCTTAGAAGATATGGAATAAAGTAAAGCCATGGAAGAAGAGACTGAACAAATTGAGAAAAATATGACATGGACTTTAATTCCTAGACCAGAAGACAAATCTGTGAAAATACATAAATAAGTTAGATGAAAATGGTGAAGTCACAAGGAACAAGGAAATATTATTTTGTAAAGAATATGCATAGGAAGAAAGGATTGACTATGGAGAAACATTTGCCCCTATTGCAAGACTAGAAGGTGTAAGAACTTTGCTTTCTTATTCTTTATACATAGGTTTCAAATTTTATCAAATGGATGTTAAGTTTGTATTTTTGAATGGTATGAAGGAGAAAATCACGAACTTGTGATACTTTATTATGATAATACAAGTTCTATAAATATATCAAAGAATCATGTGATACATACAAAGACTAAGAACATTGCAATCAAGTATCCTTACTTGAGAGAATTAATTTAAGATAAAAAGATGAAGATGGAATATATTAACACAAAAGAGGAAATAGTTGATATCTTCACAAAATCATTACCTAAGGATGTTCATGAGTATCTAAGAGGTAAACTAGGGGTGATACCCCCATCAAAGGCTATTTAAGAAGCATGAGGAGTGTCATGCATCAAACAAGTTGATTGAAATATGTTACACATTGATGCAGTGGATCTTAGTTTACGAACTACCTAAAGTAATCAAAGAGCTAGAGTTATAAATCAGCCAAAAGTAAGGTGACAGAGGGAGAAACTGAAAATATTCATATCTGTATATAAAGATGACAACTCTTTGGAATTGTTGTCAAAGAGAGAGAAAGTGTATTGAGAGATGAAAGTTGAGAGAGCTGAAGGAGAAATCATGATCTGTCTAATCTCGCTAAAAAAAAAATCCTGACTGCTAGAGGAGTAAGTATGCTGAGGGAGAAAGTCTACCTATTGATTACATCTACCTAGTAAGAGTGAGATAATTTTGAGGGAGTCATAAGGATGAGTTGACTAATTGTCTGTTGATCATTACAAAATTTTGTAACCTATTCAAAAGATGAAAGTTTCTGATAGATGGAGAGATTTCAATACAAGGAATTATTTTCTTTTTGGTATTTTGTTGGTCTTACAGATTAAGTCTGGTCAGTTTGGTTTTCCATCAATGACAAAGAGGAAGATTATTGAAAACAGATTGATACAAGTATGATAAATGTGATTTAATCATTATTTTTTCACTGGTATCAAACCTGCTAGTTGCTGGTAAGACAATTGCTTATATGATTTAAGAACTATCTTTTATTTGATTGATAAAGAGGATTTGATCAAATGAGGTAACAATAGCACCTAGAGGAGAGGTTGAGTTATAATATGAAAAGGAGTACAAGAATTAGTTAAGACAATGATATTATAGTGCATTGATAATCTTCTTAAGGTTGCGAAGGTTGGTTACACTAACTAAGTTTAGAAGAACAAGTTAAACAAAGTTTGCCTACCAAGCTTAACATTTTGCATAGCGAGTGACGAGAAAAGTTAGTGCAAGCTGAGCAAAAAATAGCTGGAGCCAAGAAAATTCAATTTTAGTGTAAGCCAAGTAAATTTTAGTTGATGCCAAGCACTGGTAAACTTTAGTTCATGCCAAGCTAGTTAATGCCGAGCGTCAGCATTATGAGAAAGATCAAGAATTTGATGAATCTGAGTGGACAAGTTTAATTTCTTGGATTATGTGAACCTTGTGGAAGGTAAGGTTGATGAACTAGTGGCACAAAATTCATGGTAAATCATTTTGAGATGAATTCAAAGAGGATTGAAGGAGAATTTTTATATAAGGAAATGTAATGAAATGAGGGGTAGATTCATTGAATCCTACCCAATCCAAACTAACTCTAAAATGGATGATGAAGGATGAATGACAAAAAATCTTTATTCTCTATTTATAGAGATGGTTGGTTAGAAGCAAGGGTTGTCATGTGTGAGAACCTAAGGAAGACAAGGAGTCTAGGGTATTTGCTTCATTCAGTGACCTAAGAGAAGAAACTACATTAGCAAGCAAAGAAAGATGCTTGAAGGGTGAACAAGCTATCAGAGCTAAAGTGTATGAAAGCAAAGCAAAATGGAGGACTTAAATAGGGATCTATAATCTACAAATTTATTTGTAAGTTTTTATCAAATCAAGCCTTACTATTACTCTCTAATCATTGTATTAGTCTACAGTAAATCCTTTGGATTAAGGTTGACCTAATAGTCATTTGTAAATCTTTTAACTGGGTGACATTCCAAGTGAATGATCTAAAGTCCTCTAACAAGGATCACTCCTAATAGGGTGATTAAAATCCTTTAACCGAGTCACATTTAATAGTGTGCATTGTAACCTTTAACAATATTGGCCTTTCATAGGGCATCACTTTAGAAGAGTGAGAATGAGCGACATGTTACCAGTGGTTTTTCCCAAATTGGGTTTCCACATTAAATCATTGTGTCAAATGTGTTATTGAATCTATTATGTTTCATCTTTACATTTCTGCAAGTTGATTTGATAGTAACCTACAAGTTTAAGTGATTGTGTAATCTAACGGATGCATGCATGATGAAAATGTGTTATGGATATGGATTTGCTAAGTTGTGAAAAGTTTTATTTGTACATATGGACCTTGAATAACTAATTCACCACCCCCCCTCTCAGTTATTCTAAAGAATTCCAACAAGATGTACAATTCCTTTATTTTTCAATTAATGGAAAGTTTTAAATCACTTACCAATGCTTCATATTTTACAATATTATTTGTGCAAGGGAATATCATTTTATATTCCTTTGGTATTTTGTATCCTTGTGGAGTGATGAAGAGACAACCTATTCCTGATCCTTGTTGAGTAAAAGACCCATAAAAATATATTTTCCATGGATGTGCAATAAGATGCATTTATGTTGAATCTAGAAATTCCACTTGTATAGGTTCATTGTCAATCAACAGGGATTCAACTAGTTGATTTGTTATCACTTGCCTTTTGTTTTCTTTGTGTTCAACATACTCAGTGTCAAACTCACTTAGGATAAGGACCCATTTTTCTAATTTGTCAATCAATGTTTCTTTGTTCAAAAAATATTTTAATGGATCAATTTTAGCAACCAACTTCACCTTGTGTTCTAGCATGTAATGTCTCAACTTTTGTGATTCAAAGACAATTATTAAGAATTATTTTTCTATTGTTGAGTAATTGAGTTCATATGATACGAGTGACATACTAATGTAATATATTTCTCTTCATTTCTTTGTTTCATCTTCTTAAGAAAGTAACCAAAAGATGAATTTTTTTATGATATGTAGACAAGTAATGGTTTCTAATGAATAGGAGGCATTAGTACTAAATTTGATTTTTGATGACTATTACTAGAAATTAGGTTAGTCCAAATCTCTTTTAAGTCCAACCATTCTAGCTTTAGTCACTAGATCATAGATATTCCTTCCCACTTTGACATCTCTCCCAACAAACCAAAATTTTTCCACTACACTTAATTGCGTCCTCCCATATCTGTAGTAAATCTAAAGAACCTCCCTTCTCATTATGAGGTTAGAACAAGAACTCTCCCTTCTCTGTACAATACCAAGATCAAACCAGGACCATGTATAAAATTGAAGTTTGAATTACAAAATAGCATTAAAAAATAGAAATATTTTTGGTAAGAAGGAAATAATTCCTTCTACCATGAAACACTTGTATGATGTATTTTCTCAGCTCCCAATACTAATTCAAAGCTTTAGCAACCGAACAATGAAGTGGGATTTATGAAAAAGGTTAAACTATATCCATAAATTTTTACTTTCCTTTATGATTATTATTAATTTTAATCTCTTCCCTTAGGAGAGCTCTAATATTCAATGGCATACAACCAAATTTTCTCTAGCATTTAATACCTTTAGTTTCAAGCTCTAAAAATTCTATTGCATTGGCCAACATATTACCCTCTCTAAAGGGAAAATTAATATCAAATTAATCAAATAGTAGGAGTTTCCAAATGTCCCCTATAATTCCCTCTATGGAGTAATTAGTTTTAGAAAGGCCTTTAATAACATCATTAATGAGCTTCTAGTTCCCTTAAATTTCTAAATATTTCACACCAATTGAAATCAAAAATTTAATTTAATTCCTCGTAACGATGTCATTCCTGCTACCTAATTGTTTATGCCACCATTCAAATTACTAGTGAATGAAGTAATATTTTCCCTAGTATTATACCTTATGGAACTACCCAAATAAGAATTATTCCCTCTTGGATATCCATCAAATCCAAGCTTAAATTGACCTAGATTTAGTTGCTTCTAATTGGCGTTCCTCCTTTCTATTCTCTTAGGGTCCATTTTGTCATTTCTATTCAAGAAGTTTTAAATTTAGAAAATGTTTTTTGGAATATGGTTGGAACCCTTTTCTTACTTGGAAGATGAGTGAGAAGAAATATTTTTGGCATTTGGTTCCTATAATTGGAACTATTGATTAGACATAATTTCTAGTTTTAGATGGAATAATTTATTTTCTTATAAATACTAAATAGAAAATTTTGAGTCTTATCAAAAGTAAGAAAGAAAAATAGTAGGAAAGACTATAGAATTTGATCTCCTAGATCATGGAACAATAATGCTCTCTTTCTCATGATGATCAAATTTGATCCAAAATGTGAAAACAAAGAGTCAAACTATCAAAACTAGAAAGTATTTAATGATAGATCTAGGTACCTCGTGTTGAATTTAAAATCTTCCATAATATTTAGAAGAAGAAAAACTTGGGGGCATAAGTTTTGACCATGCCTATAAACTGAAAGAGATGGTTTACTGTTGTTTGATATATTAAAAAGTGAATTTGAGCCTTCATCAAAGTGCATAGTGTGAAGTGTAAGAATAAGAATCATGTATTGTGTTCTCACATTCGTCTACACCATTTGAATATCTTTAGTGAATTATAAATTCATTCAAATATGTAGCAAAATGTTAGCTCAATCTATATAGTTATGAAATGGTGAATTAGTTCCATGCCCAACCAACTTATTTAGTAGATTGAGTTTTTTATTATCTTTCCATTTTATGGGAAGATCGTCCTCTAGACATGATTCAAAAAAAAAATTGCTAATACAGATGATAGTTCCAATCATGGTCTTGAAACTTTTATAAAATGGAGTTTAGGTGCAATCCACATTTTTATGGCTTTGGAGTTCTTTTTCAATTCCTTTTTTTAGGTGGAATATTAATCCTATTTTTTAGGTAAAATTAGAATTGAAAAATTCTAATTCTATTTTGTTTTTTTAAATAATTTTAAAATTCTAGTATATGAAAATGTCAATTCCATTCTAATTCTAATAACCAAACAGGCCTTAGATTTGTCAAATCTAATATAGGTATTTAGTAATTCATAGTCCCAACCATTATCATTAAATGAAGAAGGGAGAAAAGATGAGCATTTTTAGGTGGAGAAAAGTATGTTCTCCTTAATGAATTTATGGAGCATTCTAAAAATGTCCTTTACCAAGTTCTCTAGATCCCTAAAACTTATATTATTCTTTTCTTTCCAAAAACTCCATCCTAAGTGGGGATAATCTACCTCTAGAGTTGAGTGATGATAAGGCTTTGGGTGAGTCCTCTATATTCACCCACTAGTTATTGAATATTATGTTTTTTTTATACTCTAACTCAATTTTGAACAATATGAACTATAAAAATGTATGAGTAAATATATAGTGAAACAAAATATTAGGAATAGATCATATATCTTTCTTTAAAAGTACATATCTATTTGCTCACTAGAACCCCCCTCTAATTTAGGTTGTTCTATGATATGGCTTTTTTTAAAATAGTTATCCATAAATTAAATTGGAAACAAAATGAGGATTCCATATCTTCTTCCACCATCCTGAAGAATCCCCTTCTTTTAACAATATATAGTAGGCCAACTTAATTCACAATTCGTTGTTTAGTTTCTTACTCTAGATGGGTTTTCTCCCTTGGAAATAGTGGAATCGTGACCTTCTTCATAATCATTTACAATTATTTGTCCCTATGAATTTAGTTTGAATGGGTTTGATAATATTGAGTCATATCCTTCCATGACTTCAATGGATGGATATAATCAGCAACTTGAGTACCAAAAATATTTCTTACCATAACATATAGCTCCCTTAAATTCAAGTTTAGGGTCATAGTTGTATCTCCTATCCAAAGATTCTCACATAATCAAATAAAAAAGACACTCCCAAAATTTCATTTTAGACCTATCTAGATTAAATTTATGTTAGAAATAGATAATATTGAGAGGGTAGGTAGGTGGGGCAGGGGCGTGAATCAATATTCAACAAACTTTTGCCCACAACTAAATATTGTTAATTACTTTATAACATGCATATGAAAGAAAACTGATAGTGTTGAATAGTAATAATAACCATACACAAAGAGAACCCATAAAACCATATTTTGTTAACTAGGGAATCCTTGGCCAAGGGAAAACCTCGATGGGGATAGTACCCCCAAAATGATCCACTAAATAGAGGTATCTTGTTAAGGATGTTTACCCTATTAGGAGTATATTAAGTAAATATAGTGTACTGGTCCTTGTTAGAGGACTAGGGCCTACTAAAAGCCTCAACCATATTAGGATTTGGTATTACAAAATATTTGCAAAATGAGCCCACTTCCAAAACATGCAATTCTACAATACAATTCATTTATACAAAAAGATTGATACAAAAACCTCTTATTGTTGATATCATTAATGTATGATCTTAGATTTTTCTTCTATTTTGGTATCTTTTATTTTACATAAAAATTCACATCATATAGTTCACACAATACTTCACATGTCATATCTTATAGACACACTTCACATAACTTGATAATTTCTTTATAACATTACATTTTACAAAACTAACCCTGTCAGCCTTCAAGTATTCAGACACTTGGCATACAAAATTGATTCTTTCTAACTTAGGGTTAAAATATAGGATTTTTTCCCTAATTAATCAAGTAATTATTTTGTAAGAAAAAATTATTCCTTAATCTATAATTCACCTTTAACTATTGTGCTTTGTTCTACTTTGTTCACTGCCTTTACTAGTGTTTAGTGCATAACTCCTTTGATATAGTTTGTACAGAATTATGCACTTAGTCACATCATCACAACACTTCCTACTACCTATCCTTAACTATGAATGTTCCAAATATTACTCTATAATATGTACTCAACAAAACTATTCCTATATTACCAATGAAACTGTCTGATACTTAGACAATTTTCTGCATCTAACTATGAGACCTCTATCTATACACTATGTCTTCTCATCCTAAGATATATGTTACCATAAATGACAACTCTTACTTTTTCTACTTAGCCATATTTCAAAAAATCTCCCCCTTTGGAATTGATCACAACATATGGGAAAATTGACTAAGTTCCAAAATATTGGACAAAACTTTCTTCAAAATTGGCCTTACAAACCTTCAAAATTCAAAAATCTGTGGACCCTTACATTTATAACCATCTTTCCTTATAATTCTTATTACAATACTAAGTAACACTACTCCCTCTTATTGTATAATTGTTACTCCCCCTTACATTATACTCTATACCATTTTCATACAATTTTCCTCTATTTATCTCCCCCTTTGACATCAATGACAAAGGTGTCAAAACTTATATACATGTAAAACTTGGGATATTTAGCTATTCTCTAAGATGTTAATCAAGAGATGAGGTCTACAAAAATTAACATCAGACTCTTCAGGTTCTTCTCCCATGTTTCTTTCACTTCCTCTAATATGTTGAGGAGAGTACATAACCCATAAGATGTAATTTCTACTACATTCAAGTCTGAGTAAACATACTTGTCAAAGAATGTATTCAATTTTAGACACTCCTCCACTTGTTGTTCAAGTGTCTTTATCTTCATTGGTATGTGCTCTCTCAAAAGTGGGAACCTCTTTGCAACCCTTTCTTTGCTAAGTTCTATTAGACTTATTTCATCATAAGTCTTACTAATTTTTCTTTCAACTTCTTCCACTTTAATTCTTGGTTGGATGAGCTAATATTCCAATGTCTTAACTTCATCATGCTTTCTTCTTTGGTCCTCATCAATGTCATTATTGAAATTTAAGGACATGGTGCATTTGGTAAACAATGCCTTTTTTTTTAGCTCACATCTCCTTAACTCTTTGATGCAGGCATCAAGAGCTCCTAGGTCATTCTTGATGTTTAACAGACTATGTCAAACATCTGAGAATCATGCTTTGGTTACACTTGAACTGATGCCACATCTAACAAGATGGTGAATTCAACATCAAATGCTTGAATCACTACTTTGGATCAAAATATAATAATTTCACTATCAGTGTACATTGTAACTTTTAAGTTATCCATAAGAGTTTTATGTAAAATCTTCACTTGTTATTTCTTGTTGATTATCTTATTTGAAGATGATATTATCTCTATCTAATCATCATCATTAGAGCTTGCTAGAGCTGCAAGGGAAAGAGATGTGCTTGGTGCACTTTAATTCTTATCTTCTTCTTCTTCTCTTCCTCTTCTTTTCTTTTCTCTTCTTCATCTTCTTTCTTCTTCTATTCCTCTGCCTATTTTATTTTTTTCTCTTCTTCCTCTTTCTTCTTCTTGCATCTTCTTTTTATTCTCATCCTCCTCTTTATTTTCCTTCTATTCTTCCTCTTTCTTTTTCTTCTCTTTTTCCTCTCCCTCTTTCTTCTCTTCTTCCTCTTTCTTGTTCTCTTTTTATTTCTTATTTTTTTCCTCTTCCTTATTTGTTTTCTCCTCTTCTTCAACTACTTCTTCTTTAGATCTATAATCACTGGAGATATTTCCAACAATCTTTGTGCCATGATTCTTAAAAGGATCTTCTATTGTGTCAACTGTAACCTTAGTACCACCAATTTGCATGGTGCATGTTCCAATTGTGATCTAGGGTATTGTTGCTTCTTCTTTATTCATATCTCCCATCATTTGCACAATTGCATTTTTAGTTTCCTCATTAACTTCTTGATAATTACCTCCCATTATCAATATGGCTCTTTCTTCTTTTGCAAATATGGTTCTAGATTCTTCATTAATTTATTCATATGCTCATCACTATCAACTTGACATAGTTTTCTGATTTGGTTTTGTTTGATGTTTTTATCTTCTTTAGCAACTCTTTTTCTTCTATTTTTCAGCCTCTCATAGAGGTCTTTTGGAATTTTATCCTTAACATTCTCAAATTTCTTATTAGATAGGATGATGTGTCTAATACAAAAATTTTCTAACTCGAATCTATCAATTCCAATATACAAGTGATAAAACCTATTCAATTGTACAAAGTTTTCCTTATTAATAATGACATTGTTTTCCTTTTCAATTTTGGGCTTCTAGTCCTTCCTTCCTATATGTTCAACCTCTATTTGTTTCTCTGTATCTTTCTAAGGCTTTACTTGACCTCACATCTTCTTTCTTAGTAGACTTGGTATAATTTCCCGTTGTCTCTTTCTAGGGCATGTTTCTATTGCATTCATTCTCTTTTTCCTAGGATAATCATCTAATTCTTGCTTTACTTCTACAAGTCTGACTAATTTCCTTTTAACCTCTATCACTTTAGCTTATTTTTCCTTTGATTCTTTGGTCAGTGGTATAATCGGTGTGATAGGTTCCTATTGTTGAGATAGTGTTGCATAGGGGGCAATAGGTACTATACTAGGAAGTTCTAGAAGAGTCTAGAACTTCCTAGGATGAGGATAAATAAGGTTTTTAGGAAATAAATAAATTTTTATTTATTTCAAGGGTTAAGGTTGAGGAGATATTTATTATAATATTTTTAATAAACATGAGGATTAATATTTAATCTTAATTAAATATTTTGTGTTGGGATTAGGGGTAGGAAATGGTGAGATTAGTCTTTAATCAAAATTAAAAAAGAATTAGAAGATTTTGGAAAAGGTTAGTGGTCTTAAGGAAACTGGCCAAGTTTTGGGCAAAAAATAAATTATTTATTTATTTTAGAATTTTTGGTAAATTTATTAATTAAATAATTAATAAATAAGGAAATAACGTTTAAATAAGATTTAACCATTTTTGGGAGGGATTCCTTAATTAAATATTTTTAATTAAGATAAAGGGATTTAATGGCATAAAAATTAATTAATTAATAACTGATGATGTCATCAGGGACTTTTTCAAAAAATAAAAATACTTTATTTTCTAAAGGATTTAGGTGTCTACATTTTTTCCCTCTTTGACATAGTGTTGAGATAACATTATTTCAAAGACGTTTGAATATAAACGACACAAGGAAGATGTTTTAGCAATAAAGTTGCCCCTGTCTTGGATAACAAGGAGAGACTAGACTATGAGATTCCCCCTCAAGAAGGCGGTGGGGAGAGAAAATGAGGCTCGACGGCTTCTTGAAAATGACAAGAATCCAAGATAAGCAAAGAGACTCAGATTGGATAAAAGAAGGGGCTGAATTAGCTCAAACTCTCACTATGGGAGAATGATAAAGGAGAATCAGATGCACAAGAGGAAGCAAGATTAAGACTTTAGGGAAGGTGGAGGATGAAGGAGCGGAGAGATATAAAAAGGAATCTAGGATAGGGAGAAGGATGAGGGGATTATAAAGCCGATGCAACAGAATTTTAAAGAGTCAGATTGGCGAAAGATGGGTTTTGGAGATCCCTAGGACTAGGATTGTGGATCTCGAAAGATGAGGCTTGGTGGATTGATTGGATTGGTGGATCCCTAAAGCTAAAAGTGAAGATTAATTCTGAGAGATACGGTTGCACAACCTGGGGTAGGAGAGACAGATGCTAGATATGGATGGGGGATAATGGAGATGAAGAGAATCCATTGAAGTTTTTTTTAGCAGGGGGATACTTCAAAGAGAAGTACCACCATGTAGTTGAGGACTAGATTTTCTATAGGACTGTTGGTTAATTGCTAGGGTTACCAAGAACATCAAGGCTATGTCACCAACCGTCCAAAGGACTGACAGACTGAATCGAAACAAAGACACAAGGATTGTCCAAGCATCAAATATGAAACTCGGAGGAAACAGCGTGGAACCCACACTAGGTAACCCACAAGCAAAAAAGAAGCAAACAAAAGACTTGATCAAAATTGTACACTCAGAGTGCCCCATTCGCAGCATACCATGATATGGAAGATCGTGGCAACTTTGAGGAGGGAACAAAAATATTTCTTGGAAAAGATACTTCAAGACCCAAAAAGGAAGATTCCAAATCAAAAGAAAGAAAAAATCCAAAAGAGAATGGTTTGCTAATGAGATGGGTAGGACAAGGTACTAACGGACCAAGATCAGACATGAAGAAAGCTATATCCTACAAGGATCTATCAGAGAGCACCTAAGCTAGTGGATTTGGATGAGTAATGCACTAGGCAAGCCAAACTGAGAAGGATAACACTTTGATGATAGGAGATCTAGCTAAAGGATGCATTGGAATAGCTAACCAAGATTTGTGTGATGTGTGCAAGATGTTGATCAAGGATGAACTGACATGAAAGATGGATAGATACAATAGTACTAAGCTAAAGAGGATGTACAAGCTGACAGACCAAGATATGTTACAAATGTACAAGGTTGTTCATGTGTTGGTTTTGTGAGATGGAAATGTTTTAGAGTGTGTTGGATGTTTGCAATGTGTGATAGATGGATAGGTTGATAATTTGAGGGTTTTGTGAAAACCTTAAGTGAAGTAGGATTTGTGTGTGCACGTGATAGGGTACAAACTAGGATACAAGATTATTTACAAGCTAGAATATGGTACAAGAGAGAATATAAAAAAGGATAATTACAAGAGGGGGACACAAGATGGCATATAATACAAGTTTGGAATATGGTACAAGTTGTGGAAAAGATTTGGATATACAAGGTATGATACAAGGGATGATACAAGCTTTGGTACAAGATTTACAAGCTGAGTTATAAGATTTACAAGCTGTATAGGAGGTATTTACAAACTTCATTAGATTTTGGATATTTGGTTGGAACACCAAGGGAACAAGCAGGTGTTTTATTGGATGGTGAGTGGATGGATGAGGGATAAGATAGTGATAGATAATGGATTATTTTTTAGTACACAAGGCACTTGAATTACCAGGTTTTCACCAAAATACCTATCCAAGGCTCTTGAATTGCCAAATTTTCACCATTGGACGCTTATTTCTCTTTACTATTTTTTTGTATTTTTCAAAAGCTGGGTATACCAAGGATCTTCAAGCATAGAACTTCTTGAGATGAATGATGTTAGTAGGATCATTCAAGGGTTCTCCTTTCAGTGTAGATAGCTAATAGGCTTCAGAGCCAAAGGAGGTAGTGACAACATAAGGACCAAACCATGTAGGTTCAAACTTGCCTTTCTTTTCTCAATCAGCTTGGACTTTCATATTTTCTTTGAGGACCATGTCGCCCAGTTGAAAGTATTGGGGAAGCACCTTCTTATTGAAGTTCCTTTTGAGATGAGATTGATAGACTGTGAGGTGATAATAGCCGTGTTGTAGCTTCTAGTCTAGGAGATCTAGATGGGTGAACCGAGCTACTCTATATTCTTCATCTGATATTTTCCCTCCCAAAGATATGTACAAGGAGGGAAGTTCAACCTCTATGGGTAGTACCGCTTCAGCACCATAGACTAGGGAGTATGGATTTGTTCCTATAGATGTATGAAAGGAGGTTCAATAGGCCCATAGGGCTAGATTTATTTGTAGGTGCCAATCGCGGCCGAAATTGTTGACAACTTTCTTTAGGATTTTGAGGGTTTTGTTAGTTGCCTCTGCCTGGCCGTTACCTTGTGGGAAATATGGGCTAGAATAGCAGTGATGGATGTGGAGGGAAGTGCATGATTCTTCCATGTTGAGATTTTCAAAGCTACTGCCGTGGTCGGTGAAGATGGTGGATGGGATGTCGAAGTGGCAATCAATGTGGTACAAGATGAACTTGGAGACTTAAACTCCTATGGCTGAGACTAGGGGGACTTCTTCCACCCATTTAGTGAAATATTTTGTAGCTATTTTTATCCATTTATGGCCATTAGATGAGAGAGGTGTGATAGTTCCAACTAGATCAAGGCCCCAACATGCAAAGGGCCAAGGTGGTGCAATAGGCTATAGATCTTGTGCTGGAGTGTGCACAAGATTTGTGTGCTACTAACATGGGAGACATTTTCTGAAAAAGTCATAGGAGTCTTCTTTGATGGTAGGCTAATAGTAGCTTGCCCTAAGGATTTGTCATGCTAGGACAATACCACTCGTGTGGGCACCGCAAAGTCCAGAGTGTACTTCTTTTAATGCTATCGTGGCCTCGTTTTGATCTAAACACCTAGGGAAAGTATCGTGATACCCCTGACGATATAGGGTATTGGCTATGATGACATAGCGGGATGATTTTTGGATGAGGTTTTGGCGTTGGGTTCATGTAAGGTGAGGGGATATGATACCATCTTTAAGGTAAGCGTGGATTTTATGGTACCAAGGGGATTGGGGACCAACCCAGATGCAAACATGATTTGAATCCTCATTCACATAGGTAGGTGTGAGGAGCTACTCAACTAAAAACTCATACTACGTAGCCACTTGGGGAATTTCCAAGAGCAAGCCGATAGTATCCATAACGTTCACTACTTTGTTTTTCATTCAAGGCACTTGTGTAAACTGAAGCTTTGTAAAATGCTAGGTTAGCTTATCAACTAGCTCCTTGTAGGGTAATAGCTTTTAATCTTTGGTTTGATATTCATTTAGGACTTGCTTGATGATGAGCTAAGAATTGCCAAAGATTTGTAACTCAGTGATGTTCCATTCTGAGGCTATCTTTAATTTGCTATGAGAGCCTCATATTTAGGTATATTGTTGGTACTAGGGAATTGTAGCTTAAAATATTTTGGAATGTAATCTTCTTGAGGTGTGACCAACAATATTCCTGCCCCTGATCTGTGAGATGTGTATGAGCCATCAAAATAAAGTTTCCATGGGGGTTGTTCTTCAATTAGATAGATATGCTCATCTGGAAATTCTGTGATCAAAGGATATGCATCTACTAGAGGTGCATCAACTAGGTGATCTGCTATAGCTTGCCCTTTGATTGCCTTTCTGTCCACATATTGGATGTCAAATTTTCTAAGGAGCATAACCCATTTGGCCAAATGGCCTATAAGTGTTGTTCTAGAGAGCATATACTTGTGAGGATCAATTTTGGATACTAGTTGGATGGTATGACTTAGCATGTAGTGGCGAAGCTTTTGAGTTGAGAAAATAACTGCCAAACAAGCTTTTTCCATAGGAGTGTAATTGATTTCATCACCAAGTAGGGTTCTACTGATATAGTAGATGGCTCTTTCTTTGTCATAGTCATCGTGTTGTGCTAGAAGTGCCCCTAGAGTAGTAGGTGTTGCTGATATGTACAAGATCAAGGTACGACCAAGAACTTGTGGAACCAAGATAGGGGGATTAGCAAGATACAGCTTGAGATGATCAAAGCTGCGTTAACATAAAGGATCCCACTTGAAGTTTTCATCCTTCTTAAGTAAATGTGAAAATGGTGTACACTTATCTGCAGGCTGGGAGATGAAGTGCCAGACAGATTGAAGCTTTCCCTGAAGAGTGCAAAGTTGTCACAGTGTCTGGGGAGGAGGCATGTCTAAGATATCTTTGACCTTCTTGGGGTTGATCTCTATACCTTGTTTAGAAACTATAAAGCCTAGAAGCTTGCCAGATGTGACCCCAAAGACACACTTCTTTGGATTCAGCATGAGATGTTGAGATAATGGCTGTTGCACACATTGCATAATATTGTTATTTTATTATTTTATTTTATTATGTAATGTTGTGCCTAGATGGACGTGCAACATGTAAAGATTCCCATGGAATATTCTTGATGAGTTGTATTGTAACATTGTGATAATATTTCATGTAATTATTTAATATTGGAGAAAAGAATTAAATGTCCAATATTAAATGTGGGGTCAGTGGGTTAGGTAGCACATGGTTTATGTAATACCACGTAGTGGTTTTGTGGGACTTGCTACTATATAAGAAGCCACAAGGATAATTGTTGTATAGAGAGTAAGAGTGACAAGGAGAAGACAAAAGGCAAGAGTCGAGCGGGACAAGGCTTGACAGGTTAGACAAGGGAGCATTTGTGAAGGTTGAAAGCATGACATGGGATGTGTGGATTCATGCTTGTTCACATAGTTTGCTCGGTTGTGGCTATGGCCATGAAGGCTTCCATGGTTGTATGGAAATGGTATTTTTTGCTGAATAATACATGATGATGGATGCTTTTGGAGGCTGGGTTTTTCCCTCAATGAGGGTTTCCCAGGGTATATCTTGTGTCACAATTTTGTGGGTATGTTGTCTATTCTCTTGCATGTGGATTTTAATTTCGTGTTTATTTTAGATCTATTATGGGTTATGTGGAAACGGTTATATTCTTTATTGCCAAGTTTCCTTACAAGTGGTATCAAAGCTATGGTTTTATTATTGTAACCCTAGATTGAATCCATGGGAATGCATGAGAGGATAAAAGAAAGGGCAAGATATATGAATGATTTATTGCAGATCTAAGGGTTTTGGATTTTCTGTTATGATGGGATGTTAAAAGATTTTGGGCATGTGAAATTGTTAGACAAAAATATTTTTTCGGATGCTTCATTTAAGTGAGGGTTTTGGCGGGTAGCTTGCAAAAATGACCTCCTGGGTAAAAACAGACCTCACCATTGGATCCGGGTCGACATTTCCATAAATTTTGATATATAATATGCCCTAGTTTGGCCATGTTCAGAGGAAATGAAAGAGTTTTTTAGTTTCAGTCCATGATGGCCGTCAAATTTAATCCCGTCGGAATTTTTGTCACTGAAAAAATTTAAAAATGAAAAATCGTATTGAAAATGGTAAAAAGACTGTCTTAGTTAAATGGCCAGAACTTTCTCTCATAATATCGAATTTCAGAGTTCTTACAAGCGTTGGAAAGCCAATTCAGAGCACTACAACATGGTGTAGGTTTGGTTCTATGATTTTGAAATTTTATCAGGTTTTAAGAGCCCTAAAGTCAGATGTTGTTTATTTTGAGCACGGATTAGGGCATAACTTGGGCATACGGAGTCAGATTTTGGACTTCGAGTAGTCAACGAAAGCTCTTGGAGAGCTCTACACATTGGTTCAGATTTGGTGCAGGTTTGGCATGATTTATTTGTTTATATATTGATCTGAACAGTTTATAGGTATATTTTTTACTATGGTAATATTCTGTATTCGCTTCTGGGTGTGATTGTGTATGTTTTTTTACATCAACGTTTCGGATCATACTCTATGATCCATCATCATACTCTATGGTAATATTGTGAGTTTATGGCATTGGAAGATTTAGGATTTGATGTCATTGTATACTTAGTTCATATTTCAGATTGGTCTCATGATGATATGGTTATCAGTATTTGGTTTGGATATGCATGATGACTTGTTGGGTCTACAAGTTGTGCAGTGTTATAAGAGGTCTATACTTATAGGTTGCATTTATAGCTTGGTTATGGGTTGTCTTTTCCCATTGATCTTTCATTATTGATGCATATTCAGATTGGTGGCTTGGATTTGGGTTGTCTATGCCCTAAGTCACATGATTTTATCTTCATGTAGAAGGGATGAGATGTTGTTACCAGGTATAGTCATGGTGGAGGATTGTGGTTGACTATGCTGACAGGTTGGACACTTTGAGAGCCAGATGCTCGGTTCATGGATGTGATCATGGTGTCATGGATTTTTGGCATGACATGATTGGTTATACAGGTACATCCTTGATGTTTATTAGCTTGGATTTCCAATTCAGTTATGGTGGTATATCTTCTTGGTTGAGGATCATAGTTATTTAGTTTCTTTTGAGGAGCTCATGATTTGCACTTTGAGTTCTTTGATACTTTGATGCCTTCATTGATTCTCATGGTTAAAGGATGGTTTTTCATCATGATGTCATGGATAGCTTGGATACATGGTTTAGTGGGAGTTTGTGATAGTGATGGGGTGACAGTGCAGGATTAGTTCCTGGTTTGGTTTATATCTTCTTGGTTTGGAGAGGATGGATTTTATGATGCCATAGGTGACTTGGTACCACGGTTGAGTCGGAGTTGTTGGCATTGATATATTTATTGAGTGTTTGCAGATGTTGGAGGTTTGTCTTAGATCCTATTGCTGCAGAAGCCTCTTTGACATTTGCATGGTGCACTTGTTATCTTCATGGTGTTTGAAGATGGTTAGATCTTGAGGACTCATGGAGTTCTTGGTTATCTTCATGTTATGTGGAGATGGTTCTTCCTAGTATGTGGAGATGGTTTTCTTCATGGTCTGTGGAGATGGTTGCATCTTGAGGACTCATAGGGTTCTTGGCAAAGGTGTGGTTTATGCTTTTATTTGGCATGTTATCTTTGGTGTGAGGATGATTTCATTATTATGTCATGGTATACTCTTGATATGCATTTAGAGTTGTGACATGTTATGGTGTGTTCATATGGAGCATGTTATCTCTTTAGTTGAGATGGTAAGATCATGTTGTCATGTTTATTTTCCTGAGGCCATGGTTGGAACTTTGACATTGATCTTGGTTTAGTTTCTTGGTATTGAGTACACTGATCATAAGCTGGATACTTCATGATATTTCTATGTTGCATTTGGATTTGGCATGGATTGATTGGTTATAGGTGCTCATGGATACTTAGAGACGGTGGTGACGCTGATTTCTCTTGGATTAGAGAAGTATTTGTTGGGATGGTTGATGGTTTCAATAGGAAGTTCGAGGGGTAGTCACCTGATATGGACTTGAGAGGAGATTATTCTTAGATGAGTCTTGGGTTGAGACTTGGGTATCTTGATGAGCATTCTCATTCCCCACTCTTGGTCTACTCGGCGATTTGCTACTTGAGAGGTATAGCCCATTATTTTCTCTTAGTTGCACTATATTTATGCTTGTCTTTCATGGATATGGATCTTGAGCTATGGTACATGAGTTAGTTCTGGAGGGTTCATTTGAGAGATGGTTTAGCATTGGTTATCTCCATGTGCATATGTTGTTATGCTGGTTGAATTTGGGAGATGGTTTTATATTGGGCGTTTTCCTTGGATTAGGAATGGTTATTCCTTGGTTTAGGAATGGTTTTATTGAGTTTGATCTTATGAGAGGCTTACATCCATGATTAGTTATATGGTATGGTTTGGGTGTTGTTGAGGCTTTTTGTTGGGGTTTTATGGAGGAGATCATACTTGCACAGATTACATCTAGAGGTGTGTGTAGAAGGACATGATATAGGTTATGATTTGCATGGTTTTCTCTGGTCTTGGTTATCTTCTTGGATGTTCAGTTTTTCCTACATTGGATTTGAGATTGGTTAGAGATTGTGATCACTGGTTTGTGCTCATGTATGTCATGTGAGAGATGACATGGTTATTCCTTTATCTCTTTCCTCTGTTGGTTGTGGTGAACTTGGGAGAGCATTGGAGACTTGTTATGAGAGTTGTTCTTGTAGGATATCAGTTTATGTATTGTGGATATCCTTGATGCTACATGGATTCACTTCTTTGAGATGTTGTTGAGTGGATTGGTTATAGATTTGACATTATCTTTTGCAGTGGGAGCTTCTTGGTATATATGTGGCAGGTATTGCTCTTGAGGCTTGTGATTGCAGGTTGTAGATTGGATATGTCGGTGATATGAGATTCACTTGTTATACCTTTGAGGTATGGATAGTTGGATGGGTTTGGCACTTGCTGTGGGTGCTATTTCAGCTATGGATATTTTGACAACTACGGATACATGTGATTACCTTTGGATCAGGTTATTTGTGCTTGGAATTTTAGTTGGTATAAGATTTTATGATCTTCTAATGCGACAGGTTGGGTGGTTTTCTCTTTGGATGGCTTCTATGTATGTCCAGTGGGAGTGGCATAATAGGAGGTGAGATCATTCATGTTCGAGATGCTGGATACTTTGATTTTTGTTGCGGGTACCAGGATGGAGCACTTGGTGTATTTTGATCCATGATGGTCGATGTGCTGGGAGGGATCGTTCCCTTGTTCATTTATGTGGCTACGGATTGACCCTATGCAATGTATACAACAAGTGGGAGATTGTTGGGATAATGGGTGTTGCACACATTGCATAATATTGTTATTTTATTATTTTATTTTATTATGTAATGTTGTGCCTAGATGGACGTGAAACATGTAAAGATTCCCATGGAATATTCTTGATGAGTTGTATTGTAACATTGTGATAATATTTTATGTAATTATTTAATATTGGGGAAAAGAATTAAATGCCCAATATTAAATGTGGGGTCAGTGGGTTAGGTAGCACATGGTTTTAGCACATGGCTTATGTAATACCACTTAGTGGTTTTGTTGGACTTGCTACTATATAAGAAGCCACAAGGGTAGTTGTTGTATAAAAAGGAAGAGTGGCAAGGAGAAGACAAAAGGCAAGAGTCGAGCGGGACGAGGCTCGACAGGTTAGCCAAGGGAGCATTTGTGAAGGTTGAAAGCATGACATGGGATGTGTGGATTCATGCTTGTTCACATAGTTTGCTCAGTTGTGGCTATGGCCATGAAGGCTTCCATGGTTGTATGGCAATGGTATTTTTTGCTGAATAATACATGATGATGGATGCTTTTAGAGGCTGGGTTTTTCCCTCAATGAGGGTTTCCCAGGGTATATCTTGTGTCACAATTTTGTGGGTATGTTGTCTATTCTCTTGCATGTGGATTTTAATTTCGTGTTTATTTTAGATCTATTATGGGTTATGTGGAAATAGTTATATTCTTTATTGCCAAGTTTCCTTACATGAGATGATATTCGGCTAACCTATCAAAGACTTTCTCTAGCTCAGCAAGATGACCCATGAAGGTATGATATTTGACCAAGATATCATCCACATAATCCTCCAAAATGTTATGGATAAGATCATGGAAAATGGCTGTCATAGCTCTTTGATAGGTAGCCCCAACATTCTTTAGGCCAAAAGGCATCATGTTGTAGCAAAAGGTTCCCCAAGGGGTAGTGAATGTTATCTTATGTTGATCTTCTGCTGCAATCTCGATTTGATTATACCCAAAAAAATCCATCCATGAGGGACAGAATTTCATGTCCAGCTGTAAGGTCTATAATCATATCTATGTTGGGTAAGGGAAAATCATCTTTTGGACAAGCTTTGTTAAGATCTCTGAAATCAGTGCAGATTCTGAAGTCATCGGAAGGCTTAGTGATGGGGACCATGTAGGAGATCCACTCTGCGTAGTCGATACGTCAGATAACCTTAGTAGCTAACATTCTTTCTAATTTAGCTTTGACCAGTAATGCTGCCTTGGGGTGCATTTTCTACGCTTTTGTCTGACAGGCTTGATCTTTGGATCAAGTCCTGGCATGTCCTGATATGACCATGCAAATCAGCCAATTTTCTCTCTTAAGACCTCAAAGAGGAGGTCAGCTTGGTCTTGTGATAGGGATGCAGCAATGTGAACAAGTCTAGGGATCTCTAAAGAACTGATGTTGACTTCTCTAGTATCCTCAATTAGAATAGAAGACACCTATGGTCGATTATCTTGAGGAGGTAATGCTAAATCTTCATTAACTACTTGTGAGTCTAGATTTTCCTACTAAGGGACTCTCTTTGTTGCCTTAGCTAGTCTAAAATTTGCCTTAGTTCCAGTTTTGGGTGTATTGGAACTAGGTTGGGGATTTTCTCCAAAATACCTCTTGGGATGTAGCTTATAGATATAGGCAGAATCGGGCTTTGTTTTCTTGTGAGGAGTTTCAGCTCCCATGAATCTTAGAAGTACTTCCTCTAATGTGAACTTATCAATGTGTATGACACTTGGTTGGTCCCAATCTATGAGTTCAGGGTGAGCGAGTGGTAGATCGATGAAATGGATGGATAGTTCTTGGAGAACAGAGTCTCCCAGGAAGATTTGGTCTGGGATATCGTCGTAGGCTCTCTTTTCAACTTCCTTCAAAATGTCTTTGATTTCTACAAGGTCATGATTGATGTTCAAAAAAGCATGGCCATCTGTATCGGTGCCCCCAGTTGTGGGTATGCCAAAGCCTAGACCAAACTTATTTTCTCGTTTGTGTGCTTTGATGGGGCACTGCATGCCTCTTTCCTCTGGTCCTAGACCACCACCTTGATAGTTCCATTTTTCATTGATGAGCTTATGTGCTTGGAGATACTTCTAGCTGAAGTGATCGAGGCGTGCTTGATTTCTTTGAGGTGCATCCTTATGTAAACAATTGTTCATATCTGGAGTGAGCTCCTCATGAAGAGGGATTCTTGGGGATACAAAGGTTGTTGGGCCAAGCTATGTGTATCGAAGAGGTGGAGTCTCCTTGGCATTATCATATGTGGGCCATCCATGGGTGTGTGGATCAAGTGGCAATGTACCAACTACAAATGCATCAGATAGGCTATATTCTCTGCAACCTTTGTTGTTGATCTTTATGGTAGATAAGGTGGAGGCGAGGATGGTTTTTGGGTCATTTAAGGTGTTGGATGAACTGGTAATGGATTGGTCAATTTCAATGCCAGGGCAATGGTTTGTATATGAGGCTTTGACCACATTGCAATAAGCAAAAGGTTCTAGATCGGCATGGATGGTCACTTCAGTGCCCTGATACGAAAATTTGAGGCACTGATGATATGTGGATGGAATGGTCTTCATGGCATGAATCCATGGGTGGCCAAGGAGGATGTTAAATGGTAGGTTTAGATCAACAACATGTCAAACTATCTCTTGGATGACAGGCCCAACCTTGATGGGTAGAAAAACTATGCCCTCTGTGGTTCTCTCCAAGTTTTCATAAGCTTTGATGGTGATAACATCACTAATGATATTTGTCTCAGTATAACCAACTTGTTTTAAAAATTTTAGGGTACAAATATTCAAGGCTGATCCATTATCTATCATTACTATTTTTATGGCAAAATTGGCTACCATAATGGCTATGTGAAGTGGAAGGGTGTTGGCTCAACCACGGGTATGTCGGTGGGTTTGAATGATAGGGCACAGGAGGATGAAAGGTGTCCAACAAGATTACAAAAATTAGTTGCATTGATATTCAAAGGAACATGAGATTCTATGAGAGCATTGTCAAGAATGTCTTTATACAGAGGATTGGTGCGGAGTAGATCAAGTATGGAGATCTGAGTTGGCATGTTCCTGAGATGTTCCAAAAAGTTGTATTGGCTTTTCGACGGAGCTAATGATACTATTGGGGTTGATAGTACTGATGGGACTGATGGGGCTACAATGTTCAATCACCCTCTTCTGGTGGTGACTGCACACTCATTGTTTGGGCCTTGGATATTGATAACATTGATAGAAGGCTCTCCCTTAGATATACAACCTATGAGGCTGCCATAGTCTATGTAGGATGAAGTGTGGTCATTTTTCTCCTCATGCTATTGGTTTGGCTGGCATTTTTTGGTGTTGTTGTTGTTGGTTTGGATGGGTGCTTTTCCTGGATTGTTGTTGTTGTGAGAAGGAAAGGCATTTTGATAAATTTGTAAGCCTGCATTGGGCGAGGTTTGGGCACCAACTGTGATTTCTTTTCGATCAATGAGATCTTGCACATAATCTTTCAATTTCATGCATCTGAGGGTGGTGTGACCTTTTACCCTATGAAATTTACAATAATCATTGTTTATGTACCATGCAGCTTTGGATTGGCCCGGGTCGATTTGCTGGGTAGGAGGAAATTTGATGAGGTTTTTCTTGGCCAATTTCTCAAAAATGACATCCAATGGCTCACCAAGGGGTGTATAGTTTCGAGGTGCAGTTTGGAACTTGGGCTTTGGTCCTATAGCTACATTGATGGTATTAGCTTGATTGTTAGACCCTTGAAAGTTGGGATTTGGATTGTGGCTTTGAAAGCTTTGTTGAGTCTGTTGTTGGATGTTGATAGCTTGTTGATTGTTTGGTTGATAAGGTGGGTTGGACTGATTTTGGGAAGGACCAACAATATTCACATGTCTGGTGTCAATGACGCCATCTGTTGCAACGTGCTTGTTTTTGTTCCAATACCTAGACTTGTCATTTGAATGTGTTTGATTTTGGTTGGCTTCCTTGTATATCTTGACCACACCATCTTTAATGAGTCCTTGCTCAAGGATCGTTCCTTTTTCTTTGATATCTTTGTAGGTCTGCAAACAGTTCATGGTCATGTGGTGAGCCAAGCTGGGATGGGCATTATCAATAAACATTTTCACCAAATGGTGCTCATGCAAGTTGCAAGATATGCGGGTGGTAAGGGTTTGCCATCTTTGTAGATATTCACCAAGACTTTTTCCACCTTTTTGCTTGGTGTGGAAAGAATCAACCACTGATAGTTTTTTCTCAACAAGATGGGTATATTGGGCTACAAATGCCTCAGACAATTCAGTAAAGTTTTTTATTGTACCATAGGGGATTCTATAAAACCATTCAAGAGCTGGTCTGGCCAAGCTTTTGGGAAAGATGTGCAAGAGGAAGATGTCACTGTATGCCACTTCTTGGTAGTGCATCTAAAATTCTTTGATATGTGTGACATGGTCTCCTTTTCCTCTGAATTTGTCGAACTTGGGTATCTCAAAGTGTTTAGGAAATGGTGTCATGGTAATGGCTCTGTCAAATGGGTAAGGACACACATTCTCAAACTTGAATGTTTTTGGATCATTTCCCTCCTGGATGTTCTTCAAAGCTATCTTCATGGCTTCCCATTCTGAATTAATGGGTGATGGTTGTGATGCCTCTACTATAGGAGCACTCTAAGGGAGATATGCGTTGAATGGTGCAATTGAATATGGATGGCTTTGAGCTATGAGCTGGTAGGGATTGTAAATGGCTTGGGAAACTGAATAATGGATGATGGGTTGCTGAGGTGGAGGTGGCACATATTGCTGCATGTGTTGCGAGGCTTGCTGTTGATATTGCATTTGAGGTTGGGATTGAGGAACATAAGTTGGTTGTGGGATAAATGGATTTCTTTTTGGAGGTAAGGTATAAGATGGTTGTGAAACTTGGGGAAAGGATCGGGGAGCTTGTGGAATGTGACTTTGGATTTGAGGAGTTTGACCAATATATGTGGGTTGTGCCCCCATTTGGGAAGGTATCTGCATGGCAAAAGAGGCCATGTATTTGGTGGTTGGTGGTGGTGGATTTCCTCCTAGAAGTGGCATAGAAAAATAGTTAGTAATAGGAGGTAATGGATTAGTTGGTGGTCAAGGTGGTGGGAATTGAAAGCTTGGGAAAGGAATTGATGGGGTTTGATAGCTTGGTAGCTAGATTTGAAAGCTTGGTAGAGTGGTGGCAGGATCTTGGGTCACTTGAGAGCTTGGCAGAACATTGGTAGTAGCTTGTGGTGTTTGATAGCTTTGTGGAGTGAGGGTAGTAGCTTGTGGATTTTTGGTTGATGGCATTGAGCTCTAAGAACCTAGTGGAAATGATGGAATTGTATTTTGAGCTGAGGTAAACAAGTTGGGGGTGATGAAAGGTTGATTACTTGGCCCCATGGGTGCAATCCTTGTTGTATATTGCTGAGGTTGGCCAAAGATGCTAGCACTGATTTGGGAGATGGGTGGATTTGGAAGGCTGGGTTGGAGAGCAGAAGTAGCAATAGTGAAGGGAGTTAATGGTGAATTGTTTTGGGCAAAGATTGTTTGGAGTGGAGTGGTATGGACCAATGGTGGAGTGGTGGTAGCTGGATTAGTTTGCAGAAGGGAGATTTCAACTTGAGTGGAGGTTGGTATGTTTCAGTCTGTTGGATCATATGGGGTGGGTTGAGGCTCTTCTTTTGGTATATACAAAGGATGACTTGGATCATAAGAGCCTATGGGTGGTGGCAGCTACTCAAATAGAGGGTGAGAAGGATCTAATAAGGGAGGAGGTCTTCCAAAATTGAAGGTTCCTATGTTGTCCCTCTAAAATTTTGCCATGATTGTTTCTTTGTTCTTGTCTATAATGGCATTCGCCAATACTACATTTCCTAGTTGGTTCATGAAAGCTTCAATGTCAGTAGGTGATGGTATAGCATTCTCTGGGCTGAAGGATGGTTGAGTGCTCAAGGGGAGCAATGCTGTTTGATCTAAATGATAGGGCTCCATTATTTCCTTCTTCTTCTTGGCTAAGCAAGTGACAGGTGGCATGAAAATATTCCTAGGGATGAGATGCAACAATGCTGATGGATGCAAAGGGGGAAGACTATGCAAAGGATTTCCTCGGCTGAGGCAAAGCCATATGACAAACCTAAGGAGGATTGGATTGGGGATTCTAATCTTCAGAGATATGTTGCTAAAGCATGAAAGGTCTGCTTTCCTATGTGCAAGCTTGGTGGTGATTGTGTCAACTTAAGGATAGACTGATGATCCTTTAGGAAAAACATGAGATTGACCACTTGTGGCTCTCAACCTTTAGCTCAAGGTAATGAGGGATGACAAGTGACAAGGCTAGATTACCCTAGACAAATCTCTATCAGAGGGATAACCTTGGTGAGGCTGGTGGATTTGCAAGATGGTAGGAATGGTGGACTTTCGGCAAGGTGACAACAATTTTGAAGGCTTGGATGTGAACTTTTTAATTGCTGGCTAGATGGTTTGGTTCTAAGGAAAAGAACTAAATGAGATGGATGAGCTAAAATGCTTAAAGGGATAACCTAAAATGGTTGGCTTTCCTACAAAGATGACTCTAAAGTGAAGCTTATGCAAGAAGATGTGGAGAAACAAGGGGGTTTAATCATTGAAATCATGCCTAGTTGGTAAGGCATAAGTAGGGTTAACTCCTAGATGTTTGCTAAATTTGATTGTGTGATCTAACCAGGCATCTTGACGAGCTTCATCAACAGCTTTGTCTTCTACTTTGTGAAGTTTGGAAATTCGACGGCTTGGTGTTACTTCCTTTTTCTTGGCTGAAATTTCTTGGTATACCTGAGATGGCTTGAATTTGGTTTTGTGAAACTACTATTTGGGTTTGGGTTGTTCTGACATAAATTCCTGAATCTACTTGGCTTTGAGAGATCTTGGTTGTTTTGCTTCAACTTTTTCAACTTTTGAAACAGATAGTGACTATGCTAAGTGTGCCCTAAGCTAGGATTGACCAAGTTTGGAAAACATTCATTCAACAAGTAAAAGATCAAGCAATAGAGAGGAACAACTAGATAGAGGTTTTTGATTCTTAGAATGTGATACTTGCGTCGACGAGTGTGTATGTTTTACAAATGTTTCAATCAATCACTTCAAACACATTAACATCCTAGATGGTTGTCTGCAAGACTGACAGTTGGTTTAGCTAGGGAGTCCTTGATATACCCAAGGTACATGAGGCCCAAATCCGTAGATGAAACTAAAACAATGTCATACAGTCGAGAGGAGCGGTAACCCAATTCTCCTCTTTCACTTCTCAAGGGTATAAAGTTCCTTAAGGGTTAGCTTGAGTGACAGAATTTTGATCCCAAGAGAGGTGTCTTTGGATTCACCTCTCGATCTTTATACTCTGTCGGAACGCTGGAGTTGAGGTCGTCCCTCGAGGTGATGAAATCCCCGAGTAGGCCTCCTAAAAAAAGAAACAAGGTTTTGGATCCTAGTATTATGCACCCAAGATAGCCTTGAAAGACGACAAGGGGAGAGAACATTTGGATGACCTTGGGCTAAAAACATGTTTGTTCTTTTACCAAATGATTCTTATGTGTGCTGATCTAGAGTTTGCAAGCACTCATGTTTAAGATACAATGTTTATTCCAATTTTGAAGCATCAAGAAAAGTAAAATCGATCAAAGAATGCAAGCAAGAAGAAGAGTTGGGGTCAACAAGAAAATAAACCCGCGAGCCCGGAGGCCCTCCACATCAAGGATCGATTGATTTTCTTTTAAGGCATTCAAGATTGAGTGTGATTTTGTTTAAGCCCAAAACAAAGATGTGTGTAAAGCTCGATTTCAAGCACACATCTGGAGGCTCTCCACGTCAAGATTTGTTCAATTTTTTATGCCCAAATGAAGTGTTAGCGAGACTAATGTGCATTCAAGAAATTTTTTATTTTAGAAAAACCAATAAAAACTCAAGTGAGTGGAGTTTGATTTTTGTGGAGCACTTAACACCCTTTAAGGTAGACCCATCCCCATATATGGCGCTAATATTGCAACCAATGGTTAGAATGATGGGTGATTAAAGAGGGTAATTCCAACAACAAACTCACTCAAAGTGTCTTTATTTGTTTTTATAACTTAGAAATTTTCTAAAATGTGGATTCTTTTTATGCCCCAAAAGATAAAGTGTGATGTATGATAATGATTATTTGATCTATGGCATTCAAGATTGGATTTTTTATGCATTCCAATGAAAAAAAAACTTGATTTTAATCCATGGCACTCAAGAGTAATTTTAGCAACATGCATTCAAAGACGAGTGTTTAAACATTCAAGTTCTTTCCTTCGAGCATTCAAGATTGAGATTTTGCATGTTGTTTTAAGAACTTTGAAGTGCTTTGTTTTAACCTTAGATCATTCAAAATTGAGTTTGTTTGAACTGAAATTCAAAGAGGAAGGAATAGGGATGCTTTTCTTTCCAATTTAGATCATTCAAGATTGTTTTTGACTAAAAAAAAATTACTCTTTGGACTTTGGTTTTCATTCAAGATTTTTTGTTCTAGTTTGCATGTTATAAGCCCAAAAATTATATTCCTAGATTGTTTTGATGCATGAAAAACCTAGGAAACATTAAAGATTTTGCAACAAGACATTTGTTTGGAACAAATAACAAAGCTTTTAGGATAATTTTGACAACCATTTAGGACTCTTAGTTTTCATGAGATTTTAAAAGAACTTTAAAATATTTGCAAATGAAGTTCATTTTATCCCTGGTTGATGCTTTGAGTTTGATTTAGAATTTTGTGTGCACTTAGTGTTGATTTTGAATCTTTTGAAATGGAAACTTGAAGTTGTTTTTAAGTTTCCAAAAATGAACTGTTCTTAACTTTGCAGGAATGCATCTAAAACCTTGATGTTGCAAGGATGCAAATGATTGGATTGATTTAGTTTCACTTGTTAAAAATTTTTTTTTTTTTTTTAAATTTTTAGTTTTTAATGGATTTAAGTATGATTTGGGAGTTCATTTTTAAGCACTAAAACAAGGTGTGTATGATTTTGCTTCCTTAAAAAAAAAATGGCCAACATCCCACAACAAGAAGAAGAAGAAGTACATGGAATAGAAGAAGAATATAGACAAGAAGAGGAAGAAGAATTCCAAGTGCTCCGTCCACCTATAAGCTTGAAAAATCTCTAAACACTATGAGATAGACTATGAGTTCCTTTGTCTTCTATGTGCTTATGTGGACCTGCAAAACTAATTTATACAATCCTACCAATCACCAAATATAAGATATTAGCCAAATTAGCATTAAAAAAACACATAAAAATGGCTATAAAACTAATGAGAATGACCCATGCAAGGTCCCACCGGGAGTGCTAGAATGTTTACACTAATTTAGTATGCAAGTAAACACTTAAATTAATGAAACAAAAGCATTAACATTAACTAAATTAACATAAACCTCAAGATAGACAAAGAGAAGCCCTCAAATGAGAATATGAGCCATTAAAAGGCTCTCTCAATGAGATTTTTCTCTTGATTTATAGATGTGTCTAATTTGAATATGGATTTAGGATGTATGCTCAAGGTACTCAAACTAGCTTCAATGGATTCTTGGAATTTGGATGTGGATGGATGGATTTTTGATGTAAAAACTTGATCTCAAAAATGGCATTATGGCTTTACTTCATGATCAAAATGGCATTACTTTGTTACTATGGGTGATTGTGTTAAAATGGCTTGGGAGAAGATTCCTTAAATAGGCAAAGGGCTTGAGGGATCAAGGGCTAAGATACAAGGATGTAAGAAAGCTTATGGAAGGTTTAGATTGAATGAGAGGAGAGCACATGGATTGTGCTTCCTTACAGCCAATTAGGGCATTGGTTAGAGCAAGAGGGGTTGAGGGGTCAACAAAGGAGGCTCAAAGCTCATAAAGACCCTGATAATGGCTTGTAAGATCAATGAATGGGCTTTTAAGAGTCATTTATGGCTTTGTGGACTTCATAAATTTTTATGATTGGGATATTTGTGAGAGAGTTGAGATATTTTGACTTGGGTTGTATTAAGAAAGTCTTAAGCTTGAAAATAGGGTTTGCTTCAAAATCTCTCTGAAAAGTCACTTCTGAGTGCTTTTTGCTTTAGATGAATTTGCAATGAAGTGAAAATCAATTATGTACTCTATTTATTCCATCAACTTGAACTTGCATTAATTGCATACTTTGCAAACACAAAAAAGCTATCAATTGCATTATGTAATCAAATAACTACTCAAGATCATCTATCTAATCTTCAAATGACACCCAAGGTTTTCCATATCTAGTTTCCATTATGAAAAAACTCTATTGAACTTCGCTCCATGTAATTCTCTACAAAAACATACTTTTAATCTTCTATTATAGAATTAATGTTTACTGTAATACCAATGACTCTGAATTGCTTCATAACTTTCTTAGATGAGCTCCAAATTAAAAGAGAGCTTAGGTACCATCTAAACTTATCTCAATACATCTTTTCCCAAATTTTCTACCTCTAATTCAATTTTCGAATGAAGTTTTCAAATTCTGGTATTGTGAACAAGCTTCATTCAACTTAATTGAATCAAACTCAACAACTAACTTTGGTCTTTTTATCTCATCATCATCTAGCTTTTCCTTTGAGATATCTACTCCTTTTACGAATGCCTCATTAAGTTCTTTTCAAAGTTCACTAATAATATTTTTGTGTTTTTCATTGTCTCTATTGGTTTCAAACTTCCTTTCATGGTTCCTTTTGGTCATTTCTAACGTTCTTTCCATCATTCTTTCTATTCATGAAGTTTCTTCCATTGTTCCTTCTATCTCTGAAGTTTATATCCATTCTGCAATACTTTTCTTTGTGTTCGAAGTTGTTTCATAACTAACATATAAGTGCTCTACTTCTAGGATTCTACTAATCATCAAGTGCATAAAAATTCTAAGCAATGTGTCCTAATTTGTTACACTTATTACACATGATCTGTCTTCTATCTTCATAATATCTCCCTTCTCTCGATGTCCTTTCATTTGATCTTCTTCTATCTATAGGGTTAGTATTTCTAGACATTCTACTATTTCTTCTATCATTATCATACTTTGGTTTCCTACAATCAATAGAATTATGACCCATACCATGACAATTATGACAATAAAAGTCCTTAACATGATTTTAAAAATTATTATTACAATCTCTTTTCATATGACCTATTTCATTACATAAAAGGAATTTACCTCTAAATTCATAGTTGGTTTCCATAGGAGATTCCACTTGCTTTGGTTCATTCAAAATTTCAACTTCTTTTTCTTGTCCAAATTCTTTGGACTTATTAGAAAATTGACTGGATTCAATCTTATCATCAAATTTATCTTTTTCTTTCGAATCTGAACTAGTCTCAAGTTTCTTCGCAGACATGTTAATTAGATAACCAAGACAAGTCTTATCATAAGTAGTTCTTTGCATTGACATTGAATCATCAAAATTTTCTCTACTAGAATAAAGCTTCTCAAGATACTACTTGCATTGAGTTAATTCACCTTTCACAATAGTATTGTACTTATGAAGTTTTTCATGATCTTCTTTCAATGTTTCAAACTCAGATGTTTTCTTTCCCAGAGTTGCTCTCAGATCTGCATTTTTAGTCTTCAAATCAGATTCAACTTTCCTAGGATCATTTCTCAAAGTCAATTTTAGATTTGTAATCTTCAATTCATGCTTCAAGATCTTGTACTCTATCTTCATCTTTGAGTAATCATCATACTAGTTTCGGATTCAGCAAATTTCAGCTTCGATTTGAAATGTTCAATCTTCTCCTTCAATTGACCAATGTATACTTTGGAGTCTTCATATTTGTCCTTTATCTTATCTCTTTCTTCAATAAAGAGATCAATTTTTTCAAGATCTTATTCAAGGTTCTTCATCAACTATTCCATATCCATAGGGGTCTTACTTAAGTTGTTAAGCCTCTTCAAAGTTACTGTGCTTTGATACCAAATTTTAGAAATAGGGATTAAGGGGGGGGGGGGGGGGGGGGGTGAATCAATAATCTACAATTTTTAGTCACCAACTAGATATTATTTCTTACTATAAACCATGTATAAAAAAGTAATAAATTAATGATGAATAGTAACAGTAACAATGCACAAAGATAACTCATAACACCATATTTTGTTAACTAGGGAAACCTTGGCCAAGGGAAAACCCAGGTGGGGATGATACCCACTGGATAATATACTAATATATAAGTTCCTTATTAGAGGATGGACCCTATTAGGAGTCAATGAGAAAATTTAGTATAAGGAGTTCCTATCAGGAGACTTTAAATCCCTGTTAGGAGATTCTAACCCTATTAGGAGTTGTGGTACAGTAGATGCAAGATGAGCCCACTAGCCAAACATGCACTTCCAATTACAAGAAGAGCTCACTGCCCAAAAAATTAATCAAACTTCTATAATATAGGTAGTGTATCTTCTTCTCTAAGTGATCTCTAATCTTCAACTCGATCTTGGATCACAAGATAGCTCATATAAAACTTCACATATATCGCTTTCTCAAAAGTTTGCATACAATCACAATTACAAGATAGCACTTGCAATCACAATCACAATCCTCATCAAAATATTTCAATTAAATAAATACCATGCCTTTAAAAAAATTGTTGCTAGGTCAGCTAAGACCACAATCCACTTTTCCAACTTAGAGTAAACATCTAGGATGTGGGCCCTAATTGGACAAAGCAATTCTTTCCTTCGATTCTCCAGTCCTATTTCACTCCGAACATGATTATCTATGTTTCATATAGCCTGTACTGACTTTTGAGGTTATACACATCATCACCAACATGTATACTATCTCCATCTAACTTTTCTAGTCATAATATGATGTCAGCAACAAGTTATAAACAAAACAATGCATTGTTGTAGACCAAATTCCATACCTAGGCAATGTTCTAATTACCAAACACTAAATATCTTTATTTCTGAGGTTTCCTATGAACATTTACATCATGTGTTACCATAAATGACAATAATTACATATTGCTATTAGCCAATTGTCAATAGCTGTTTCAAATGCAAATCTTTAGTAGCCACAATACTTAAAACAATGTGGATAGAAGTTATTTTTACAACAAGAGAGAATATCTCATCAAAATTAATGCCTTTTTCTATGCAAATCCTTTTCCCACAAACCTAGCTTTAAATCTTTTCTTACCTCCATCCTCTTATTTCAACATGTAAACCCATTTATTCCTTAAAGCTTGTTTACTTGTAGTGCATAAATCTCAAGTCTTATTTTCAGCAAGGAGTCCATTTCATCTGCCATTGTAGACTCCCACTAAATCTTAGTATACACCTTCATGGATTCATCATAACATTCTGGTTCACTAGCATCAATAAGTAAAATGTAATACAAAGAGGGAGAAAACATTTATGGAGGTCTACTTAGCCTTGTTGACTATCTAACATTCACTAGTGTGTGTGGTGTTTCTTTTTGTGGTTGTTGCACATCATGAGGAAGTGTTGGAACATTATCTTTTGTTGTATCATCCAGCACTACATAATCATCTTCTTTCTTCTCATATTGCTACAACAGATCTTTTTACAATACTTTCTCATTGAATATGATAGCCCTACTTCTTAGAATTTTATGATTTTCAAAATTCCAAAGCCTATAACTAAATTCATCAATGCCATATCCAACAAATATACATTTCTTTGACTTAGCTTCTAGCTTGGTTCTATTTTCAAAATCAACATGTGCAAATGCTTCATAACCAAAGGTTCTAAGAAAAGAATAACTCACCTTCTTACCATTCCATGCTTCCTCTAGAATACCATAGCCCAAGGGACTAGAGAGACCTTTTTTACTCAAATATACAATAGTATTAATAGACTTCACCCACATGTTTAAGGGAAACCTAGCATGTAACCCCATGCTCCTTGCACTCTCCATTATTGTCCTATTCATACATTCAACCACTCCATTTTCTTGTGGAGTCCTTGGAATAGTTTTATGTTTATGAATACCACTAGTGGAGCAATAATCTTCAAATTCATGACTATAATACTCACCACCATTATCAAATTTGAGACATTTTAATTTCTTACTGGTCTCATTTCCAACCAAGCATCTCCATTTCTTAAAAGTTTGAAATACATCATATTTCTATCTAATGATATAAATCCATACTTTTATAGTTCCATCATTAATAAATGTAACATAATAATGAAAGCCACCAAGGGAAGATACCTGAGTTGGTCCCCATACTTTTTTATGCACAAGCTCTAATCTCTCACTTTTATTTTCCTTCCCAATCTTCACAAAATTCACTCTCTTTTGTTTTCTACACACACAACTTTCACAGAAATCCATATTAACACATTTTAGACCTAGTAAGAATTTCTTTGAATGAAGTAATTTCATACCTTTCTCACTCATGTGCCCTATTCTGTTGTTTCATAATGTTGTATCAGGATCCACAACAACTATTTGTTCTCCTTGCTCAACTACAACAACTGTTCCTGAACATTCATTTTTCTCTAAAACAATCAAAGTAGAAGGAATAGTATGACCTGTATAAAGATATAAGGTGCCTACTTTCACACCTTTTGCTAATACAAGGGAACCTTTTGAAACCTTCCAATTTTTATCATTAAAAGTAACTACATAACTCTCATCACCGATTTGTCCTATAGAAATTAAATTCCTACTCAGCCTTGGAACATGTCTTACCTCACGTAGTATCCAATGATTCCCATTCTACAACATAATCTTAACTTTTCCCTTTCCAACAATCTAACAAGGTTCGTTATCCCCCAAATAAACAAGCCCAAAATCCCCTTGGACATAAGCAATAAAATAACCTCTATGGTGTGTAGCATGAAATGTAGCACCAGAATCTAAAACCTATGAGTCATCAACACTTTCTAAAGGCAAAAGAAAAGCATCCTCTTCAAATTGGTTACTTACCAAATTTTTTGCATTTTTCCCTTCTGATTTATCTCCTTCATTGTTCTTTCAAGTCCAACAATCTTTCTTCTTATGCCCTAGTTTCCCATAGTACTAGTAAATCTCTCAATCCTTTGGATTGAGACCTCTTCCCCTTTAACTTTCCTCTTGATTTCCCATGATTTCTAGAATTATTTCCTCTCTCAGTTGTTCTGGCTCTACTTTGTGCATTCAAATAACTTCCTATCGTAGATCCACCTAAGGTTTTCTTACAAGTTTCCTCACTCAAAATAACACAGATCACATCATCATATTGTAGGGGATTAGAACTAGAGATAGAATTACTCATATTCATTACCAAGCTATTCTAGCTTTCAGGTAAAGAACACAAAATCAAGAGAGCCCTAATTTCTTCATCACAATTAATACCCACAAAAGATAACTGACTAGTAACAGTATTAAACTCATTTAAATGATCCACAACAGATCCACCTTCTTCCATTTCCATAGTAAATAAATGCTTCATTAGAAATACTTTATTTGAAGTGGAGGGCTTCTCATATAATGTCGCTAGGGTTTTCATCAACTCTTTCGTCGTCTTTGTTTTTGTAATGTTAAATGTCACTAGTGCTGCCAAGCATAATTGAATGCTTCCAAGTACCTTTTGTCTAAAAGATCCCAGTCATCATTTGTCACTATTCCCTAGTTCTTTATTTTTCCTTCCAACAACTTTCATAAATCCTTCAGATAAAGATAAGTCTTCCATTTGCATCTTCCATAACTAAAAGTTTTGCCCATTAAACCTTTCAACCTTCATCTTACCCTCATCTGCCATTGCTCCCACTCAATCATGAGACTTTCTCATAGAGGATAACTAAAAAACAACCTCATTCTGGTATCACTTGTTAGGATTAACCTCAGATAGAAATAACAATTACATGCAAATATAAACAATATCAGGAAATAATAAATTACACAGAGAAGAACATAAGACTCAAAGATTTAATGTGGTTCACCTAATCCCTTGGCTATGTCCACCAAATAGAAATTCCAATATGATTACGATCCAATGATTACAACCTCATTACAATATGTAATCCCTTACAACTCAATATTGCCGCAAGAAGCAATTTTTGTATCACACCTAATGAAAGATACATAATCCTAAGCCCTTTTATACAAGTATTTTTTCTACTTTAGGGTTACAATATGTCAACTGTATGTCAACCATATGTCAGCCACAACATCGGCCACAACCCACAAAATTTTCAAATAATTATGATGTACAGTACTTTCTTGATCAATCACCACAAAGTAACAATCTTGTGATTATGAACAGAGGAAAAAGAAATAAATTTATTAATTAGGTGAAGGCATGTAACGAGTATGATTCATTTTATCTTGGTAGTTGTAGTAGCAATAGTATATTTGAGGTTTTTTGATGATACAGTTGGTTGCAACAGTAAGTTGGGATAGACTTTGAAGAGGATTTGAGGATTAAGAATGAGCATGGGATTCATGTTCTAAATCCTTGCAAATATTCATAAGTCCTTATGGAACATCTCTTTATCACCTCAAGTATCTGATGCAGGAGCATCCTTGGGCTATTGGAAATCTTGCATCACCAAAAAAAAATATTTTTTATTTTCAATTTTACAATTATCTGTTTGATGGTTTGTATTGGTAAACTCTTTTTTGTTCTTTCGAAATTCTAAAATCTTTGCTTCATATTGGGAATATATCATAAATTATAATCCTAAGTGTGCATAATCCTGCTTTGTTGATTTCTTATATTTTTCTTCATGTGATTCCTAATATTTAATTTGGTGTGGTTATCTATTTAAGAGTTACCTTACGCACTCTTGGATCTATGTAGTTGGTAAACATGTTGACCTATACTTGAGGCTACATAAGTTTATTTGATGTATTAAGTATTTGGTTAGTAATTATTCGAGGGTTGGTCTTATAATGTAATACACATGTCCTATTATTGGAGATTGTGAACTCAAGATGACTTGTGTGTCATGATGGCTATATATTCAATGCTATATATTAGAGATCTGTTGATAATAAAGTATTTTCTTTCAATTATATCATGTGTACATTTTTTGTGTTGTAATTGTTGAGGGCTTGGTCATCTCCTTAGGAGACTCACCTTCCTTGTACTGCATCAGAGAGAGAGAGAGAGAGAGAGAGAGAGAGAGAGAGAGAGAGAGAGAGAGAGAGAGAGAGAGAGAGAGAGAGAGAGAGAGAGTGGGGGTAAATTATAACACAAAACCTATGAGGAAATATATAGAAATGAAATAAGAAAAGATAGAAATGATATCCTAGATATACTAAAAAATTATGATATACTTTCAAACTACTAATAAAAATCATAGAAAAGGTATAAACCCTAAAGTGAAACCTTAGGGTGATGTAAGATCAAATCAGTTTATTAAAAAAATATATAGGAGAATAGTCTTCCCATAAATATTAAAATGGGATAATTGCATAATACACTCAATAAAGAAAAAAATTCTATAGATTAAACCAATGATAGTTGAGAATGATAAAAGTGTACAAAACAATGCAATTTTAGGAATTCAACTTATGAGAATTAGGGCACATGGATCTAGGAAATTGTTGAAGAGTATCTTTGATGCAATGTGAATCTAAGCCATTAGGTGCAAGAAAGTAGTAACAATGATATCCATGTTTTCCTAGAAAATTCCAAAAAGCCTTCTTATAGGTTGATGACATGATTGTTGGCCAGATCCTTGTGATAATGTTTTTTGTTACCTATAGACTTAACCTAGCTAATTATGTATGCATGTTAACCAGATCACCTTATAATTTTATTTTCACTATTTTTTAAGAAATTGTGATATTCATAAATACCTTAGTAAAACCATAAAAGGTCAAGCTCTCCTATGTTTTCCCCTTGATTTAATCCTTTTATGTTCATTGGTGTAAATACATATTTACTATTTACACTTTACTTAAGTTTACTTAGGTTAATGCATTAAATTATTATTTATTTAGGTGAGACACTTAGGAGTTTTCATACTCTCATGAGTTGTCATGCTGACAACACTGGACTAAGCAACCCTAATTCAACACATGGTGTCTACAACATTGGAGTTTGCATAATTAATTGAGTTTTCATCTAGACAACATAGTTATTCGCACTCCTATTTTAGTACATGTTGTCTACAACATTATTTTGCATGCTACACCATTGTAGGCTTATCCTCTCATCATTG
Organism: Cupressus sempervirens; assembly: GCA_028749045.1. Classification (NCBI taxonomy): domain Eukaryota; kingdom Viridiplantae; phylum Streptophyta; class Pinopsida; order Cupressales; family Cupressaceae; genus Cupressus; species Cupressus sempervirens. The sequence continues at coordinate 285,733,299 of CM053784.1, forward strand.
CACTTACTCCTGTACTTAATGGAGGATAACCCATATCTAGTGGACATGTGCCTAGTTGTATGACTTATCATGTTGCTAACTTCTATGCATTCTAGAAGCATTCTAGAGGCCTTTATATATAAGCACTCCTATTGTACTTTCAATCATTATTGAATAAATATATCATCATTCTGATCATACTCTTTCTGGTCTACTGTTGTGCATTTGAGTTCCTTGGTCTTGTGTGAATTTTACCCTAAGGAAAATTCTTACAATGTTGGCAAAATGGATCAAAGAAAACACTCTTCAATCATGCGTATAACCTAAAATTATTGCAATCATGTTTAAATTCATTTTATTGTTGCAAAGTCAAGTGTTCCTAGAATAACTCTCCTTATGATGTATGGAACTTAAAATGTGAATTAAATAGTAATGAAGGCACATTGAATGTCTTTAAATACCTAAATGTAATAAATTTAAACATATAAACATGCATCAATTTCCTCATAATATCTAGCTGGAAAAACTAGAGTTGGTACATATATGAACTTTCAACTTTTATAGCTAGATCAACTTTGCATGGTCCTTGAGATCAATCCAACATGTTAAAGAATTAGTCCAATATGAAAAGGGTGTCAATATCAAGGTGAAGAAAGAATGCATATAAAAAGACATTAGATATAACTAAAGTATAAGAATATTATATATTATCACGTGTAAAAAAGAGATGACATGAATCTCACTTTATACAAAGAGGCTAAGTTGAGAGTTGTTTCATGGGCTTTCTTCTTATCCCCTTAAGAACTCAAGATGGAATTTCCAATCTTATAGGGTTCACACGAGACCTTGAGATCTCTAAAAATTCTCCTCAATTTGATTATGTATATATTTTTTGCATCAACATTTTAGATCACGCTCCATGAACCATCATCGAGATGAAAGAGAGCACAATTTGAATGAAAGCTCACACAATGTGATCTAAACATTGATGAAATAACTACATATACAATCAAATCTAGAAATATTATGACTAAAAAACCATAGATAATAGAAATCATATAGCTTTAATCTCTAATGTCATAAATTGACCACAATTTATATCCTCATATATAAATACCTAAACATTTATCATTTCATCAAAATAAACTAATGTAAATTTTAAGATTTCATGCTTACAATAATTAGTCATGATTAAGAAAAAGGACTGCAATCACAAATGGGAAATAGAAAACAAAATTTCTTTTCATTCACTCATTATCTTTGATGACTAGGGCACACTCAATAAATGTGGGCATCATTTTCTTACAAAGATTTCAACAAGAGAAAATTAGGTGTCTTCATATTATTTTCCTAATATGTTTCCCCCATGTAGGTAGAATGGGCTAGTAAATGCATGATGATATCATCAACGCAATAGAATATAATAATTTCAACTATATCTTTCCTCACTTTGTCACAATCTAAAATTGTTGAATTTAAGGATTTGTAGGTTGCAATTTGTCCCTCCTTGCTGATGTGACAAACATAGGAAATCAAAACTTAATGATGGTGGAAAAAATGGACGAAATAATGCAAATCAAATTTAATAATAGTTGGCAAAAATTGATGCAATTACACTAACCAAGTCAGCCTAATGCAAGACAAATACAATGATCAACGATGTGAAAGGAAAAATATGATTGTGACATGAAGAAATGTTGACCCAATCATCAACATAATTATGGGCAATTTGGGCACTACAACATGGCTTCATATTCACCAATTTCAATCCTAAGAAATCCCAAAATTTTCCAAAGGTGAAGATTCACCACTAAAATACACTTTGATTAACACCTTGAGGCTATTCGGACAAGGGACCTAAATAGGGCCCAATTAGAGGTGCATTGTATTCTTGATTGGCCCATCAGTGTTGCATGGCATCCCTGATTGGTCAGGGGTGCACTGCGTCCTTTGATAATCAACACCTAAGATCCCAAAACAAGTCACAAATCCTAAAAATTGGGCATAGAATCTGAGATATGGCCATTGTGGTATAAAGAGTAGATTTTGAGTAGATAGATGGAGGGAAGGGAGGACCTAGGAAGATAGATCCTATGTCAAGCTTAACACCATGAAAATAGGGGCTTTAAAGAGTATCTATTAGGTTTCACCCCTATTCCACCTAGGAGAAAGGACAGAAAAGGGAAGAAAGAAGGAGAAGTGCAAGGAGATTGAAGATTTCACATTAAATGGGAGCTAAGTCATCACAAAATTGGAGTGCTTCCAATTTAAGATAGCACAATATGTTAACTGATTCATCATACAATTTTCTTTTTACTAATTGTTAAGAACTTGTAATATTGATAAACACCTTAGTCAAACCATAAATGGTCAAGCTCTCCTAGGTTGTCCCCTTGATTTAATCATTTTATGCTAGAAAAAATGGTCAAAGACAATTTTGTAGATAACCTAAAATTACTGCAATCATATTTAAACTCATTTCATTGTTGCAAATTGTTCTTAGAATAATTATCCTCATAATGTATGAAACTTTCAATGTGCAATGAATAATAATGAAGGCACATTGAATGTCTTTAAATAACTATATATAATAAATTTAAACATATAAACATGCATCAATTTTCTCATAATATCTATTGGAAAAACTAAAGTTGTACATATTTGAATTTTCAACTTTTTGATTTAGATCAATTGTGTATGGTCCTTGAGATTGATCTGACTTGTTAAAGAATTAACCCAATACAAAGGGATGTCAATATCAAGGTGAAGAAAGAATGTACATAAAAAGACTATTGTGATGTGGAGCCTAATCAAACTTAGAGGTTAATTTTTCCCCACTTTATTCGGCATGATTTTTCCCCTGATTTTAGTAAAGGGGTTTGGGGCCAACACCCACAAACTCTAGGGGTCAAGGGGCAATGCCCCTTGCAGGTTCCTAGGGCAGCACCCTAGGCAGGGTCAAAGGGTAGTGCCCCTTGCAAGGTCTTGGGGTCAGCAGTCGCAAGCATGTTGAATTTACTATTGTAAAAGGCATCGGGAGTTATATATTTTTCTATTGGTTGACCTATTCTAGCCCTAATTTTTTAAGCGACAAAAGCTTGTATAAAAGGGCTTAGGGTTAGGGATTTTATGATGTACAATGAGATTGTAGCTTCTTATGGCAGTATTGAGTTGTAAGAGATTACAGGTTGTAACCAGGTTGTAATCACTGGATAATAAGAATATTGGACTCACTGTTTGGTGGATGTAGATCAAGGATTAGGTGAACCACATTAAATCTTTGTGTCTCACGTTCTGTTTTGTGTGATTTATTATTTCTGATATTAGTTATATTTGCATGTAATTGTTATTTATGTCTCATTAATCCTAACAAAGGCATAAGTAAAGTATAAGAATATGTATGAATATAAACAAAATATAATCACGTCTAAAAAAAGAGATTACATGATTCCCACTTTATACAAAGAGGCTAAGCTAAGAGTTGATTCATGAGCTTTCTTCTTATCCCCTTAAGAACTCAAGATGACATTTCAAATCTTATAGGCTCACACGAGACCTTGAGATCTCTAAAAATACTTATGGATTTAATTGTATATTTAGTTTTTGCATCGACATTTTAGATTGCACCCCATGATCCATCATCAAGATGAGATAACTACATATACAATCTAAACCAAAAGTATTATAGCTAAAAAAGCATAGATAAAGAAATCTAATAGCATTAATCTCTAATATCATTAGATAAATCTACCAACTTTATGTCCTCGTATAGAAATACCTAAACATGTATCATTCCATCGAAATAAAATAATGAAAACTTTAAAATTTCACCCTTACAATAATTAGTCATGATTAAACAAAAAGACTCCAATCATAAATGAGAAATATAAAACAAAATCACTTTTAATTCACTCATTTTCTTGAAGACTAGGGCACACTCACTAAATGTGGGCATCCTTTTCCAACAAAGATTTCCATCGAGAGCAAATTAGGTGTCTCCGTCTTATTTTCCTAATACGTTTCCCCCACATAGGTGGAAGAGGCTAGTAAATGCATGAATCTTTTAAGTGGGATGCTGATACCATCAACCATATCTTACCTCACTTTCTCACAATCTAAGGATTTTGTCCCTCCTTGCTGATGTGATGGATGTATTTCAGCGAAAAAACTAATTCTAATTCCACATTTTGTGAGCGCTAACTTAAAAAGTAGATGAATTAGAATGTTTTAGGTTCTTTGAATTCTCTAGTGATTAGTAGTTATTTTTAATATATATATTTTTATAAGTTCTATAGTTAACAAGATGTTTAAATAGTTGTTGAAAAGTGTAGATGTTAAGTGTACTGTATTTAATATGATCAATATTCTTAGATTTCTCTTCTTAATATGAAATTTATATCCGCAACATCCGTTATCAATAATTTTAAAAGACCATATTATAATTTAACATTTCTTAATAAATTGTATTTTTCATATTTCATTTGTACTTATTATTTATTTCTAATATATTTAGTTGAATATCTTTCAAATTTAAGATGGTTTTTCTAACATATGACATTTCTCTGTTAATAAGCTTGATTGAAAAAATATTTATGGTAGAAAATATGCTACTAAGAAAACTCAGTAAATGTTGTTTCAAATTTAGAAGAAATATTTTGAATAATGCATATTTCAAAACAAAATGGCCAAGGTAGCAAATTTTATTTTAATTCAAATGGAAATTCAAATCACTAGATTTGACACTCAAAAGACGTTAATAATATTAATAGGAAGTGGAGATTATTGAAGTCAAAAATAAACTTAGCGATGATGTTCAAATAGAGTTAACAAGCTACAGAATTGCCAACAAGATTTCACATACCTTGTAGTGCCTCTCATGTTTACATTTCATTCCATGATTATTTTCACCTAACAAACACTTTGATTATTATTACTTGTTTATTTGCATGATGAGATGCTTTGACAACTAGAAATTATTTTGATTATGAGTATCACAACTACTAGATGTTAGATGATATTTCTATTTAGTTTGATCATATCTGCATGATGATTCTAGTGATGTGACATCATGCTTTATGATGATACCTGGTTTATCGAGACTTGGGTTGTGGTTTATATTTTATCAAATAAATGTTACTAGACTCATTCTTGGTGTGCTTTAATGTTGTGGATATCATTCGTTTACCTTCAGTTCATACATGTTCTTATGCCTCAAAATGATTATTTAAATGCTTTAATTGAAAAATTATATCATGTGATTATACTTTATTACGTTGTACAGCACTACTGCTATGTGTCATTGTCTATTGGTGCTAGTACAAAGTGGGAACAAAGTCGTAGTCACTTGTTTGTGAGATCTACATGATGCCATGTTCTCTTTCAACATGACAATGTGTTTGTTTGTGCTTCAAATATATATACATTGAGCAACTGCACTTGATGTTTGCTTGTTTATTGAATAGGTATCGTGTGCATTCACCCTTATTACAAAATTTGTGTTTATACATATATCCATGGGAGTGGCAGCAAGAGTTAACTTGGATTTGAGTATTCATGTTGAGCCAATGTCATCCATGTATGGGTGACATATCTATATTATTGTTATTATTAACCCTCTGATTATTATGGTAAATCTGGATTCATAATGCACTATGTCCTTAGACTCATGAGCATGTCTATGCATTTAGGGTTTCACAATTATAACATAAAATATTATTTAAAATATTGATTTAATTGAATGCTTAGGAGATTTTAATTATCAATTTAATTTATTTTATTTACCTACTAATTTATCGCAATCAAATTTAAAATGCTAATTTATAAGTAACTTTAATAAAAAGTACTTATATTAGGGAAAAAAGGGTTTTTACGACTCTCACTTTTTATTATTGAGTTGACAAATTGGAGAGTTTGCCCCAAATCCCTCTTTGAGGATTTTATTGATTTGCTCAATGTAGGAGATTGGCTCATCATATCATTTTAGGATAGATTTATTGGATTAACAATGTGATTCTCCTTCTTTGTCATGGTTTTCATTGTCTTCAAAGTCTTCTTTATCTCTTTCTTGTGTTTCCTAGTTTCAAACTTTTGGTGAGAGGTAGGGCTCTCATGTTTTTAATTATTTACTCCATTTCTTTGCATTTTGTTGATTACTAAATGATTGGAGGTTGAGAACTAGTGTTCCCCTCCATTTTTATGAAATTACAAAGACCAATTGGTCAAGTATATGTTTATTTATGTTAATTATGTTTTCAAAATGATTTTTTTGGTAATGTTATGTTGTTTAAATTTTCATGTATGCCCAAAATGGGAGTATTATTAAATTTTTGGTAGTTTCACCATATTTTGGAAGTGGGTTTTTTATTTCATCAAATTCCAAGGTGCTTGGTTTTGGGGCATTTCTCCTATGCCTTGTTATACATGTCACCTAGACTTGAGCAACAATTTTGTGCAATAAGTTTAAATGGTAGAAATGGATTATCCTCCATATTTCCATTTATCTTATCTTTTCACTTTCTTGATTTTGGATTCATTGGAAAATCTATACTCCCAACAAGATTATCGAAAAAGTGTAATTTATTACTTGGATCTTTTGATTGCATTTCTCAAATCCAACCCTTGCATATGAATTTATCATTGTTTCATGTGGAGTTTCTTGTACCCACCCATGAGCACATGTGTATTCATATGGAAGGATCTTGTGAGACCCAAACTATTAGGTTTAGGCCAATTGAGTAATTGATCATTTGGGGGTCAGATTGAGAACTTGCAATGCCTTGTGGAGCTCATTGTATGACAAGAAGGATATGTAGGATATAGGGGTGGATTGTGTTGGAAATATAAGAGGAGTAACTGAGAGGGGAGGGGTGAATCAATTACTACTAAAATAAATCTCAGATCCCTTAGATGTCAGTACAAAAATGCAAACTGAAAATGGAATACTGCTAAAGCTTAGTAAACACACATAAAATGTTGTAACTCAATAATAACTGAATTAGCTTGGTAAGTGCTTAACATATAAACGTTTCAATGTTGTTTGTGATTACCATTACTTTAACTTAGTTGCAAACATATAAAAGAAAATAACATGAACACATTTGACACCAGGATTTAACATGGACGCCCAATTTGGGAAAACCACCAATTGCAACTAGTTACCAATTTCACTCTTCTGAAGTAAGCCCTGTTAGGAGCCAACCTTGTTAAAGGTTACAAAACACACTATTAGGTGTGACCCTACTAGAGGATTTAATCACCCTGTTAGGAGTGGCCTTGTTAGAGGTCTTGAGACAATTCAATAGAACTACCACCTTGTTAAAGGATTTGCAAATAGTTGTTAAGCCAACTCTGTTAAGAGATTTAGATCACTATTATAATGGTTAGAGAGTAACAATGAAATGACCTGATTTGAATGCAATTGATTTGCTGATTACAGATCTGTGTTTTGGCTTGTACTTGATCCTTCTTGATCAAATATAGCTTTGTTGCTCCATAAGGATAGTCTACTTATCCTTCAAATTCACTTCCTCTTCTCATCACTAAATCTTCAATAACATCTTCATGTATTACACACTTTGAAATCACAACTTGACCTTATACTTATATCTTCCATTTTGTCAAGTTAGCTCAAATACAACTTAGAATAATTGATATTCATCACCTTAGGCGGCTAGAATCAATAGATAAATCAATTAAGCTTATTATGCCAAAATAAGAAAATCCTTCATTAGCCAACCCAACTCGATAGAAACTAACTCAAAAATAATTTCCTTTGTCAACCAACAAAAACTTGGTTAACACTGCAAACTCACAAAAATCCTTTGGCAACTAAGTGAGCTCGATTAGCATTGGTTCCATCCAACTTTCCTTCATTAACCGAGTGGGCTTAGTTAATGCTCACTTTTTTCATCTTTTCCTTTGACACTCGAGTGAACTTGGTAGACACTGCCTTCTGAACTAGGCAAGTACAAGAGTGCTTGGTAGACACAAAAAACTATCTTCATTTCTCGAGTGAGCTCGACATAGACTGACTAATAATGATTATGAAATATGTGTAACATCAAAGACAATACACAATTGATCAATTGTATCCAACAGATTGGCCTCACAAAAATACCCCATCTTAGAAGTGGTTGACAAGGTAACTTGTGAATATTCTAAGATAAACAAAATTAAATACATGGGATAATAAAATTTAATATAACATAAGAGATCTACAGACCTAGACAATAGTCATGCATCTTGAGAGAGTTGGTGCAAGGATGGTGTGTTCATATGGTAGCCAATATTTCACAGAAGTTGGTGGTAGGGTACAATATGCAGCCTATTGAAGGAGTTGATTTACCATGTCCACTATATACAACTTGGGCTAGTACAAACTAAGCAACTACAGTCCACCAAAGCCCCTACATAGTTATCATATAGAGTGTTCTAACTAGTGACTTGATGTATTTCATTGAATTCATGATCATATTTGTACTTGTGTCATACATTATTTTGTGTGTATGTAAGCCTTGGATGTTTATGACTTATGTAATTGTGGTTAGGTCATTGTCTAGTGCAGAAGCATGCTTGCTATTTTGGATTCTTCTTTTTCACCATTTTGGTGTTTATACTAATGTATTGGAAAAGTGTAATATGATCATGACAACTTGTTATAAGGTCTTATATAACCAAATAGACTTATAGTAGGATCTAGGAGTCAATTTGACCACTAAGTCTTAAAGAGACCATGCTAGGTCAAAAATGGTCAATCTATGTAAAATCATGGTTCAAGTGTATAGTTGTTTTTTTGGGGCTATTAGGGATCCTAGGAGTATGATTTAATGGTTTAGATTCTCTCAATGTGAAAAATGAAATAGAACAAAGGTACATGACTAAAAGTTGTAAAAATTATCATTTTGCCAAAAAAGTTACAAATGCAATGTTGATGACTTATGTTCAAAAAGTTGATCCAATGACTAATTGATTGAAAATAAGTTAAGGCATGTTTAAAATGGAGTGAGATGGTTGATAATGATTATTCCAATACAAAAATTATGTGCTTTGGAAGTTAATAAATAATATTGGATCTTTTGCTTTAACAAAACTATTGTGTACATGCAAATTATCTATTGTAGACCTTTGTATGGATGAATGTCGATTCACAAAGAAATATATGTTTTTTTTGGAGAAATTACACTTAGTTATCTTTATTTTGGTTTTATTTTTTACATAACTTGGTGCAAGGATAAAATAAATCTAATAAATTTAGTGATTGTGGGTCTACAAACTTTAAAACCTAGGATTCGGAGTAGAAAATAGGCAATTTATCCTTAATCCATGAGTAGAAAATATTTCTCTTTGGTGTCATGTAATATTTATATGTACATTTTATATTCTTTTGGGTTTGGGGTCAAAAGTAAAAGAGCCATTTGATGGAAGAAGACAATTAAGGATAAGCATCTTCATGTGACCAACCAGAAAATAGATGAAAAAGGTGGATTGTGGTAAGGAATGGAATGTGGTGGCCAAGTTGTAGTTAGGAGAGATGTTGAAAAGGTCAAATGATGCTATGGATATGATGCAAAAAGAATCCAAGGGTACCCCTATTGAAGGTAAACTGGATCCCTACAAATAACCATAAAATGGAAACACAACAACAATGCAAGATCTGATACCAAATCACAACTCTTCATTCATAAAATAACTAATTACATGCAATACACACACCTATAAGGCCTTTCGAGTTAGGTCAAAATAAAACAAAAATTACAATAATAGTTTTGCAATATCCAACAAGATCCAATCCAAACACTACTGCAAGCTAGCCCAAATCTGCACTCTGGAAGAAAACCACCAAGGAAATCTTAGCTTGTGCTTGCAAGACCACCAAGAAATCTCCTAGTTTTTAAGCCTCAACCACTAGCCCTTCAAAGTTTGCATCCTCTTCTCCAAGACTGATGATCATTATGCCTAAAGACTCCTCAAAACCCTCTACTTATATCCAACTAAGCCACAAGTCAACCCAGCTCATTACAAATTAAATTAAATCCCTTTCATTAAATATATGTTGAGCCACAAGTTGGCTACAAAAAAAATTAAATACCCAACGTTAGATACAATGTGAATTAAATGCAAAAAGTTGGCTCATAGACAACTAGGCACCTACAAGAACCAAGACCAAATTGAGAGTCAGAGAAACCAAGCCGAGCATCAACAAACTCCCAAGCATTGTCAAGCTCTCAGTGTATGTTGAGAATAGTATCTATCAAGAAACCAGCCTATGTCAAGAAGCCAATACATGCCAAGCACACAGAAGACACCAAAGCTCCAACAACAACCAAGCCTCCTTCAATGACCAAACACCTCGGCCAAAACTAGACACTTCAACAACCGAGCACCACTGTTAGGTGACCAAGTCCACAACACTTAGCTAAAATACCTCCAATCATTTAGGATTGTTTAAAAACCTAGGATGCTCCTTCATCAGACACCCTAAGTTCAAAAAGATATTCTCAGTAGTTGGCGCATCATCTTTTGGGATTCAACACATAAATCCCAAACTAGTTCTTCAAATACATATCCTCAAAGTCCTCAACTTGTACACTCTTTCCCTTGTTCTTCTTATGCTTCTTCACATCCATCTACAATTTCCTACAAGTCTAATTTCAATGCTAATCTCCAACCTTCTCATAATCCCTCAACTCAACTTGACTACCAATACTCAGGCTCTTCCTACCGAGCTCTTCATTCTGCAAAGGAATCAGGGAATGCTTCCTACCACCTTTGATAATATTAAACACATTCTTGACACAATTATGCACAACCCTACAATCATATTGCCAAGGTCTAGCAAACAAAACATGAAAAATTTTCATGTCCATAATATCACACAACACTTGACCCTTATACTGCCCAATCTGGAAATCAGCAAGGCATTTCTCCCTCACCTCTAAAGCATGCTCACCTTGCAACCAACCAATCATATAAGGATAAGAATGTCTCACTCTCTTCAAACCAATTTTCTAAACCATCTCCTCAGTAGTAAGGTTGTGAGTACTACTATCAACCATTTTGCCCCCCCTTGCCCCTGTGTTTTTTTCAATGTTGACCAATCCCATGACAAACCCAAGGTGGTAGCCATGTCTATGTTCTTGAATTATTCATAATTTCCATGCAAGCATGATAGGGATATGTGAAAAACTTTTTTCTTTCTTTTATATCCCTAAGTTTTAAAATTCCTCATATTCCATGTTATGTTCTTATGAATATATCAACTCATGATGATGCGACTGCCTTCCATCACTTTCTCACTCTAGTTTATGCCTTAACCACAAGATCGGTTACAAAGGTGCAAAAAAGTTAGGATTATAGTTAGTTGCATGATCCTAGACCATTTTCAGCTTAAAATGTCTAAAGGACTTGCAATCTTCCAAACCATCATATCTCAATAGATCAACGCCTCAAATTTTAAAAGCGTCTGAAGTTTAATGAAAGTGGGCAAATGGCAAGCTACCACGTGGACAAAGTGGGACCAATTTTAATTGGCAGGCTACAAAAGGGGATGTGTTAGAGTAGTGATAGATTAGCAATTCTTGATCAATTGAGGATGTTGACTATGCTAAGGGAACATTAGTTATATTGTGATTGTTACATCTTGTTAGATCGACGAATAGTGTATTCCTGCTTTTTGAAGTTGCACGAAGTTTAGCTAAAGCGAGAATATGAGCTTTTGACACATATCATGGTGGGGCCAAGCACATGCAGACTCCATCACATCATTGTAATGGTCAGTTTCAAAGGAATTTCTAGTTATAAATGCATCACAGCTTCAATCAAAATCATTTCTTTGAAAAGCTTCAAGATTCCAAGTTGTGATGTTGCAAAGGTCAACATCTTCAGTCAATTTCAATGTTCTCACTCCATTTCAAATGATTAAAGTTGGCCCATGGTTAATGCTACAAAATACCAAAAATCTTTAAGTACCTAGTCAAGAAGTTAAATGCTAGATTCTAGGTTAGGGTTGCGAAGTGGAAAAAGCCTTTGGTCGCACTCTTGCAAGGTTAGGATGTGGGTTAAAAGCTTAAGTTGTGATGCTATGAATGATAATGTTGACAATTAGAATCATGACAACCGCAATGTCACACACATTTCATGTCAACATATGGCTTAGGTTGTGAAGGGGTGACAAGGGAAACTAGATCGCTTCACACCATCACGTGATTAAAGAGTGGTTAAGTCCAAACCATGGTGAGGGTGCAAAGTGGTCAAATTAGAAGGCATCGCAGGATCGCAACAATTAATTGACCAAAATGATTTTGAGCTGCGAAACAATGAAAAGGCATGAAATAAGGCATTGCAGTTTCACAAGGCTATGTAGTTAACAAATATTTTGAGTTGTGAAGCCACAAACAGAGGAAGAGACAGGTCAATATAATTTCTTGAAAGACACGATGATTTGGCAATATGTTTCAATGATATAAGGCCAAGTGGTGAGGTTGTCTATTCAAACGATGACACATTTGACTTGGCATGGTCACAAACATGGTATTGAGAAGATCTTTAATAGTGAACATATCTTTTGATCTCTTGCAACCACTCTTTGGTTCTCCCCATGACTTGTAAATGCATATTTTATCCTCTCGCTACTTGGTTATCCATCTACTCAACCAAAGCAGTGATGGCTACCATTTTTATCTCTTCAAAGCTTGATTTATATGCAAAGATCATATTTTCAGCATGGAGATGTGCATCTGATCATATTACTTTTTGATTCTCAATTAATGCTCTCCTCTACAATTTTAACTCCACCTAGTTGGGGTTTGAACTCAATGCAGTATCAGAGTTATGCCTAAACTCTATAAAAGGTAGTTGTAAATACATTTTAGTGGTTCTCCTCTATTCTATTATGTCTACTTGCAGTAGCCTTGTGCTCTGCAGCTATATTCCTTGCCTTCTATTAATGAAATAGCTCTCTTCTTTACCTCTTCTTTCCATTCATGATTCGTGCATATATTTTGCCATGTTTTGAATGTTTCTTTCTAGTTTTTTTGAGGTTGTATGTTGTGTCCAAATTGTTGATGCTTATTGTATTGTGAAGATGTCTTTCCATTCAGCACTTGAATAGTTATAAACCTGCATATGAATTCTTTGAAAGTAGAATGGAGTTAAGATCTATGTATCTAGACTTTTTGTTGATATTTTTTGCATACAAGGGAAAGGTTGTAATTGTTTCAATTTGGTGAATCACCCCACTCTAGATTAGATTGGGTAGTTTTATTTCATGCATCTCCTTCTCCCTTTTCCTCTCAAGCAGTAGTTAGGTGAATCCTAATTGTAAGGAAGCTAACCTTCTCCAAAGACTCAATCTCATAGTTCAAGTCCCACAGCTTGGAGATTTTTTCCATGTTACACAAGGTCATTTGAGGGTCATACCACAAGCAAGGGTACATAATTTTGTGTCAAAACCTACCACTATCTGTAATCACCTTGGAAACTTTACCACAAGACTTACAAGTAGTCTTGTACAAAACAATCCTCTAACAAGAATCCAATGTCCTCTGACCAACCAACACTCACCGAGCTAGTAAACTCTCTCCTTTCTCAGGCTGATTGTCTTGGACTAAAACCTCATTCACAATAGAAACTTTCCTCCCATGAGGAAATTCAGATGACCTATGACCTTCTACACTCAGTTTAGCCTTTACCGAACTATCCTACTTCTCCTTTCCTCTAGCATTACTTTGATATTTCCTCTTCAACTTATCTTCTACCTTTAGAGCATACTAATTAGCATCTTCAACCAAAAAAATATTCAACATATCAACCTCATCTTGAATATTGAACCTCAAACCATTAATATACCTAGCTACCTTTTTCTTTGACAATTCTCCATGCCCAAACTAAATAGTTAACATAGAGAACTCCTTGGTCTAATCATTCACAATCATATCCTTCTATATTAGATTTGACAATTTCTTAAGCAACTCAAGTTCATAATTAGCAGGAATGAACTTAGCCTTTAACTTAGTCACCATTAACCTCCATCAAGTGATCTTCATTTCACCTTCCTCCTCTCTGTCTCTTTACGATTATTTCCACCAAAAAGTAACATGTCCTTTCAAATTAGTTTGTGCCAACCTCACTTTTAGTGGTTCTTCAATATCCTCAAGCTCAAAGTAGTATTCCAATTCACTAGTCTAATCAATCAGGTCTTCGAGAGTCAAAGTAGCTGAGAAATTAGAAACCTCCATCTTATGTTTCATCCTCAACTGAGATCTAGGTCTAGCAAACTAACCAATTTTAGTTCCAATAGGTCTCTCCACATGATTAGTTATGTCCTCACCATAGTTGGGACTCAAAATTGCCTTCTCGATTTGAGTACCATTCCAAGCTTTTGAGTCCTATAAGCGCATTTTAATGCATGTGTACCCAACTATCTATTTCAGGCTTAAGAGGTGTTTAATGTTTCTAACACCTTGCATTCAGCATATTCATGCATCCCATGAAGATAAATTTCCATTCCGGGTCATTCCATGAAGTTTCATTTTTAGCAATGTCCAAATTTCCATTTTTGCAAGTGTTAAACAACGACAAGAGGCCTAGTTTGCATTTGAATATCTTTCACTCGATTATGTTTCATGACTTGTTGCTTTGGAAATGTTTAATATGCATATCAAAGAACCTAAGTTTTAGAATCAAAGTCATTTTGACATGTTTTGTCTAGGTTTTGAATCCCTCAAAGTTGGTTGTTTATTTTTATCATGTTAATGTAAATTGTTCAAAATTCTGGGAGGCCCTATTTGACCAATTATAACTTTGACCCAATTGATTGAAACAAGACAATTTCTTTTGAATTGCATTCTAGAGGTTAGAGACTTGTTATGTTTCAATTTTGAGCTTATGGAAAATTTGTTTGATCAGTTTTTGAATGTGATTCCATTTGCAATTTGTAAAGTTTTACTGGTGTCATGAAGTGTAGACTGACCGGTACCCTTGTTCAGGATGACATAACTCTGAACCCATGATAGGTGAGATCAAATGGATTATAACATTATGTTCTACTCTAAAAATTCTTACTCTAAAAATTCTTTAAGTGTTCCAATCTACAAGTTTTGGCAAGTCTTGCTATACACTTTCCCAGGTCCATTCTGTTTGCAAAAATCACTTTTCTGCCACTATTTCCAGTTTTGCAAATCTGAGTAGCCCACTTTGACCCCTCACCAAATTTTCCCTATTATTTTTCATGAGCCTAAATCATATATTTGTACTCTCCTCGTGATAGTAAACTAGTGCCCTAGTTTTTGTTTCTCCAAGTGCTAGTTTGTCCTATTTTTGAACCCAACACCAAATGTGATTTATGGTTTTCTAACATGTTTGCTTGTAGGAAATTTTGAGAAGAAAACTTTGATGGTCAATATCTTTTGACTAAGAATTCATCATGAGACAAGATTTTGCAAGGTGTAGGAGTGTGGAATAAAGAATTAGCATGTCTGATTTCAAGGCTCAAGTGTTTTGATCAATTTTTAAGGCCAGTCAAAGGACCCCAGGCAAAAAATTGGCAATCAGAAAAAAAGAGTTAAAATAATTGTTAATTGATGGTTTAGTGGTCAAATGGTTTTTAGTCAGTGTCATATTTCAGTAGGCCAGTCTAAGATGTCAGTTGTTTGAAAACAAAAATCAAAATTAGTCAGGCCACCGTGTGACCCGACTCCTATGATCATTGTATGGCTTTTCAGTGCAGTTAAGGTCCATAAGCCTTGTTGAATTGCAAAGGTGGCTTAGTCTTAATGGAGTCCCAGTTATTAAAAATATAAGTGCTTAGGAAGCCAAAGGGAGGAGTGATTGGAAGTCACTAAGAAAGGAGTACCTAATATACATGGCACAAACTTAGATCTGCTTTCATTGTATAGTCAAGTCACTACATGTGGAGGATTTAAGAAAGTTATCAAGGAGAGAAGGTGGAAAGAAGTGGAAATTATTATAAAACTCTCTAGCTCAAATTGTAAATCCTTCATATATACTTTGCAAACATTTATGGAGACCTCCTTTACCATTTTGAACAAGTTTATTATTTTAGAGTGCAGAGATAACTTGCTCCACCTCCTGGTCCATTGCATGCTCCTTGTCCTTCTAGGAGATTCAATAACAACAAAATTTCATATTGTCCTCAAGGTCAATCAAGAAAGAAAAGGAAGAATGGTCCCTCTAATATGTATGGAGTGAATCCTAGTGCTTGCATTAGGAAAATTGTTACAGGATCCATGTTGGAATTACATTGGGAAAGGTAAACTTTTGAGGGATGGGCAGTGTGGTGTGAATCAGTAGTAAAAACTTAGACCCATAGAAATTTCACCATACATCCATCCCATGCATTCAATGAGTAAACAAAAATGACATGTAAATCATATATATCTAAAACATGTAATCAAGTAAACATTGACACATATATGACACCAAAAATGATTACCCAGAAACCCTCCAAGTGAGAAGGTAAATTTGGGGTGGGGATGAAACCCACAAATCTTCACTACTATTGTAATAAGGTGTATCTAATGAAGGTTACAATGTTTTTATCATGAGACATGATCTACCCTATTAAAGGCTTATAAAGACTATTAGGTCTCACCTTGTTAGAGGATTTCAACACCCTGTTAGAAGTGTGCCTTGTTAAAGGACTTCAACTCACAATTAAGTAAGCACCCTGTTAAAGAATTTCAATACAACCTGTTAGGACTACTATGTTAAGAGATTTTGACTGAAATCACCTATTAAAATGTATCAGCATTGATCCTTCAGTTAGCACTTGATTGCTTGATAATAAATCACCTCTAAACTAATGTCTTCTTAATCCTTCTTGGTCAGATATCTCTTTGTTGTATACTCTTTTCTTTCCTCTGTTCTGCTCTAACTGATTCTGCAATGTAGTCTCACTTCATAACTCCTTAGCCACCATGAATGCTTTATTTGTGCATGAAAAATTCTCTATACTCAGCTTCAACACCTTACACACTCGTTGAAGAGTTTAGGGTTCGTCCTCCTTAAGAAGACTTTGGTGACTTAGGGTTAGGTATGAATCTATAGCTAAGATTCATCCATTTTTCCTCTTAATCCTTCCTATTTTCTAATTGGCTACATGTAATTGCATTGGGAATCCAACTTAAGATTTGTCCTTATCTCCAAAATATCATAATTCATCCTTAAGTTGGCTCAAAAATGGTTTACATAGTTGTTTGTGCCTTTACAAACAAATATGGCAAAACTATCTTACTCGACACTTGAAGTCTCTAATGCTCAACATATACTAATCTTTATAGTGTAACTTGACATATGTATCACTTGGCATCAACTGTTCATTCGGCTCCTGAATCACTCGGCATACACTATCTACTTGACACTTGAGTGACTCGACACATGAGCGGCTTGGCATTCACTGTGAACTTGGTATGCTCTATGTTTTGGTTGACATATGTTACTTGTTTAGAATGAACTAAGTAAATAACTTAAGTGTGTTGACACTCACTTGTCAAAACCAATCTGTGATCAACAATCCATTGATAAAATCTTTGATAATAGATACTTAGTAGTTGTGGAACATGTTTATGCTTGCCCTAGGCTCTGGTATCAGTTAACGAAGCCTAGACATCAAGAACAATGGGATGCCCACCCTTTCATATTTTTTCCCAAACATGGATGTTTTGAGCAAGTGTTGTATGAAATGATGAAGGCATGTAAGAGGAATTGTGAGAGTGGAAGTAAGCCAAAAAGTTGGTCCCTTGTCAAGTGTTATGTTCATTCACTGCTATACCCAAGGCATAGGGGCTTGCAGATTAAAAGGATACAAAGAAGCATGAGCCAGATAGAGACATTAGTAGTTGCAATGAAAGCTATTCAAACATTAGTAGAATCTTCCCCACAAAAACACTATATGCACCCGACTCATCGAGAAGATTGCATTCTTTTATTTACTTTGGCTACATAAAGCTTGCACTGCAAATGTCACATTACCCTCAAAGTCCTCCATTAAGATGATGGATTGGGATAACTAATATTAAAGCATTAGCTTTGCAAGGAATGTTTCAAGAGACATAGGACTTGAGATGGCAGTGTCTAAAGAATGAAGAGGGTAGCCACATCAATAAAGGAATAGGAGCATGAAGCTTTGATTTTTTTTAAAGGGTGGACTAAGTGCATTAGAGAGATGACAAGAATCTACAGCAGAGCCAATCTCGTGGAATAAGGAGAAGAAGGAGACGATACTAGTAGAATGATCTCCAACTTTTCTTTTGAGCGTCCTGCTAAAGAAATTCATACCAAATTTCCCAAGTAAAGCGTACTGAGAAAGAAAGTAGTCCACAACACTTTTAAAATGTAGATTGAAGAGAATGGCATGGTGTTGGAGGAGTGTTTTTGATAGAGAAGAATCAAATGTAGGAGCTAACAATAGAGAAAATTGCAAATGATGAGTAATAGGAGGCCCACAAGTAAAAAATGAAGGGGGAACAAGCAGTTCCATTTATCCCACATTCATTGGGTATGGGAATTTTTATGTTTTCAAATACTTGAACACACCATAGCATGGTGTCTCAAAGGCTCACGCCTTTTGAAGCACAAGGCTTCTCATGTGGGGCCCATGGCCACCTGTGAAGAAATTTTGAACAAACATGTTGCTCATGATGATAATGTCAGATGTTGACGTGGAAATTTGAACAAACCACAAGTAATAATGTGGTAGACCAGAACAATGAATTTGATAATGACAGGTGGAAAGGGTCCTCCAGCTTAGTGTAGAAATTGAGGCAGTGAAATGGCAGATAATGACACATGGTGCAAGGTCACTATGTCACTAGTGACATGGTGGTGCAGAGGTGGCATAGCGACCAATTGCCACATGGGAGGGTTGACGACATGGTAGGATGACATGACATTGCTGACTAGGCAATGATGTGGTGGGAGGTGCCACATGTCACGGCATCACTATGTCGTGATTACATGGTATTGTGCTGACTAAGATAGGGACATGGTGACCCAATCAAAGGCTGCCACTTGGTAGAGAAACTAGAAGGACATGGCAAGACAAGGACCAAGGATAGTGACACATGGCACCAGGGTGGCGAGTGTCAAATGACTCTGCAAAGATGGACCAATCCGATGGTGACACATGTCCAATTGGTCAAACCTAGTTTGACTTAGATTGGTAATTAAGGGGAAATTTTCAAAATTCACAAAATTTAGAAAGATGAGAGATATTTTACAACAACAGGGAATGAATATTTAAGTGTACACATGTCATTTCTAGATCAGATACAAGATTTCATTCTTTTCCCATATTTCTCTCTCTTTCTGATTCACTATAAAGGTTCCAATTCTGGAGAAAATTTCTCATTGTTGTGATACCATGTAGATTCCAATCGTGAGTTTTCTCAGTATTGTGAGACCAAGGTTTCACCTTTGATGTGTTTTTATTACTATGATACCATTCTTCAGCATATTTCTCTCTTGTATGAACAACAATAGTTAAGCTAATATAGATAGTTTTGATCTATTTAGTAGTTTCATTAGTTGTTTGCATGCATCTAGAATGAATAATTTCAAAGAAATGAAGACAATGAGCAAGAATCTCCTTGGTTTCATTCTAATTCTCAACTCCTATCTCTATAATCTGTAATGTTTTGAGGTTTAGGAACAAAGAACTTAGACCTATTTGCATCCCCGTAAGGTTGTATGTCTGATATGTTTTTTATTATTGGAACAAAGGGCCAAGTAAATGCTCGATGTATTTGATATGGTTGATGGTTATAGAAGGATACTTCATGAGAATGAGGTATTTATGAACAATGATGTCTAATTCATAAAGTGGTAAGATAGATATGATATCTTGATGTATGGAATATCTCAATGGTATCATAGATGTATGTGTGTGATTCGTGGAACTACCCAATAGATAAGGCACTAATCATCTACAAGATCAACTTGTTCTTATTGTTGCATATTTGGGGATTTTTTGAAATCAACTTTATAATCATCCATTTCCTTTTCTATTTAAGAGCTAAAAGGATGCCCTCGCTTAGCTTATCAATTTCTTAGGTCATGTAATTCGTTATTTCATGTCTATGATCTTTGCATAAGTACAAAATATATAAGGATTTAATTTGTTTTGTTTAGATTCAGTCTATGCTTTGAATATTGGTACCATATGAAGAATATAATAGGTCCACCCACCTAGGTTTTGTATAGCTTGAAGTAAAAGAAGGGTCTAGCGTTATAGTTGGCCTAGTTTCTGAAAAGATATGTTGCAAATGGCAAGTAGCTTCCCCTAGATGTATTATGTTCTCATCGGGGTAATTTGAAACTGTGACATTTCAAAACACCAACAACCACTAGATCTAGCAATTTCAAGGTCTTCAACAACATCCTCATAGCCATCTTCAATACCCAAATACAAGGTACACCACCTAAGGCAATCACTAATTCAGCAATCATGTCACTCTTCGTCAACGCAATCTCAAATTTGAGTTATGATTTAATATTTTTCCAGATCCTTTCTTCCACGACATCACTAAGATCATCAATTTCCCTAGGGTCCAATCTTCTACAAAGCATCTTCCAAAATTTTCACAAACCCTAAACAATAGATCCACAAATCCAAAAGATCAGTCAACTCCACAAGATCAACCTTCACCCAAGTCTTGGCACAAACTACCTCAACTATAGTGATCTGTCCACACACTCAGGATCACACTCTGATACCAGCTGATGCAGTAAAAATCCAACAATACTCATATTGGAGGTAAACTAGATCCTTGCAAATAAACACATAGTGGAAACAGAACAAAAATGTAACAATAATGCAAGATATGATACCAAATCACAACTCTTTATTCATAAAATAACTGATTACATGCAATATCTCTAGCTATAAGGAATTATGGGTTAGGGCCAAATATAAAAATAATTACAATAATAGTTCTACAAGATCCAATCCAAACACTGCTCCCACCTAACCCAGATCTACACTCTGGAAGAAAACCACCAAAGAAATCTTAACTTGTTCTTGCAAGCCCACCAAGAAATCTCCTAGTTTTCAAGTCTTAGCCATTATCCCTTCAAAGTTGGCATCCTCTTCTCCAAGAGTGATGATCATTATGTAGAAAGACTCCACAAAACCCCCTACTTATACCTATTTAAGCCACAAGTTGGCCCAGTTCACTACAAATTATATTAAATCCCTTTCATTAAATATATGTTGAGCAACAAGTTGGCTACAACACAAATTAAATACCCAAAGTTGGATACAAAATGAATTCAATGCCAAAAGTCATCTCATAGATAAATCGACACCTACAAGAACCAAGACTAGACTGAGCGTTAGAGAAATCAAGCCGAGAAATGACAAACTCCTACGCACTATCAAGCTCCCAATGCATGCCAAGCATAGTATTTTTTCAAGAAACCAACATATGTCGAGCAACCAATACATGTCAAGTACACAGAAGATTTCAAGCTCCAATAATGATCAAACCTCATTCAATGACCAAGCACCTTAGCCAAAACTAGACCCTTTAGTGACTAAGCACCACTGTTTGGTGACCAAGTTCACAACACTTAGACAAAATACCTCTAATCATGTAGGATTTCTAAAAGCCCTAGGATGCTCCTACATCAGACACCCCAAGTTCAAAAAGATGTTCTCAGTAGTTGGAAGAACATCTTCTAAGATTTATCACATAAATCTAAAATTGGTTCTTCACGTACATATCCTCCAAGTCCTCAACCTGTACACTCTTTCCCTTGTTCTTCTTATGCTTCTTCACATATATCCCCGGTGTGCTATAGGTCTAGTTTCCATGTTGATCTCCAACCTTCTCAGAATCCCTCAACTCAACCTTGGCTACCAATACTTAGGTTCTTCCTACTGAGCTCTTCATTCTACAAAGGAATCATGGAATGCTACCTACCACCTTTCATAATAGTAAATACATTCTTGACACAATCATGCACAACCCTAAAATCATACTACCAAGGTCTACCAAGCAACACATGATAATTCTCCATGTCCACAATATGACAAAACACTTAATCCTTATACTGCCCAATCTAGAAATCAACAAGGCATTGCTCCCTCACCTCTAAAGCATGCTCACCTTGCAACTAGCCAATCCTATAAGGATAAGGATGTCTCACTCTGTTCAAACCAAGTTTCTTAACCATTTCCTAAACAACAAGGTTATTAGTACTAACACCATCCATGATCACCTTGCAAACTTTACCACCAGACTTACAACAAGTCTTGAACAAAATAGTTCTCTAATGAGAATCTAGTATCCTATAACCAACCAACACTCACTGAGCAATTAAAC
Organism: Cupressus sempervirens; assembly: GCA_028749045.1. Taxonomy (NCBI): domain Eukaryota; kingdom Viridiplantae; phylum Streptophyta; class Pinopsida; order Cupressales; family Cupressaceae; genus Cupressus; species Cupressus sempervirens. The sequence goes on from CM053784.1 coordinate 285,755,618, forward strand.
TCTGTCCTTTCTCAGGATGGCTATCTTGGACTACAACCTCATTCACAACAAAAACTTTCCTATAATGAGGACATTCAAATGATCTATGTCCTTCTTCACTGCATCTAAAACAACTACCTTTGAACTTACCTCCACCTTTCCTTCTAAGGAATCTTGTTTCACCTTTTGCACTTAGTTTAGCCTTTGTTGAGCTATCTTGCTTCTCCTTTCCTCTAGCATTACCTTGACCTCGCATCAAATTATCTTCTACCTTGAGAGCATACTAATAAGCATCCTCAACTAAAGAAATATTTAGCATACCAACCTCATCCTAAATATTGAATCTCAAACCATTAATGTATCGAGCTACCTTTTCCTTTGACAATTCTCAATGCCCTAACCAAATAGTTAACTTGTAGAACTCCTCAGTTTATAGTCATATCCTTCTATTTCAAATTCTAAAATTTCTTAAACAACTCAAGTTCATAATTAGTATTAATGAACTTAGCCTTTAACTTAGTCACCATTAACCTACATTTAGTGATCTTCATTTCACCTTCCTCCTCTCTACCTCTTTACAATTATTTCCACCAAAGAGTAGCATGTCCTTTCAACTTAGTTTGTGCCAACCTCATTCTAAGTGGTTCTTCAATATCCTCAAGCTCAAAGTATTCTTCCATTTCACCAATCCAATCAATCAAGTCTTCAAGAGTCAAAGTACCTAAGAAATTAGAAACCTCCATCTTATGCTTCAACCTCAACTAAGATCTAGGTCTAGCAAACTGACCAGCCCTAGTTCCAATAGGTCTCTCCACATGATCAGTTTTGTCCTCACAACTAGCTCCAGCAATTTCAAAGTCTTAAACAACTTCCTCATAGCCATCTTTAATTCCCACATGCCTAGCTACACTACCTAAAGCACTCACAATTTCAGCAATCATGTCACTCTTCATCAATGCAATCTCAAATCTGAATTATGATTTAATATTTTCTAAGATCCTTTCTTCCACAACATCACTATGATCATTAATTTCCCTAGGGTACAATCTTCTTGGAGGTATCATCCAAAAAAATTCAAACCCTAACCAATAGACCCACAAATCCAAAAGATCTCAATCAACTCCACAAGATCAACCTCCACTTGTAGCCTTCACCCAAGTCCTGTTGCAAACTGCCTCAACTTTGGCGATCTGTCCACACACTCAGGATCCCACTTTGATAGTATTGGATGCAGTGAGAATCCAAGGCTATCCCAATTGGAGCTAAATTGGATTTTTGGAAATAACCACACAACAGAAACACAACAACAATGCAAGATCTAATACCAAATCACAACACTTTTTTTGCAAAATAACTAATTAAATGCAATGTGCCTCACTATAAGGCCTTTTGAGTTAGGGCTAGATATAACAACAATTACAATAATAGTTTTGCAAGATCCAACTAGATCCAATCTAAACACTACTCCTAGCTATCCCAGATTTGCACTCTGGAAGAAAACCACCAAGGAAATCTTAACTTGTGCTCACAAGCCCACAAAGCAATCTCCTAGTTTTCAAGCCTCAACCACTAGCCCTTCAAAGTTCCCATCCTCTTCTCCAAGACTGATGATCATTATTCCTAAAGACTCCACAAAACCCCCTACTTATACCCAACTAAGACACAAGCTGCCCCAATCCATTACAAATTAAATTAAATCCCTTTCATTAAATATATGTTGAATTACAAGTTGACTATAACACAAAATACCCAAAGTTAGCTACAACACAAATTAAATGCCAAAAGTCAACTCATAGACAACTTGGCACCTACAGGAACCAAGACCAAACTGAGTGTCAAAGAAACTAAGTTGAGCATCAACAAACTCCAAATCACTACGAGCTTCTAGTGCATGTCAAGCAGAGTATCGACCGAGCAACCAACATATGTCAAGCAGCCAATACATTATGAGCACATAGAAGATATTGAGCTCCAACAATAACCAAGACTCCTTCAAGGATTGAGCACCTCAGCCAAAATTAGACCCTTCAATGACCAAGCACCATTGTTTGGTGACCGAGTCCACATCACTTAACCATAATACCTCCAATCATGTATGATTGCTAAAAGCCCTAGGATGCTCCTGCATCAGGATATGATTGAACAAACCAAATATGGTAGATTTTACAAATTGTCTTTGTATTATAGTAATTAGGTCTAATAGACATAATTTGAGGGTTTATGACTAGTTTGATCAGATGATATAGTTAGATTATGATACTTTGTTGTCCTATAGTGCTATGAAAAGGACATCCCTAAATGCAATATTTTTTAGAAGTCCTTTGGAAGGATTTAAAGAAAAGTGCATATTACTCTATACTAAGACCTAATAGATAATAGGTCATCTAGTAGGTCTTTGGGTATAGATTGAGTTATATGGTTTTAATGGTAGATTAAATGATACTGTTTATAAAATATTCAAATGTCTAAACATTGTATTGATGTGTTAGTTCCTATGATAATCTAATGGCCCACCCCAAGATCCTTGGAAACAAGGATAAACATAGACTAACATATTATTTTTAGTGAGAATTACATTAAAGTATGCAATTAAACTCATAAAATTGAACAAGAGATCACAACAGGAGATGAGACACCCAACTATTAGAGATCCTCAAGTGTCACTACTTACTAATGCACCCATTTCCATCTACATGAATTAATCATACAATTTAATTTCCAACTAATACGTAATAAGTAAGGTGAAACATAAAGAAAATTCATATGAGGGTTAAGATATGCAATATGTTATGGGCAATTGGGAAAATGAAACACCAAAAAGGGTATCTAAAACACTAATTTTCTCCTTTTGGTAATGCACAAAACTACCAAATATTTTTTGTATGAGAATTCACATTAGAGGGGTCTCGTATGAGGATTCTCACATTAATGAGTGAACACTAATATCATATGAGAATTCACATTAGAAGGTGTTTTCCTGTATAAGATTTCATTAGTAGCCAGAACATTGCCTTCACTCTAAAGGCCATAAATTTTGTGTCCAGACTCTGATTGACTTTGTTCAAAATGTGTTAGAAAAAAATCGACGAGTTATATGACATGGAGAATATTAAAATACCTTAGGGAATGCACATTTTTTATTCCATAAAAAGGAATCCAACCTAGGATAAGTAGGTTATCCTAGTTACCAAGATATGTACCAACATGGTGCCCTAAACAACAAATGAAAGGAGGATGTCAATGCCAATGTATGACATAAAATGAAAGATAACTCCACACCGTGGAGTGTCAAATCCACACATAAACACATAAATATGAAATCATAGCTCTATCATACTATCCATGAAGGTCCAAACTACACTAATTCATAATGATCATCAATACAATAATGAAAACATAAGCAACTTCGCACTATGAAATATAGATCCATTAGATGCTACCTCTAAACATGATAAAAAAAATATCAACAAGATAAATCAAAAGGGAAACATATTTTTGTGGTTTCACTACACACGCCCCATTTTTTACTTTAAAAATGGGGACCCCCTTTTTTTGGCTCAAAGAAGCTCGTTCCTAAAAATAGGGTTTTTTTCCAAGGTGCCTTAGGGAGTGAAAATTTTATAGTTCAAGTTTAGGACTCTAGTCAATTACATTATTTTTAACCCATAGCACCAATATACTGATGTTTATCTTTTGTGTAGGTCATCATGGCATCCTCACCATCCATATCACAAATAATTACCATGGTATTGCACATGCATTTTCAAAATAAGCACCTTGGGATTTCAGATAGAAGGAGGAGGAGTTCAAGTCTATGAAAATGATGGGCTATAAAGTGGGCCTAAATCATCAAAAAGATAAAAATAAGTACACTAAAGTGCTCCTAGACCTTGTTTAAGAAAAACCCAAAAACCATTTTTTAAATTGAGAACTTTAATTTTTTGGTGAGTTGAGCACCCTACACACTTCTTTGAAGGTGCGTGAGTGACCAAGTGCACAATTGTGAAGGTGTGTTGTTGTGCAATTTGAAGATTTGGTGAAGCAATTAACTCTACAAGGTGTGAAAGTGCATGTGTTAATTGTGAATAGAATCTTATGTTGTGAAGGTACATGGGTGTTTGACTACACAATTGTGAAGGTGTGCAAGTGAAAAAGTGTGCAGGTATGCAACTATGAAGGTGCACAAGTGAAAAAGTGTGCAGGTGCACAATTGTGAAGGTATGCAAGTGTGCAATTTAAAGATTTGGTAAAGGAATTGACTATTGAAGGTGCACAGGTGTGAAAGTGTGCAAGTGCACAATTGTGAAGGTGTGTAGGTGTGCAGTTTGAAGATTTTGTGAAGGAATTAACTCCAGAAGGTGTGAATGTGTGGTGATGCACAGTTCTAAAGTCTTGAAGCTATCCAAAGTCACAAAGATGCTAAGGTGTATAGGTGCGCAACTGCACAATTTGAAGATTTGGTAAAGGAATTGACTCAAGAAGGTGTGAAGGTGCACAATTCTAAAGTCTTGAAGATGCCTAAAGTACCAAAGATGCTAAGGTGCGCAAGTGCACAATTTTATAAAGTTTTGAAGAGAAAAGTACATAGGTGCACAAATGGGCCTAAATCATCAAAAAGATCAAAATAAGTACACAAGAATGATATAAACCCCCATTTGAGAAAAACCCAGAAACCTTTTTCAAAACTAAGAACTTTCATTTTTTGGTGAATTGTGCATCTAGAGAAGTGTGTAAGATGCATAATTCACCAAAAAATGGAAGTTGTTAGTTTTGAAAAATATTTTTGGGTTTTTCTCAAATGGGGCTTTATGTCATTCTTATGTACTTATTCTGATCTTTTTGATGATTTAGGCCCATTTGTGCTCGCAAGTGCACAATTTGAAGATTTGGTGAATGAATTATCTCTAAAGGTATGTAAGTGCACATATCTAAAACATCTAGAGGCCCTCCGAGGTCCTAAACATTACCATGGATTCCTTTTCTTCTGCAATAGCTAAAATCACACTCAAACCCATGACTTTCAAGTTCCAACGAATGCCCAAGAAGTCACACTTCATGATTTCCACAGGGAAGTGAGGATGAAGTAAGAAGATTTAGACTCTTTATCCCCTCAAGAAATCACCTCTACTATCCAAAATTTCAAATGGAAACATCCACACATCATTTTGGTTGAAGGTCAACAAGACCCATATGATGGAAACTGAAAATTGTGGAATTAGACAAATTGTCACCTTGGAAAATTGTGGAGTTAGAAAAATTCTCACTTTGGAAAATTGTGGAGTTAGAAAAATTTTCACTTCAAAAAATTGTGGAGTTAGAAAAAGTATTACCTTGGAAAATTGTGGAGTTAGAAAAATTATCACCTTGAAAAATTGTGGAATTAGAAAAATTGTCACTTTGAAAATTTGTAGAGTTAGAAAAACTTTCACTTTGGAAAATTGTGGAGTTAGAAAAAAATTTTCTTTCAAAAATTGACACTTAGAAGAATTTTTGGATGTTTGGGACCTATCACCAAAGTGCCCAGGTGTGCTTATTCCAAGGCGTGCTTTTTGGAGGTGCACTTTTCAAAGGTGTAGTGATAGTTTTGAAGAAGCAACGTGCCAATAGTTAATAGCCAATTTCTATTTTAGAGAGTTCCATGCATCAAAAAAGCATTTTGACGATAGTTCAACTCTCAAAGACACCTAGAGAAGGTCAAGCTTCCATTTTTAGAGCTCACAGTGACTCTCAGATCATCTCATGGATTCTATCTTCTTATCTCCTCCTTCTTTAATTGTTTTCAATCAGGTAAAGGCTCATGCACCCATTAATTGATATAAACAAGGGTGGAGACCTACTTATCACCATTTAGAGAGTCGATTTGTATGTAAATAGCATTATTTTACTAGTTTTTTAGCATGTGTTTGCATTAGAAGAGCTCTCACTCCTTAAAAAAAAGGAGGAGAGGGTTTCTTTTAAATACATGGATGTAATATTTACTCTAGGCCATTATTTTGATGTAATAATATATGCTATTGGTGCTCTCATTCTGAGTGTAGTTATTCTTGTTGTGGTCTGTTATTTTTGTGAATTCATGTTCATGAATAATAATAGAGCTAATGGTTTTATTGTATTGTTATAGTTGTGTGATCTTTTCGTTCTGGTATTTTCCTTGTGTTAACAACTTTCATTGTTGTGACAAATTGGAGAAAAGACATCTTTGTTCTTGCATAGTATTTTGTCTCGTATGAGTGCACTTTTTGTGGCCTCACAATTTGATGAAACATGAAACATCTTTTAGTTATTATTGAAGTTCCCATCAATGATTGCATCAATGGAGTTGAGGAAGCATTGCTCCTAATTTCATTGGTTTCCTACCAGATCCTTTTGATAATTTAATTTGCAGACATGTTATTATTTTGGCTTACGTCCATTAGGAATTTCCTTTTTAGCAATTTTCTTAAAATCTCTTGTTACTCTATCTACGTTATTCTCTTAAATTAATATCTCGGTTAAAATAGGAATTCATATAGTTGAATTGATATATTGCATTCATCATGAAACAAAAAATATAAAAATATATCTTTCTATGGTTACATTTCAGCAACAGGTATGCAAATTGGTTGGAACCAGCAACGGCCTCCTCATGAACATACACATTTATCTATAATTGAGTTATCTAGTAGGTTGAAAAACAACCATTCAAAACCTTAGAGTTGGTTATTGATCAACTTTTCAAGATACATCTTCAAAAGGATATTTCTCATTCAACATCGTGCAAAACAATAGAAAAACACATACTTTTGAATCCCTAAAGAATCCAAGTGAAGCATCAAGATTTGGTTTTGAACTAGAAGAAGGGAAACTCTATATAGTAGTCCACAATAGTGGTATAGATAGCTACACCTCCCAACCACATGACACTTGTAGGTCCACTCCTATGATGTTGATGGAAATAGTGATCTGGCCAAAAATAAAAGAATAATTTATTACATAGCTAAGAGTGGGGGAGGGTGAATCATTTATAACTAGTTATCCTAAAGGGCTTTAAGTCTTTCACAAACTTGAACTCTTTAAATTTTCATATCATTATCTCAATAAACATATCCACAAATAATTAACTTTATATATTGAATATTAGAGTAAACTTTCAGTGTATACCAAGTTGCAACAATAAATAGTAAACATGAAATAACATTTCTTAATAAATTGTATTTTTCATATTTCATTTGTATTTATAATTTATTTCTAATATATTTAGTTGAATATCTTTCAAATTTTAAGATGGTTTTTCTAAAATATGACATTTTTGTTAATAAGTTTGATTGAAATAATATTTATGGTAGAAAATATATTAATAAGAAAAGCTCAATAAATTTTGTTTCAAATTTAGAAGAAATGTTTTGAACAATGCATATTTGAAAACAAAATGGACAAGATAGTAAGTTTTATTTTAATATTAATGAAAATTCAAAACACTAGAATTAACATTGTAATTTAACATTTCTTAATAAATTGTATTTTTCATATTTCACTTGTATTTATAATTTATTTCTAATATATTTAGTTGCATATCTTTTAAATTTTAAGATGGTTTTTTCTAAAATATGACAATTTTGCTAATAAGCTTGATTGAAAAAATATTTATGGTAGAAAATATGTTATTAAGAAAAGCTAAGTAAATTTTGTTTCAAATTTAGAAGAAATATTTTGAACAGTGCATATTTCAAAACAAAATGGACAAGATAGCAAGTTTTATTTTAATTCTAATGGAAATTCAAATCACTAGATTAAGCACTCAAAAGGTATTAATAATAATAATAGGAAGTAGAGATTATTGAAGTCAAAAATAAACTTAAACTTAACGATGATGTTCAAATAGAGTTAACAAACTATAGAACTGCCAACAAAATTTGACATATCTTGTAGTGCGTCTCATGTTTGCATTTCATTCCATGATTATTTTCACATGAGAGATGCTTTGATTATTATTACTTATTTATTTGCATGACGAGATTCTTTGAGAACTAGAAATTATTTTGATTGCTAGTATCACAACTACTAAATGTTAGATGATATTTCTATTTAGTTTGATCATAGTTGCATGATGATACTAGTGATGTGACATCATGCTTTATGATGATATCTGGTTTATTTGTATTAAGACTTGGGTTGTGGTTTATATTTTATCAAATAAATGTTATTGGACTCATTCCTGGTGTGGTTTAAAGTTGTGGATATCAGTCTTTTACATTCAGTGAATACATGTTCTTATGCCTCAAAATGATTATTTAAATGCTTTAATTGAAATATTTTATCATGTGATTATACTTTATTACATTGTACAACACTATTGCTATGTGTCATTGTTTATTGGTGCTAGTACAAAGTGGGAATAGAGGCGTAGTCACTTGTTTGTGAGATATACATGATGTCATGTTCCCTTTCAACATGATGATGTGTTTGGTTGTGATCAAACTATTTATACACTGAGAAACATACTTGATGTTTTCTCATTTATTGAATAGGTATCGTGTGCATTCACATTTATTACAAAATCTGAGTGTGTACATATATCCATGACAGTGGCATCAAGAGTTAACTTGAGCTTGAGTATTCATGTTGAGCCAATGTCATCCATGTATGGGTGACATATCTATATTATTGTTATTATTAACCCTCTAATTATTGTGGTAAATCTGAATTCATAATGCACTATGTGATTAGACTCATGAGTGTGTCAGAAATAAACTTAGTGATGATGTTCAAATAGAGTTAACAAGCTATGGAATTGGCAACAAGATTTGACATGTCTTGTAGTGCCTCTCATGTTTGCATTTCATTCCATGACTATTTTCACCTGAGAGACACTTTCATTATCATTACTTTTTTATTTGCATGATGAGATGCTTTGACAACTAGAAATTATTTTGATTACGAGTATCACAACTACTAGATGTTAGATGATATTTCTATTTAGTTTGATCATAAATACATGATGATACTAGTGATGTGACATCATGCTTTATGATGAGACCTAGCTTATTTGAGACTTGGGTTGTGGTTTATATTTTATCAAATAGATGTTATTGGACTCATTCCTGATGTGCTTTAATGTTGTGCATATCTATCTTTTACCTTCAGTAGATACATGTTCTTATGCTTCAAAATGATTATTTAAATTCTTTAATTTAAATATTATATCATGTGATTATACTTTATTACATTGTACAACACTACTATTATGTGTCATTTTCTATTGGTGCTAGTACAAAGTGGGAATAGAGTCGTAGTCACTTGTTTGTGAGATCTACATGATGTCATGTTCTCTTTCAACATGAATATGTGTTTGTTTGTGCTTCAACTTGTTGGTAAACAGATTGGTTCTTTTTAATTTAACTCTAAAATGCCCAAATTTGAAAGAACAATTGGATAATCCATCTTCAAGTTGATAGATTTCCTCTGAATTGAAAGGTGCAGCTCCCTTATCAAATGATATTCAATGAATTTACTAGTTTCTAAACTAATTAGGTACGTTCTTAACTCAAGAACGAAAGAGGAAAACCAAGCCAGCCCTAGACATAACTAACTCAAGCAAATTTTAGTTCCTAAACCTAGCCAATACCAAGAACCCACAATTCCTATGAATTCTCCACATTGGTAATGCAATGATGTGGCTAATTATGCAAATGCAATGACATGAAATGAAAATAAAGATTTAACATCCTAATCTTTACAACATGAACTAATGACATTACTCTGATCTATCACCCATTCACTATTTGAATAAGAATGCAAGAAAGTGAATGGGTGATAGATCAGAGTAATGCCATTCATTCACAGTCACAGAGAGATTAAAAACAAGCGTGTAGGGAAATCTTGTCTTCTACTTAAGTGTGGGCTCTATTGGATTGCTTGGAATTATCATTCTTATTATCATGCATTTAGGGACATTAGATAATTGCTATGGTCATGGCATGTTCAAATACTTTTGGTATTGTTACGAGTGCTTTTCTTCTAGGATATGGTTTGATTGAAATTCCCAAGAGCATTTGGAGGACACAAATTGGATCTACCAATAGAAATTTTTATCGCATCGAGTTGCTAAAATGGTTGTTAAACTTAATGATGCTCATCAAGAACTCTCAAATACAATTGCAATTGCATAGGCTACTTCAAATCAAACATCCAAGCGAGATCCACTACATCCCTGTATGGATGTTATTGATAATATTCTAGTGCAAATGAGTAGAGAAGATCCAAACTTCAAACCATTGAGAGGAAGTTTGGAATAAAATGACATTGATTAGGATTTTGATAAAAAAAAATCAATGGCCACCCTTAAGTGTCAACTAAGAAGAGCTAGGGAGGAATATTATCGTTATAAGAGTGACTATATGAGCAATGTCTGCAAGGCCCTTGAACATGAGAACACAATTAAGAATTATGGACATGGCAGCTCCACAGATTGACGCTACATATCAAGTTTTTGTCCTCCTCACATTGGTTCTCTTGCAAAATACCTAGATGGGATGGAGTGGGTTTGGCGGCGTGTACTCAAATAGCAGCTTGAGAAAGTTCTAGCAGTTCTTCTACATTCTATGCCAGCTACCATTCTCTTAGTACAAGTCACATTATTGTCAAGTGGGGTTGATCTTTCCCTATTTTCTATCCTCATCAAAGCTATAGGAAAGCAAGAGATGCTAGTGAAGGTTACTGCATTCGTCCCACTAATATATATGTGCATCTGCACATACTATTCTTTTCAAGCTTGGAATGTTCATTTTTTTACTCCTTGACACCAAAACAAACAAGCTCTGTGAGCTTTCTTATGATATACTCAACGGTGGCTCGATTTAAAATTGAGGCTAAAGATGTTGGTGCTTTTGATCAATCTGGCTCAATAATCCTTTTTAAAAAAAGAGAGAGAACTTGGTTGGAACAAGAACATGCAATTGGAGAGTAAGTAGTTCCATTGGTCCAAAACTTCAACAATTTGAGTGAGGACATTGAAGCAGACATTATAGGCACATTTCTTGATGAAGTTAAAGAGGGATTGAATTGGGTAGATGTCGATATCATACATTTTACATCAGAGCTAATTAACAAGAGTTGACACATCATATGGTGATTCATTTTTTTAAAGCTTTTAAAATCTCAAAGTGACATGTGGTGTGTGTAGAAAATGAAGAGCTAGTCATGATTAAATTTTAATAACCAAAGAGGCAAAGGAACTGAATGGTCATGAGAGAATCAACCAATCACTTGAGAAATTATTTATGGCAGATCTTTTTGAATTCAGGGGGTTCTTTTTTACTAGCAAGGGTAGGATTGTTGGAGTAGAGGGGAGGGCATTTAGTTTTTCTATATTTTTTTGTTTATGCATGTGAGTTTAACATTTAGTTTTTTGTAATAGATTTTTATATAGATCACAAGCAATTATAATCAGAGGATTGTGTTTGTTATGTTTAAAAACAAGAAAGGTTTTTTCATGAACTGAAGTATTCGACATCACTTTTTTTTATTACTTTCGATCAGAGTATTGTTATAGTCAGTTTTGAACACTTTCTTGCGTTCTTATTCAAATAGTGAATGGGTGATAGATCAAAGTAATGTCATTCATTCATGTTGTAAAGATTAGGATGTTAAATCTTCATTTTTATTTCATGTCATTGCATTTGCATAATTAGCCACATCATTGCATTACCAATGTGGAGAATTCATAGAAATTGTGGGTTCTTGGTATTGGCTATGTTTAGGAACTAAAATCTGCCTAGGTTAGTTCTGTCTAGGGCTAGCTTGGTTTTCCTCTTCCATTCTCCGATTAAGAACATACCCAATTAGTTTAAGAACTAGTAAATTCATTGAATATCATTTGATAAGGGAGTTGTACCTTTCAATTCAAAGGAAATCTATCAACTCGAAGATAGATTATCCAACTATTGGTATCTAGTTGTTCTTTTAGATTTAGACATTTCAGAGTTAAATTAAAAAGAAGCAATCTATTTACCAACACAACTATTTATACATTGAGAAACTACACTTGATGTTTGCTTGTTTACTGAATAGGTATCATGTGCATTCACCCTAATTACAAAATCTAAGTGTTAACCTGTATCCACAATAGTGACATAAAGAGATAACTTGACCTTGAGTATTCATGTTGAGCCAATGTCATCCATGTATGGATGACATATCTATATTATTTTTATTATTAACCCTCTGATTATTGTGGTAAATCTAGATTCATAATGCACTATGTGATTAGACTCGTGATTTTATATTTCCATTTAGGGTTTCATTATTATAACATAAATTATTATTTTAAATAATGATTTAATTGAATGTTCGAGGGATTTTAATTATTAATTTATTTTATTTTATTTACTAGCTAATTTATCACAACCAAATTTCAAATGTCTAAAATTATCTTATTTAATTTGGGAAAGGGACCAATTAGTCTATTAAGTAATTTAAAATGCTAATTTATAAGTAACTTTAATAAAAGTGCTTATATTAGGGGAAGAAAGAGGTTTTACAAATCTCACTTTTTCTTATTGAATTGAGAAATCATAGAGTTTTCTCCAAAACCCTCTTTGAGGATTTTATTCATTTTCTCAGTGTGGGAGTTTGGCTCATCGCATCATTTTAGGATAGGCTTATTACATTGACAATGGGATTCTTCTTCTTTGTCATGGTTTGCATCACCTTTAGAGTCTTCTTTATTTCTTTCTTGTGTTTCCTAGTTTCAAGCTTTTGGTGAGAGGTAGGGCTCTCATGTTTTAATTGTTTACTCAATTTCTTTGCATTTTTTTTATTGCTAAATGATTGGAGGTTGAGAACTAGTGTTCTCCTCCATTTTTATGAAATTTCAAAGACCAATTGGTTGGGTATATCCTTATTTATGTTAATTGTGTTTTCAAAATGATTTTTTTGGTAATGTTATTTGTTTGATTTTTCATGTATGGTCAAAATGGGTGTTTTATTGGATTTTGGGGAGTTTGACTATATTTTGGAAGTTGGTTATTTATTTCATCGAATTCCAAGATGCTTATTTTTGGGGCATTTCTCTCATGCCTTATTATACATGTCACCTAGACTTGAGTAATAATTTTGTGGCATTAGTTTGAATGGTAGAAATGGATTATCCTCCATGTTTCCATTTATCCTATGTTTTCACTTGTTGCTTTTCGATTCATTAACAAATCTATACTCCCAACAAGATGATCGATTGAGTGTATTTTATTACCTGGATATTTTGACTACATTTCTCAAATCCAACCCTTGCATATGTAGTTATCATTATTTGATGTGGATTTTGTTGTGCCCACTCATTAGCACATGTGTATTCGTATGGAAGGATCTTGTGAGACCCAAACTATTAGGTTTAGGCCAATTGAGTAATTAATCATTTGGGGGGTGGGGGGGAGGGTGTAAGTGCACCAAGTTGTGGTGCCAAAAAGATGACACACATTTTTTTTCTAACTTTCTATAGCACATATGCACTTTACAAAACCCCAAATTACTATAAATGGGCTACAAACCCATAGCCCATTCATTTTTTCCTCATTTTCCAACTTCCTCTCCTCACAGCGCATACGCAAATTGAGAAAATTGAAGATTTTTTTGACCCACTTCATCAATATGCCTCCTCCTCGTCGAAATTCAAGGTCACAATCACGTCGTATGTTGTCTAACCTTCTTTTTGCATTATTTTATATGTTTTTTGTATTGTTTTGTAGGTTTTTTTCAATTTTTCTTTAAATTTGTTTATTTATTTAGATTGCAATTGATTTCTTATGAGGAAATGTGAATAATGAACTGACAAATCCCCAACAAGATCAAAACCAAAACCTTCAACGAGATCCAAACCAAAACCCTCAACAAGATGAGAATCAAAACCCTCCACAACAAGAACAAAAAATTTTGCAACCTACACCAATTGGAAGACCTCCTCCTAGTACACAAGAAAAAATAATAAATGAAATAGAAAGAGGCAAAAATGAATTAGAAGCACTCATTGGTAGGTTGAAATCTTGTGGACAAACCAATCCAATGAGAGCTCAATTGGCATCCTCCCTCGAGTCCATTATGACCCATGTGTTAGTGGTCAATTAGATATTTGGCAGGTTAAGAGGGATGAACAAAAAAGATATTATGCAAAAATATTATCATATCAAGATGTAAAAAAAAAAAGATATACCAAAACGTAGAATTTGTGCATTATTTAGAAAGCTTGGTGAACACAATACTATTAGAGAGACAACTAAATGGTTCCCCATCCATTGGTTCATACACAATGGTATTAGAAATAATTTTTGGGATAGATGGTGGATGGTTTTTGATGCCCCTTCCTGCAATAATCACGAGGTCCCAATGTATTTCTTAAGGAAATTGTATTGTGAGTTTGTCCTTATGGAGACCCCCAATTATTTTGATGTATTAGAATCTTAGGGTAGAGGTGGGGGGTCATCATTTGAGAGGCTAGGGACACGTCATGACCCTAATGTAGTTAGGGCACCTATGGTCAAGCCACAGTGTGAGCATGTGACTATTCCTTCAGTTGTGAAGGAACATGTAGAGGTCGGCACTCTAGGGACTATTAATGCTTTGATGCAGACCCTCATTCATTGCACGAGTCCATTAGTTGAGGGGGAGCCTTCTGCACGTCGCGGTCACATGTGCACATCATGCGGATCCTTATGCACATTTGGTAGTCATGCTGGAGATGGTGCAGATGATGGGCTAGTTATCGATTAGTTCCTAAATGAGACATTTGGCATTGACACACAGGTAAATTACAATTATAATAAACTAATTTGATCACATTTCATATGTATAGTGAATGAGTAATTAATTAACATGTATTGACATTGTTCAAAATTCAGGGTCAGAGTGTTGGCAGCCCTAGTAGCGATCCCCTGGCCCCATTATTCATCCCGTCAACAAGTCCAGAGGTATGTATCGATTTGATCATTTAAATTAATACATATATTTATTAAGTAATCATATGAAGGATTGACAAAAAAATTTATGCATGTGCATCAGTTCTCTACAGGATCGTCAACATTCACTATGGACTCCAAGTCTAGATGTGATATGAGCTTCGTAGAGGTACATTTGTTTCATGTTAATTTAATTCATTTGATTATATTTGGTTCATTTTTCATGTTACATATAACGTGTATTGAACAACATGTAGCCCTTGACATCTGAGACTCCTCCTCATCTTCGACAGTCTATCGATCATGGAGAGGTTGTAGCTAAGGCTAGTTCACAGCCATTGACTTAGGTATCAAATAACTTTCTTGGTTTTAGTTGTTGTTTATAATAGTTAGTATCAAAATTTCCAATGTTATTTATAACTGATTATATTGATTGAATTGTTGTAGGGTCTTGTTACACCCAATCATCCACGAGCCTTCAAGGTGGACTTGTAGAGTGACTATTTGATGGCAGTAAGAAAATAATTAATTTTGTGTGTACATATATTTGATTTCAATGTATAATAATTATTGATTCATATCTACTTTGTTTGTATCAGCTCGAGTTAGAGAAAAGCCTCAACAAGAGGACGAGCAAACATGTGAGGAAGACCCCATCATCTCCATCATCTCCCTCTACACAACAACCGAAGACCTCTAGAAATTTGTTTCCTTCCCCTCATGGGAAGGAGAAGGTATAGTTGATAGATATACATGTGTAGGCATCAGCGGACATATATGTTGGATTTTATGTCAGTGGACATATTCGATATACATTTGATGTATATATGACATTTTATATTTGATATATGAAATTTATTCAATGCATGAAATTATTAGACTTATGACATTATTGGTTAATATATGATATGTTTGTTCATGTACGACATTATTGGTTATTATAATATATTATGTGTTTGTTAATGTATGACATTATTGGTTACCATTTTATATTATATGTTTGTTCATGTATGACATTATTGGTTATCATAATATATTATATGTTCCTTCATGTATGAAATTATTGGTTAACATAATATATTATATGCTTGTTCATGTATGACATTATTGGTTATCGTAATATATTATATGTTTGTTCATGTATGACATTATTGGTTATCATAATATATTATGAGGTTGCATGGGTACTTGTACCCACACCCTTGGTACTCGTACCCATGTACCCAAGTACCAGGTACACGTATCCCAAGTACTAGGTACTTGATGGAGAGCATCATAGCTAAGGACCTTGATTGAGATTTTAGATTTTTTTTTTTCAATTTTTTGTTTGCATATCAGCTCGTTGTTTATCAAGCTTAATTCAATACCTAATCAGTTCAAAACTTTGATAGAATATTGATTAACAATCAACTTTATCACTATTTAAGCATAAGTTTATCATTTCCAATATGTCATCATCATATGATTTATGATCTTTTTCATGTTTAAATTTCTCCTTCTCTATTATTTGTTTATCAAGCTTAATTCAATACCTAATCAATTTGAAACTTTGATACAATATTGATCAACAATAAAGTTTATCAGTTTTAAAGCCAAAAATTTATCATTTGCAATATGTCATTGTCATATGATTTAAGATCTTCTTGTTCATGTTTAAACCTGCATTCTATGTTATGCATCTAAACATTTATCATAAATTATTATCACAAACATATAAAAAATTTGAAACTGAAAACAATACATTACATTTACAAACTTTATCACTATTCTTGATTTGAAAAATCATTGTCATGACTCATAAATTTAGATTTTCTATAAATATAAAAGTATAATTAAAAATAAAGTTTGACATACCCAAGTACTCATGTCCCCTATTAAAAAAAATATTTGTACCCATACCCGTACCATATCCATACCCTAAGTACCCCAAGTACCTCTATCCCCGTGAAACCTTGTATATTATATATGGATCTTGGTTTTTTCTATACACCTATGTGGTCTATATGACCTCTTGTTACTTAGAACATCCCCTGACCTTTCCCAAACTCCTCACCAGGTTAACTGATCCAAACTTGCAACATCACTCCCTTATTCTTCTAGGAATAGTATCCCTCCAAAGGTTTTATAGGTCTACTAGGGTAGCATAGCACTTCCTAGTCCAACCAAGGTTTTCATGATGTCCTAAGGTGTTATTAGAACACTTGTACTATGCTTGAATAGATAACAACAATGATTTTGTACCCAATTTCAAGATTTCTTCACAAAAGGACTACAAGAAGAGCCCCTAATTAGGCCTCCACCCATATTTCTAGGGCCAATAGCTCCTTTGTATTAGAGTTTCAACACCTCTACCCTTAATAATAATTGATACATAGGTCCCATGCTCAAGAATTTTTAGGGTGTCAGGGTGCATACAGGCCGTACAAAAAAAAAAAAAATTGAGGGTTTGGTAGGGCTTTCTTGGCTGCCTATTGTACCCACTTTTAAGACACCTTCCACTATTCATCAATACTCCTACTCCACAATTTAGAACCTCCTCATACCCCTCTTCAATCCCTCAAAAGGGAAAGTCTTCATTCTTCAAACTTTTCTCTCGAGAGCTCTTTATTTAATGACAATCCCTAGTTGGGCATTGTCTAGCTCACCTAGGGCTTGGTCAAAGAATTATTTGCACTCACTTTCAAGGCCCTTTCTAGCATAATATAATACATTAGGGTCTATAGCCTTCAAATCTAGAAGACCATGGAATTTCCACGATGGAGACAAGACTTACAAACCTTTCATGATAAACAACTCCAAAACTGGCAGCAGACAAGTATCTTTGAAGAAATTTACAAAACATTTCAAAACTTGGTCACAAACTTTATTTAATGCATGAAAAATGGAATCCTAAATATCTTAATCTATGAACCATTGTTGGGAAAATAGGAGTTTGTATTCTCTAGACAATATAGTAGATCTCAAAAAAGGGAAGGTATCCCTGATTCTATATTTCAATAATTAGAACACCTTAACTTCTGACCAAACCTTACAAGGTCTAGGAGAAAAGAAAAAAGTAGACCTTCATCTCCTTTGAAGGAAACACGGTCAACTCCCACACTACTATTTGGAAAACTTAAACTTTACATGGGACAAATCTTCCCCATAAAGTCACTATCTCAACTCTAATTGTTGTAATAGAACTACTCATAAGAAATTTTTCTTTGCGAAATAAAACAAATTCATTAATTTCTCAAATATTTTCCTTTTTCAGATTTCTTTGTAAAATAAGTGAATAATCATGACGAGATGCAATCAAATTGTAAACTCTAGAAATAGAGCATACATAGTAAAAAATATTCAAGCACGAGAGAAGCAGAGCATTTCTAAATCCTGGCAACAGTAATGGAAAGATGAAGAAAACTAAATCTTACAAACACAAAAGCAACCAGAATTTAAGATGTTTTCTATTTGCAATTTCTGTATCTCTAAGATTTGAAGACCTAGAAGATTTTTTATATCATGTTTACAAAATTATTCATTTACAAGTGTAAATAAGGAAGCCATTCATACAAGATTTTTACTCAACAATTGAGCGGAGAATTTTCCTATCATGACCTTGAAAAATGAGGCTCCATCAAATTTCAAAAATCAAAGATAAATGCAAACACAAACAATTATGCATGCACTATTCACATGCCATTGATAATAACAACTTCCTTGCCTGCTCTTCTCACATTTCAACTTTTGGAACCTGTAAATTCATGCATTTGTTAGAAGCTAATAAAAAATAATCACTATTGGCAAGAAATGAATTAAAAATATCTGAAAGTTTCCATAACCTTTAGAGGATGTGTGAATCAATTCAAATAATGAAATAGAGAGGCAAATGATTTACAAAACATTTTCTAACTTTGTATTGGCCAATACTACAAGTTTCAACATCACCCGAGATGGCGTCACAAAATTAAAATGGAGTATGATCTCCAAAAAGTGAGAGAGGTTATTGTAGGTCTCCATAACATGGTTCTATAGGACTTGTAATTGCATCCATACCTCGTATGAGCTCTGAGATATGCCTCGTCAAAGATTTCTACCCTATGGCATTTAGTGACCCTTAGGGACATTTTGGTTCGGCATGCCCGAGAACATTCGAGTGCTCAATGGGATGGGATAAGCTTGAGGATAGGATTTACCCGACCATGCGGAGGTAACAAAATAGACAGTTTGATCCCACAAAAAAAGTGAGAGAGATTTGGCACTTGGCAACTTTGTACTGGCCTATACTACAAGTTTCAGTATCACCAGAGATGGCGTCGCAAAATCAAAACATATTAAGATCTCCAAAAAGTGAGAGGTTATTTTAGCTCTCCATAACATGGTCCTATAGGACCTAGAATCGCATCCATACCTCACACAAGCTCTGAGATATGCCCTGTCAAAGATTGCTACCCTATGGTATTTAGTGATCCTTAGGGACATTTCAGTTCGGCGTGCCCAAGAACATTTGAGCGCTCAACAGGATAGGATGAGCTTAGGGATGGGGTTTACCCATCCACTTGGAGCTAACAGAATAGATAGTATGATCCCACGATGAAAGGTGAGAGAGATTTGGCAGTTGGCAACTTTGTACTGGCCAACACTACAAGTTTCACCATCACCTGAGATGGCATCGCAAGATCAAAATAGAGTAAGATCTCCAAAAAGTGAGAGATCTTATTGTAGGTCTCTACAACATGGTCCTATAGGACCTAGAATTGTATCCATATCTCCCATGAACTCTGAGATATGCCCTGTCAAAAATAATTACCCTATGACATTTAGTGACCCTTAGGGACATTTCGGTTCAATGTGCCTGAGAACGTTCAAGCGCTCAATGGGATGGGATGAGTTTGGGGCCAGGATTTTCCCAGCTACCCTAAGATAACAAAATAGATAGTTTAATCCCATGATGAATGGTGAGAGATTTTCGGTTGGCAACTTTGTACTGGCCAACACTAAAAGTTTCAGCATCACCCAAGATGGCATCGCAAAATCAAAACAAAGTATGATCTCGAAAAAGTGATAAAGATTATTGTAGGTCTCTGCAACACGGTCCTATAAGACCTAAAATTGCATCCATACCTCACATGAGCTCTGAGATATGCCCTATCAAAGATCACTTCCCTATGGCATTTAGTGACCCTTAGGGACATTTCAGTTCGGCATGCCCGAGAACGTTCAAGCACTCAATGGGATAGGGTTTACCCAGCCACGTAGAGCTAAAGGAATAGATAGTTTGATCCCACGATGAAAGGTGACAGAGATTTGGCAGTTGGAAACTTTGTACTGGCCAACACTACAAGTTTTAGCATCACCTGAGATGATGTCACAAAATCAAAATGGAGTAAGATCTCCAAAAAGTGAGAGAGGTTATTGTAGGTCTCTGCAACATAGTCCTATAGGACCAAAAATAATATCCATACCTCACATGAGCTTTGAGATATGCCCCATCAAAGATCACTACCCTATGGCATTTAGTAACCCTTAAGGACATTTCAGTTCAGCATGCTCGAGAACGTTTAAGCACTCAACAGGATAGGAAAAGCTTGGGGATACGGTCTAGAGCTAATGGAACAGATAGTTTGATCCCATGACGAAAGGTGAGAGAGATTTTGTAGCTAGTAACTTTGTACTGGCCAACACTACAAGTTTCAGCATCACCCAAAAGGCATTTAGTGACCCTTAGGGACATTTTGGTTCGGTGTGCCTGAGAAAATTCAAGCACTCAATGGGATGGGATAAGCTTTGGGATAGGGTTTACCCGGCTAGCTAGAGCTAATGGAATAGAAAATTTGATCCCACGACAAAAGGTGTGAGAGAATTGGCAGTTGGCAACTTTGTACTGGCCAACACTAGAAGTTTCAGAATCACCCAAGATGGCATTGCAAAATCAAAATGGAGTAAGATCTCTAAAAAGTGAGAGAGGTTATTGTAGGCCTCTACAACATGATCCTATAGAACCTAGAATCACATTCATATCTCTCACAAGCTTTGAGATATGCCCCATCAAAGATCTCTTTCTTATGGCATTTAGTGACCCTTAGGGATGTTTCTATTCAACGTGCCCAAGAATGTTTGAGCACTTAATGGGATAGGACAAGCTTGGGGCTAGGGTTTACCTAGCCACATGGAGCTATAGACAGTTTGATCCCACAATGAATGGTGAGGGAGATTTGGCAGTTGGCAACTTTGTATTGGCCAACACTACAAGTTTCAGGATCAGCCGAGATGGCGTTGCAAAATCAAAAAAAAGTAAGATCTCCAAAATGGGAGAGAATTTATTGTAGGTCTTTGGAACACGGTCTCATAAGACCTAAAATTGCATCCATACCTCGCATGAGCTCTGAGATATGCCCCATCAAATATCATTGCCCTTTGGCATTTAGTAACCCTTAGGGATGTTTCAGTTTAGCATGCCCAAGAACGTTCGAGAGCTCAATGGGATGGGATGATCTTAGTTCTAGGGTTTACCCAGCCACCAAGAGCTATTAGAATAGACAATTTGATCCCACAATGAATGGTGAGGGAGATTTGGCAATTGGCAACTTTGTACTGGCCAACACTACAAGTTTTAGAAAGATAGCATCGCAAAATCAAAACAGAGTAAGATCTCCAAAAAGTGAGAGAGGTTATTGTAGGTCTCCACAACATGGTCCTATAGTACATAGAATCACATCCATATCTTGCACAAGCTTTGAGATATGCCTCGTCAAAGATCGCTACCCAATGGCATTTAGTGACCCTTAGGGATGTTTCAGTTTTGGCATGCACGAGAATGTTCAAGTGATCAACGGGATGGGATGATCTTGGGGCTAGGGTTTACCCAGCCACCCAAACCTAATGAAATAGACAGTTCGATCCCACGACCCTTTTTCCACTAAGTTGCAAATTTGAACAACTTTTATAACCTTCAACAATGCAACTTTGCACAAAAAGTGCATTTTTCACATTTTTCACTTGATTCCACTTATATTACTTGGAAAAGGTTTGGAAATACTAAAATAAATTATTTCCAAATGCTCAACCCTTCACCAATTCCCAAAATCCTGCCATTCACAAATCAACACACTACAAGAGATCAAATCCTTCATGGTACTTGACCTAGGGCTTGATTGGAAAAATCACAAAACAGATCCTCCAGTCTTGAAATCTTGGATTCTTAAAAAGGACCCTACTAACTACCATTTCTCAAGTGGGCATGAAATTTCAACCAAGGAAATTGTAGTTAGAGGCCCATTTTTGTTGTGTGCACCAAAATGTTGTACTAAAAACCTAGTTTCACTTAAAATGCAATAACTTGAGTTAGAGAACATGTAGAATGATGAGACCAAAACCAAAAGAAATCTGATTCAAATATCTATCTCAAAAATCTATCATTTCTAGTCTAAAATTTCATACATTTTGTGTAGCATGCAAACAACAGTAAAAATGACTCAAAAACTAAATTTCTTTCTTTGCAACTTCTTCCAATCTGTATATTAATGCCCTTTGGAATCAGTACAACCACTTGGAATTCTTCCCCACCATACCAAAAATCCATTCCACCTATCACCTAGGTCATTATACAAATTTTGAGAGTTTTACACCAATTTCTCTTCAAAACTGGATTGAACATATGATAATGTGCAGCCTAGGGTCTGCAAGCAAAAATAGTAAACCAACTTTTCTGCCCCTAAAACTCTGCCATATGTAATAATACACCCCTAACTTGCTTCCCACAAAATGGCATCAAGATACAACTGTTGGATTGCAAGTTAGAGGGCCATAAGTGCAATCTAGTCAATTTACAGGCTTACCTAAGCAACCCTCAATAAAATGGCAATATCTTACACAAATGAATAGATCAAAACCTCAAACCAAATGAAAATGAAATATATTTAAAATAACTATCCAACCATATCAAATTTTCACATGTTACAATCTGTACACATCTGTACAACAACAAAACACAAGAAAAATGGCAGAAAATTAGGTTTCAATTGCTTCAAAAGACATCAAATATGTATAACCATCACCCACTGAGGCATGTATGGTCATCACATACATATGTGCTTCCATTAAAATTTTTATAATCACATTTCAAATGGTGGTTTTAAGGTACACTTGATTTTTCAACAAAATTGCAAAGTTGTTAGCATTTTTACAATTTTGCTTTGACAACTTTTGCAATTTCTTGAAATTTTTGACATCTTAATTCCTAGATGCCTAAAACTTAACCCAATGACCCTGAAGACCTTTATAACCTTCTAAGAAACATAAAAATCCTTTTTTCCTTTAAAAATCACCTATATTGCTCCTTTTTGAGCCCTTGGTTCAATTTGGCACTCTAGCTTATAATGGCACCTAGAGTCCAATTGACCATACATCTTGGGTCTTATTACATCATTTTGCAACAATGTTCCTGATTCACAACTAAGATGAAACTTATCTATTTTCCTTGGTGTCCTACACCAATGATCATCCAACTAGACAAGTTTGGAGTGCTTGGGTGCATGCAAATGCATTAAATTTAATGGCATAGGTATAACAGCGGGAGATCTGCCTCAAGGAGGCCATGATTTTACATAAAATTTTCAAATTAATAATCATAAACATGGTGTAGGATCAACTAATAGGTCCTAGAAGTGATTTCTTGGTTAGATTTGAAGAGGCCTTAGTTTTTAGTCTTGTTTGGTGTGGGTTTCATAAAAAGAACATATAGAGAGTTGATGGGTTCAATATAATTGAAGAATCCTCACTTTAGGATCATATTAAGATACTTTACCAAGTTTTATAGTTGGGGTATAATTATTCCATATAGTACTTTTGTAAATGGAAGGGTTTTTATGCCTAAAAAGTGGCCCATAGTGTAACAACAGAAACTTGGTCCAAAACAACCATACCTCATCTTTTAATATGTTATAGAGAATCCAAATCAGTATCCTAATCTTCAATTTATTTTCTTTATGTTATAGAAAAATGTGGAGAAAAATGCAAGAGGATAGCATTTTATGCCTAAAAAGTGGCCCGTAGTGTAATTGTCATCGAATGACAGTTGCTCCAAGCCTCTAAAACTTCAAACTTGTTCTTGGGTGGTTATGAAAACCTATACTTGGTGTTTCTAATTTGTGGTCTATACTAGTAAGTTAGTGGAGTGTTCACTTGTCCATCTTTCTTAGCATAACTTTTATTGCTCTTTTTATCTTATTTTTGTTTGCTTCACAAGTTTTGTACATAGGGCATTTACCCATCACTTAAACACCTTTGAAAAAGTTATTTTTCCTCTTTTTACATCATCACTTTGGAAAAGTAGAAATATTACTAACCTAGTTTGAAAATCAAGTCTATTCTAGTTATCCTATTGAATTGTCGTATCTTCTTTCATGCCAGTTACAACTAGATATAAGATACACCAAGGAAAGTGACCTAAGGCTATCTTTGACATATCACCTAGAAGAGAGTTAGAATTTTTGGGTTTTAATTCATTTTCTACTACCTTTAGTGAGTATACACCCTCTTTACCTATATTTGGAAATAGTGTCTCATTGACATTATCTAGGGAGGAGCATGAAAAGATGATCAACAAACTCCTATCTGGGATGGTAGACAAATGGTTATAGCATATAGAATGAGGAA
Organism: Cupressus sempervirens; assembly: GCA_028749045.1. Classification (NCBI taxonomy): domain Eukaryota; kingdom Viridiplantae; phylum Streptophyta; class Pinopsida; order Cupressales; family Cupressaceae; genus Cupressus; species Cupressus sempervirens. The sequence continues at coordinate 285,780,157 of CM053784.1, forward strand.
AACAAGCCTATATGGAAGAACATGACAATTTTCTCAAGGATTTACCAATTAAATTTGTAGACATTGTTCACTTTCACCCCAAAGGTCAAAACATACTAGACATGGTTCACAAGATAATGATCTAAATCTAGAAATCACTAAGAAAGAGATCTTACAATTTCAACAAGATTAATATTAAAAAAAGCTCAACAAATTGAACTTGGATCCAGGAAAATATAAATGCTTCATGCACTTATTCTCTCAAGGAGTAAAATTTCCACACAACCTCAATGTTGACAACTTGATTCAAAAGGAGGAACCTTCACCTTTAGGTATTGCTATGAAACAAATGGAAGAAATGAGGAAGGATATGTTACACATGAAAAATAAGCAAGAGAAACCTAAGCCATCTTTTTCACTTGAGTCTATATGTCTATTTCCTTTTGACAAATACTTATAAATGTATCCTTTTACTTGTAAAGTTGAATTTTTTAAGTATGAAAAATATGATGGTAGTGGAGATCCTCATGATCACATTAGGGATTTTTGTGCACTAAGTATGAAATTCTTACATGAACTCACTTATTCCATAAGCCTTTTATTCTAGAAATCTTAGTGGGCAAGGTATGGAATGGTTCACAAAATTCTATCCTCCACCTATGTCATTTGATAAAATGGAAAAAGGTATTTCCAACATTATTCCTACAGTATTCAACATGTGATCACTATGTGAGACTTATGAAACATCAAACAACACCAAAGAAAATATTCTATTTCCTTTCTTCAATGATGGAGGAAGCTTTAATTGTGATATCCAAAGAAAATCTTTGAAGCTGAAAAGATTGATATATTTATCAATAACCTTGTACTTTAATTGTAGCATGAACTTAGGAAACAACTATTTTCCAATTCCTTACAAATTGAGGATGTTTTAATTAAAAAGGGTGAACTCAATTGATAAAGGACAAAACTGGAACAAAAACAACCAAAATAACAATAATGTAAAGGATAAGTTGTACTTATTGAACAAGAAAAAGAATGTGGTAAATGATGGTATAGTGGACACACCCAAACCTAAGGAGCCTAATGTGATCAACTTGACCAATGACATTCAAACTACAAAACAATATGCTTCTCCAAGAATATTGACTCAAACAAACCCAATGACTCTAGTAGAGGTAAACCATCATGGGTGTCCAAATCTAAGCACACCTGTACACCTCTAGGAGACTCACTTGAACTGGTGTTGAATACTTTGATATCGAATAAGATCATTACACTAACATATAACTATAAACCTTATGAACCCAAGTTTAACCCTAAATTTTGGAATGACAATCACTATTGCATCTATGATAGGAATAAGGGTCATAAGACTAAAAACTATAGTGTAGAGCACCTAACTTTCATTTTTCAATATGTTTGTAATAAGGTCAGGGGATAGATCTCATGATCTCCCTATGACCCATCCATTTTGTTAAGGACATAAGACCCCTTGGTGTGTTTATAAACATTGGGCATCATTTGGCCCTAATGGATGATATGTTAGTCATTTCATGTTTTTCTAGGTGTGTCTTAGGGGTTTGGAAGCCTAACAAGGTTTCTAAGTGTTAATCAAGTTTAAATGCAACATTTCTTGCTATAACGGCAAAAGTTTCTTAAAAGTTGTTAGCAACTTTTTGGTTTAAGAGTCTCGACAGCTCAAAAAAATTGATGGTTGATTGGAATGGTTGGAAACAACCTATTTAGGCTTGAGACATTTGAAAATGGATAAAGAGGGAAGATCCAATTGTAAACTTGCTTTCAAATCAATAAAATATACCTATTTCAGTGCAATTTCTTGACATTTTGCAAGTACAGTACAGAAGAATAAGGGTTGGATGATGACCTTTCTGATCTGAAAATTGATGCTAAGTGTTTGAAGGCTTTTGGCAGTGATTTCAAGTTTTTATCTTTTTTCTTTCAAAAGTAATTAAATTTATAAGCTTGTTGGTCTGAGAAACCCTCAATTTCAGGATTTTGGCATTCAAATGGCCTAACTTGCTGATCCACCAGTGGAATTTATTCTCCACTTAAATGATGCAAGTTAGGGATGTGTACTATAAGATTTTTGAAATTTTGGAATAGGAACTTAAGGCATTGAATTTTGGGAACAAGCCCTAGGTCAAATATCACCATGTATTTGATTAGTTTTAAGGAGACTGGATTATATAAAGAGATGGAGAGACTTTGAGGACTTGGTGATCAAAAAAATTGTCCTTTTTTGAGTTAGTAGAACACCTTGGAAGTGGATTTTTGGTTATATGCACCCATTCCTAACCTCTTTCTTTGAAACCCAAGCATAACCTAGCTAATTAAGCCTATGGACTTAGTTAGGGTTATGATATGCTAGAGTGGAGTCAATCTCTGCAACTTTGGGGTTTGAGAGAACTTGAAAAAGGGTATCTAAAAGTTTGATTTTTTCCTTAGGTCTTTTGGGAAGTTTTGAAGTTAGTGGCAAAAATTAGGGATTGGAGACCTAATAGGATTCTAGGTCCTTCCTTGCAATTTGTGTTGTGGGTTGTTGGGAGTGCAACCAGTGGTGGATTTTGCTTAGTTGGGTTATGACTAAGTAGTTTCTAGCCTCTGTTGGAATTTGTGAGGTGTAGAACCATAAAATCCCTATTTTACCCAAATTAGAGGAACTTGTCCTTAAAGGCTTGATTTGGGTCAAATTGCTTTGTGTCATACTTGTGTATGGTGAGTCTTAAAACCCTCATAGTGGCTCCTTGCAGAGGTATACACTTGTTGAAGTGAAACAAACCAATTGTTCAATCCTTTGAACATCTTGAGTGTTGGTTTTGGGGTTGGGTCTTAAGGTTGTGATTCCATTGTTGCACTATGCACCAAATTATATGAAACTTAAATACCTCATTAAAGATCTCATTGGTGATAAGAAATTTGGGGTGGATGGACTCATGACTAATACTAATCACAAGGTTTTCAATGAACCCAGGTACCCAAGCATGAACAAGATCAACTACATATGATTGAGCCAACTTGTGAGAACATAAACATGATTAGGTCTAAAGGAAAAAAGGAAGGATACAAATCAAACATTGATGAACCACCTATGATTATCCTTAAGGGTGTGGATTCTTCCACACAATCACAACCTTACAATCTTGAGACTAAGAGTGAACAAACATAACAACCTATGGTCATCCTTAAAGGATTTGACCCCCGAACCCATACATATGCTAAAAATTTGAATCTTGTGACTAGGAGTAAACCTAAGATCATACACTTTGGTCTTAACACTTCTAAATAGGCAACATCTGAAAAATTTATAAGATGGGTTTTATAAGTTAATGATCTAAAAATTAAAAAAAATTGGAGTTTATCTAAAATAATTACAGATGATAAAACAAAGAAAAAATAAAAGCATGTTAGTCATAATATCATTATTGGTAACAATGTTCCAAATGCAAAGAATTATTTGTTTGAGCTTCTAGCAATGATCAAGTGGCTTACTGAATGGCTTGATGAGTCTTGGAAACTTCTCCCATTATATCCTTGCTTTTTCTAGTTTCAAGTTTCTGGTTACATGCACACAATCATGACTTTACCTCACAAAGAATTCACATTCTAACAATTTTTATGTTCTTTCATTACATTTTGATCTAAACAAAAAATTCTAAACTTTCACTTATTCAAATGATTAATCTGAAAATGGGTCCTATTAAAGAATCTACTATAAATTCAAATAATGTATCTAGATTCTAAACAAATTAAAACATAAAATCTTTGATTTAACCTTATCTCATCACTTACACATAAGAACAATACCCACCTTGGCATGTGGATAGTCTTGGGGGAGAGGTTGCAACATTGTATTTGGATCCAATTGATCACTCTTTCTCTCTCTCCTTCTCTCCCTATTCAATCTAATGAACCAACTGGATCTACTCTACATTTTAATGTCTCAAGTATTGCCTCGTGGTCTGACTCGTGAACTTTCCAAAGAATCTTATTATGTGGTTTTCCACCATATTTTATCTAGTGGACATTCAATGTGACAACAAGGTTTAAATAATGAAGAATCTTCCTCTCTGTTTTCCAATCCTCGAATAACCACAAGTTAGGGTTCTTCATAGAATATCATCTAAGCCATGTGTTGGTTGCTACCACTGCACTGATATGGTACTAACCTCCACCATCTATAACTGAGTGATCCAATTTTTGTTTGGCTTGGACACAATGACACAAATAATAATATGTCCCTTCTTCATTATCTTCAGGTGAAATAACAACAAAAACATGGCTTGCAATGAAAAATGTACAAAATATAGTCATTAATTCAAAAATTACTTAGGTGAAAGTTATAAAGTTACATATTGAAATTACAAAGATATATATATATATATATATATATATATATATATATATATATATATATATATATATATATATATATATATATATATATATATATATATATATATATATATATATATATATATATATTACCAGGTTGCACTAGATCATACTAGCAGCCAAAGTCAATAGATGAATCCATCTCTACCATTTCCAGTGCTTGTGGGGGATGATAGGTGTCAATTGGGTCCAAAACTCATATATCCCATTTGTCCACCCATTCAGTTGACTCACAGTCATCCCAATTTTCTTCTACACATGATGGACAATAGCATGCCAATTTTTGTGTGTGGATACTCCATGAACCTACATCAGAGCTTCTAAAAGAGTGCAACTCATTGGATACTATTAGTGTGCAACAATCCTCATATGGTGCAATGTTAGTATTATCTATCAACCAAAAAAACTATGAATTGTAGACTAACCTTCTTACCTAGACCCATTGTAGCATTATACCACTAGATGATGGATTTTGCATCTATAAATATTCCTCCATCTTTTTACTTTAGTTCTTCATGCGCTAAGGCTCTTTTTATGCGTGCACCTACACCATTGTGCTCTCCCTTTCCATGACTAGCCTCTATGAAATTCCACATATATTGAATTCTACACAACCTATGCATCCTGCTCAACCAATAGAATATATGTGCATTCTTGAATTGAGATGTGCAATTGTTTAACCAAATAATGTACTGACAATATGTTATGCCCCTATTAGCCAAATCTCCATAAAATAGTTGAAAACAACCATGTACAAACTCCGTAGACTGTGATCGATCATTGCTGATGTAAAAATGGTACTCCCTAAAAATCTTCCTATCATCCTCTGTACTTGTAAGTGAATGCATGAATGTTATGTAAACAAATATGGAAACCTATTGAGAAGTATAATACTTTTCTTGCACCTCATTTTGTGGTTGTAGTGTCTAGTTCTCTATGAAGTCTACAACTAAAACAATGGTATCTAGTGGAAATGTATCTTTGCACAACTTGAATTGCAAATCCAGCCATCGAGCTCTATGTGTATGCCTTGAATACTTGTAAATAATCTTTTTATGAAAAATCTTCATGAACTCATACACTAAAATCTTTTTAATGAATAAATCACATCTTTTACCCTATTTCCCATCTTTTAGAGCATACGTCATTGTCTTAAATTTTTCATAATCTACTATTTTATTTTCAATTGCATGTGTACTATCCATATGTTCACAAGTTGAGAAAAGTTGCAAAGAACCACAAAATAAGCATGTACCATTAAAGCATAATGTCTTGTAAAAAATTTGGTCATCCCCTATTTCACATAAAATGTTGGATATGAATTCCCTTGAAGATGTTGGTGGCTCATTCATTTCACAATCCTGCAAAACAAATTTAGAATGCAAAATCACACATATATGCCTAAAAACATCAAAATGGTTAGAAAATTCAATATGTATCCTACAACAAGTTGTTCATGTGTGATTTATCTTCACATAAAAAGGTTTACCCATCTCCAAAAATCTTTCACTTATTCAAATTTGAGGATACATACCAATAAATTTTGTAAAAAATTTTGCCTGAGTTGAGTCCAAAAAATGTTTTGCATGTGGGTCAAGATTTTGGCTACTAATCCTCCTTCTTACAACATCTCTTTGATTAGGGGAAACACGTGTATTATTTTTCTAAAAATCTTCAATCAATGATTTCAAAGCTTCACTAATTTCTTTATCCTTTCGTGGTAGTCAACCGCTAAATGTCCATAACTCATTTTTTGTTGGATCTTCCAATCTCTCATGCCTTAGCATGGCTCTCCTTAGAGTACCTCTACCAATTTTCAATGTTTTGCTTGTCTTTCTCATGAGTCAAGCTTTCTTCATTTGGATACTTACTATTGTCAATGTAAGTACTCATCTTGTGATATTACTATCTTTGGTGTGTGATTTAGAACCCACTTTGTCATAAGCACTCATTAGATTCTTTACAATGCTTTTTTCATTTGAATCATCCATCGTTCTTAACCCAAGAATATTCATGATAGGCCTAAATTTCAAATTCCTCATCATTTCAACAAATAATTGGCATTGACCTATAATATTTAATTCTTCAAAGAATAATCTCCACATACGATTAACTTTTTTTTGACAAGTATGCTTGCTAATCTTGTTAGGCATTGATTTCAAAATGTTAGTATCAATATCAATCAAATATTTTGGTCTTCTAAAAAAAATTCTAGAAGGTTTTATAATCTCTTCCATTCCCTCAATATTTTCAACATCAACATAAGGTTGAGTGTTTTGCGTACCTTGAACCAAAGATGATGTGCCTTGGCAATAAGATGCAAAAGATGGAATATCACCTACTTGATATGTTGATGTTGTGCCTTCAACATGACATGATGTCCAGAGTGTGTACATCATTGGATCTAAAAATTAGTGTCTCTTCAACATGAGAGGATGATATGACTCCAACATTGGAAGATGGTGTAGCTTCACAATTCAATGATCTTCTTGAGCATAGCAGTCTCATTCATACTCTTTGTCTTTCCAATTCTCCCTCTTTGTTTCTTTGTATCAGTGGTTCTTGATCATCTTCGAAAGTTAATTCTTGATTATTGCTTTGTAATTTTCTTTGTTCACATACTAGTTTCATTTTATCTCTTTTAACTGCCAAATCTCTCTCCCAATCTTCATTTGTTTGAGTTTTTGGTTTTTTCCTTGGCATAATGATGATTTCTACATGTCAAATTATTCAAACATCTAAAGTACTTACAATTTGTAAATTACAAATCATTCAAATACATATAAAAATTACAATTAATTCAATGAATACACAATATATATCAAACAACTTGCTAAATTTCTAACCATTTCGAAATAACAATTCATTCAAACATACAATTTTTAATGAATTCACTATATATTAAACAACATGTCAAATTATAATCAAATTTGTCTCTATATATCAACAAACAATATTTAAAAGGGACCAAACTAACCTTTTCTATAGAAAGAATATTCAAAAAGCCTTCAAATAGTGTATCCAATGATTGAATTTGGCGTTTGCTAGCTTCAAAAATTCTTCAAATAGTGTTTGCTAACTTCTAACAACTTGAAACCTGTGTTTTCTGTCAATTAAATAGAATGCACAATAGACAAAAAGTAGAATATGGATCAAAAGGGACCCAAACTTGCTTTGTGACCATTTTTTGGTGATTTCACATAGTGTGTATGCACTATAGTGTGTACGCACTATGTCAAAACACATCTCTCACTATCCCACCATCCCCCATCCCCTGCTCTCTCTCTCTCTCCCTACTCTCTCTCTCTCATCTCCTATCCCCTACTCTCTCTCCTCTCCCATCCCCTACTCTCTCTCTCACTCTCCCTCTCCTACTCCCTCTCCCATTGTCTCTCATCATCTACTCTCTCACTCTCTATCCTCTCCCATCCCCTACTCTCTCTCACTCTCTCTCTCCTCTCCCATCCCCTACTCTCTCTTGCTCTCTCTCCTCTTCCATCCTCTACTCTCTCCCACTCTCCCTCTCCCACCACCTACTCTCTCTCACCCTCTCTCCTCTCCCATCCCCTACTCTCTCTATCTAACACACTCCCATCCCCCCTCTCTCTCTCTCAAGCTACTCTCTCTCCCCTATCCCATACTCTACTCTCACTCTCTCCCTACTCTCTCTCCCCTCTCCCATCCCCTACTCTCTCTCTCACTCTCCTTCTCCCACCACCTACTCTCTCTTTCCCATCCCCTACTCTCTCTCACCCTCTCCCCTCTCCCATCTCCTTCTCTCTCTCTCTCTCTCTCTCTCTCTCTCTCTCTCTCTCTCTCTCTCTCTCTCTCTCTCTCCCATCCCCTCTCTCTCTCTCCCTCTCCCACTGCCTACTCTCTCTCACTCTCTCACATCCCCTACTCTCTCTCACTCTCTCTCAGGTCTCCCATCCCCTACTCTCTCACTCTCTCTCTCCTCTCCCATCCCTTACTCTCTTGATCTCTCACACACACTCCCATCCCCCCTTTCTCTCTCCCTCTCCCACTCCCTCTCCCACCACCTACTATCTCTCTCTCACTCTCTCTCTCTCCCTCTCTACTCTCTCTCTCCCATCCCCTACTCTCACTCTCTCTCTCCCATCCCCCTACTCTCTCTCACACTCTCTCTTATCCCCTACTCTCACTCTCTCTCTCTCCGATCTCATTCTCTCTCTACCACCCATACTCTCTCTCTCACTCTCTCACACTCTCTCTCATCCCCTACTCTCTCTTACATACACTCTCATCCCCCCTCTCTCTCCCTCTCCCACCACCTACTCTCTCTCTCCCCTCTCCCATCCCCTACTCTCTCTCTTTCATAGACACACACTCCTATTCCCCCCCTCTCTGTCTCCTCTCCCATCCCCTACTCTCTAGATCTCTCACACACACTCCCATCCCCTCTCTCTCTCCCTCTCCCACCATCTACTATCTCTCTCTCACTCTCTCTCTCCCTCTCTACTCTCTCTCTCCCATCCCCTACTCTCACTCTCTCTCTCCCATTCCCTAGTCTCTCTCACACTCTCTTCCATCCCCTATTCTTACTCTCTCTCTCCCATCATGTACTCTCTCTCTACCACCCCCTACTCTCTCTCACACTCTCAAACTCTCTTCCATCCCTTACTCTCTCTCTCTCCCTCTCCCACTTCCTCTCCCACTGCCTACTCTCTCTCCCCCATCCCCTACTCTCTCTTTCACAAACACACACTCCCATCCCCCCTCACTCTCCTCTCCCATCCCCTACTCTCTAGATCTCTCACACACACTCCCATCCCCCCTCTCTCTCCCTCTCCCACTCTCTCTCCCACCGCCTACTACCTCTCTCTCACTCTCTCTCTCCCTCTCTAATATCTCTCACATCCCCTATTCTCACTCTCTCTCTCCCATCCCCTACTCTCTCTCTCTTACACACATTCCCATTTCCCCCTCTCTCTCCCTCTCCCACTCCCTCTCCCACCGCCTAATCTCTCTCCCCCATCCCCTACTCTCTCTCTCTCCCCTCTACCATCCCCTACTGTCTCTCCCCTCTCCCATCCCCTACTCTCTCTCTTTGACACACCCACACACTCACATACCCCTCTCTCTCTCCTCTCCCATCCCCTACTCTCTAGATCTCTCACACACACTCCCATCCCCCTGTCTCCCTCTCCCACTCCCACTCCCTCTCCCACTACCTACTATCTCTCTCTCACTCTCTCCCTCTCTACTCTCTCCCATACCATACTCCCTCTACCACCCCTACTCTCTCTCATAATCTCACACTCTCTCTCTTACACACACTCCCGTCCCCCTCTCTCTCCCTCTCCTACTTCCTCTCCAACTGCCTACTCTCTCTCTCCCATTCCCTACTCTCTCTCTATCTCTATCTCCCCTCTCCCCTCCCCTACTTTCTCTCTTTCACACACACACACACACACACCCATCCCCCCTCTCTCTCCTCTCCCATCCCCTACTTTGTCTCTCACTCACTCTTGCTCTCCCATCACCTACTCTCATGCTCACTCTCACTCTCACTCTCTCTCTTTCACTCTCACTCTCTCCCTCTCCACTCTCTCTCTGCCACCCCCTACTCTCTCTCTCTCATTTTACACACTCTCCCATCCCCTACTCTCTCTCTTACACACATTTTCATCCCTCGTCTCTCTCCCTCTCTCGTTCCCTCTCCCACCGCCTACTCTCTCTTTCTCTCCCATCCCCCACTCTCTCTCTCCCCCCTCTCCCATTCCCTATTCTCTCTTTCACACACATGCACTCCCATCCTCCTCTCTCTCTCTCTCGCTCTCCCTCTCCCACTCTATCTCCCACTGCCTACTCTCTCTCTCCCCCCCATCCCCTACTCTCAATCTCTCTCTCATATCATGTACTCTCTTTATCTCCCGGATCCCGTACTCTCTCTCTCCCCTCTCCCATCTCCTAATTTCTCTCTCTCACACTCTCTCCCATGCTCTACTCTCTCTCACACACTCTCCCATCCTCCTCTCTCTCTCTCCCTCTCTCACTCCCTCTCCCATTGCCTATTCTCTCTCTTCCATCCCCTACTCTTAATCTCTCTCTCCCATCCTGTACTCTCTCTACCACCCCAACTCACTCTCTCACACTTCCTCTCTCTCTCATTCCCTACTCTTAATTTCTCTCTCCCATCTCGTACTCTCTCTTTGTCACCCCTACTCTCTCTCACACTTCCTCTCTCTCCCATCTCGTAATCTCTCTGCCACCCCTACTCTCTCTCACTTCCTCTCGCTCTCATCCCCTACTCTCTCTCTCCCCTCTCCCATCCCCTTCTCTCTCTCTCTCTCTCTCTCTCTCTCTCTCTCTCTCTCTCTCTCTCTCTCACCCATCCCCCCCTCTCTCTCGCTCTTGCCTTGCCTCTCTTCTACCCTCTCTATGCACTATTTAGGTCTCAATAGTGCATGCACACTATAGCGCACACATGCTATTGAGACCCAAATTTAAAAAGCTTTAAATAGCGTGTACGCACTATTCAAACCTTTGAATTCTACCAAGCTTAAGGCTTGGTTTTTCCTTGGGGATCCAACCCAAAGGTTTGGAGTCTATAAACTGGTCTAAGACATATTTTGCTACAAACATACAAAAAATGATTGATTTTTCTTGTGTGCTCTCCTTCAAGATTCTTTGTGGTTGAGCATCGATAAGATTAGGTTACATGACATTGTAGGTCTCTATGTTAGCTATATAACCATATAATTTATTTTTTATTTGAACTGTTTCAAGCCTTTCATCTATAATTTATTTTGGATGTATGTCCATTTTTTGTCAAAAACCAACATGTACTAATTAGGCTGTAGATTTTAGCTCGTTCATCGAATTTTGCAACAACTTAGTTTTTAAGAAACTAGACTCCATTCTACACACTTTGAAGAATTTTTGATTCTAGATTAGTTTTCAATCATTTCTAAGGGGAGCACACAAATATTTCATATTGGATGTGTCTAGTTAAAAAATTCATTAAAAAAAATACACATTATAAAATTACCCAAAAAATCTGGGATAAACTACATAGTGTTAAGTAACTTTTGACATGAGCGATTAAAGAATTTCAAAAAAAAAGTTAAAATTTTAGGGGGCCCACACTTTGCACTGTGTTATGTCTTTTTGGAAAAAATAGTACCACTTTTTGTGGCCCCCTTTTTTGAGGACCTAAAACTAAACCGTTTTGGGAAAAAATTAGTAGTTTAGAAACTAGATTGAAAGGACTACTACTTTTGTTTTTGTCATATCTTAAAATTTTGAGCGTAAATATCTTCAAATTCTTGTTGAAGTTTAGAAATTGCAAATTTCAGAAAAAAGGTGTCCACTTATACCCCCCTTTTTGGTACCACAACTTGGTGCACTTACCCAGGGTTAGATTGGGAACTAGAAATGCCATATGGAACTCATTATATGACAAGAAGGCTATGTATGGTATAGGGGTGGATTGGCCCTGCAAAAGTACCCCATCTCAGAAGTGGTTGACAAGGTAACTATTGAAAATAATTGATTAATTGTTTATTATCTTTGATGTTACACAAAATGTCATATCATTTCCAGTCAATGTATGCCAAGCTCACTCGAGAATTGAATATAGTTAGCTATGTTTGCCAAACATTTCTGTGTATGCCAAGTTTAGAAGTTAGTGTCTACCAAGTTCACTCAGGAGATAAAGGAAAGTTGGAAGATAACGAGTTTTAATTGAGCTCACTCGATTAACAAAGAGAATTCACAGAAGGTAGTGTCTATCAAGTTCATTTGAGAGACAAAGAAAGTTGGCATGAGAACCAGTGTTAACCGAGCTCACTTGGTTAATGAAGGAAAATCTATTTTGGTTAGTGTCTATTGAGCTAGGTTGGCTAACGAAAGATTTTCTTGTTTTGGCATGTTGAGTTCAATTGATTTGTTTCTTGGTTCTAGCCGACTAAGGAGATGAATATTAAGTATTCTAAGTTGTATTCAATCCAACTTGACAATATGTAAGATATAAGTATATGTTCAAGTTGAGAATTGAATGTATGAAAGAAAATAGAAGATTTGAAGATGCTTAGAGGAAGAAAATTAGAAGGATAAGAAGAATATCTTTGTGGAGCTGCAAAGGTACATTCAATCAGAAAAGATCAAGTAATAAAGCTAGAATTGAGATATGTAATCAGAAATTCAGTTGCATCTTAAATCAAGTCATCTAATACGATCACACCTAACAGTGTTTTTTGTAACCTTTAATATGGTTGGCTCCTAGCAATGCTCACTTCAGAAGAGTGAAAACAATAACTAGTTGCAATTGGTGGTTTTTCCCAAATTGGGTTTCCATGTTAGATCTTGGTGTCACTTGTGTTCATGCTATTACTTTTATGTGTATGCAACTAAGTTTAAGGTTAATCGAAGTTAATCACATTATTTAGTTATTGATAAGTTATAGTTGATTCTCAGTGCTTGCTGAGTTACAGTATTTTATAGTGTTAACTGAATGCCTGTGTGTTTGTCGACTAACAATAGAATACATTTTAGTCACAATTTATATTTTGATTTGTATTGACATCTAAGTGATCTGTGATTTATTTTTTTGTTAACTGATTCACCCCTCCCTTCTTAGTTACTCCTCTTATATTTCTAGCAGTAACATGTGAATATTTTAGGATAAACAAAATTAAATTCATGGGATAATAAAACTTAATATAACATAAGAGATCTATCCACCCAAACAATAGTCATGCATCTTGAGAGAGTTGGTGCAAGGATGGTGTATTCATATGGTAGTCAATCTTTCATAGAAGTTGGTCGGAGGGTACAATATGCAGCATATTGAAGGAGTTCATTTACCATGTCCACTATATACAACTTGGGCTAGTACAAACCAAGCAAGTATAGTCCACCAAAGCCCCTAGATAGTTATCATATAGAGTGTTCTAACTAGTGACTTGATGTATTTCATTGCATTCATAATCATATTTTTACTTATGTCATGCATTGTTTTGTGTGTGTTAGTCTTAGATGTTTATGTCTTATGTAGTTGTGGTTAGGTCAATATCTGGTGCAAGAGCACCCTTGCTATTTTGGATTCATCTTTTTGGCCATTTTCATGTTTGTACTAACATATTGGAAAAGTTTAATAAGAACATGACAAATTTGTATAAGGTCTTATATGACCAAATAGGCTTATAGTAGGATCTAGGAGTCAATTTGACCACTAAGTCCTGAGGAGACCATGTTTGGTCAAATATGGTCAAACTATGTAAAATCATGGTTCATGTGTGTAATTTTTATTTTAGGAATATTAGGGATCCTAGGAGTAAGATTTCATGGTTTAGAGTCACTCAATGTGAAAAATGATTATATATTTTTTTTAAATGAAGCTATATGGCTAAAAGTTGTAAAAATTATCATTTTGCCAAAAAAGTTACAAATGCAAAGATGATGACTCTAGTTCAAAAAGTTGATCCAATGACTAACTAATTTGAAAATAAGTTAAGGATTTATTTTTTAACGGAGTGATGGGCTGATAATGATTATTCTAATACATTCATGATATGCTTGGGAAATTAATAAATAATATTGGTTTTTGGGCTTTAACAAAACTATTGTATATATGGAAATTCACTATTGTAGACCTTCTTATGGATAAATGTGGATTGATGAAGAAATATATGTTTTTGTTGGAGAAAGTAGAGTTAGTTATCTTTATTTTGTTTTTTGTTTTAACATAACTTCGTGCAAGGAGAAAAGAGATCTAATAAATTTAGTGACTGCGGGTCTACAAACTTTAAAACCTAGGATTTGGAGTAGAAATGGGCAATTTCTCCTTAATCCATGAGTAGAAATTATTTCTCTTTGGTGTGATGGAATATTTATATTTACATTTCATATTCTTTTGGGTTTGGGGTCAAAAGTAAATGATTCATTTGATGGAAGAAGACAATTAAGGATAAGCATATTCATGTGATCAACCCAAAATAGAGGGAAAAGGTCGATTATGGTGAATTTTGCAAGTTTTCTTAGTATTGTAGTAATTAGGTCTAATAGGACTAATTTGATGGTTTATGAGTAGTCTAATCAGGTGATCCAATCAGAGTATGACACTTTGTAGTCCTATAGTACTATGAAAATGACATCCCTAAATGTAATGTTTTATGGAATTCCTTTGGAAGGATTTAGCTCGAAAGTGCATATTACCTGATTTGGAGACCTAATAGCTAATAGGTCACTTTGGGTATAGATTGAGTTATATGGTTTTAATGGTAGATTAAATGACACTTTGTATAAAATATTTAGATGTCTAAACATGTTATTGATGCACTAGTTCCTATGCTAATCTAATACCCCATCCTAGGATCCTTGGAAACAAGGATGAATATAGACTAAAATATTACTTTTAGTAAGAATTACATTAAATAATGCAATTAAACTCATAAAATCAAATAAGAGATTGCAACAGAAGATGAGACACCCAACTACCAAAGATTCTCAAGTGTCACTACTTACTAATGCACCCATTTCCATCTACATGAATTAAGGATAGAATTTAATATTAAACTAATACATAATAAGTAAGATGAAACATAAAGAAAAATCACATGAGGGTGAATATATATGATATGTTATGGCAGATTAGGAAGGTGTGTCACCAAAAAGGTATCTGAAACACTAATTTTCACCTTTTGGTAATGTGCAAAAGTACCCATTTTTTTGTACGAGAATTCACATTAGAGGGGTCTTGTATGAGGATTCTCACCTTAATGAGTGAACACTAATCCCATATGAGAATTTACATTAGAAGGTGTTTTCTTGTATGAGATTGCATTAGCAACTAAAACATTGCCTTCACTCTCGAGGCCATAAATTTTGTGTCCAGACTCTGATTGACTTGGTTCAAAATATTTTGGAAGAAGATTAAAATACCCTAGGAGATGCACATTTTTGATATCATAAAAAGGAACCCAACCTAGGATAAATAGGTGATCCTAGTTACTAAGATATGCAACAACATGGTGCCCTAAACAATGAATGAAAGGAGGATGTCAACACCAATGTATGACATAAAATGAAAGATAACTCCACACTAGGGAGTGTTGGGTGCACACATAAAGACATCAATATGAAATCATAGCTCTAACATACTAACCATGAAGGTCCAAACTACACTAATCCATAATGACCATCAATACAATAATGAAAACATAAGCAACATCACAATACAAAACATAGATCCATATGATGTTATCTCTTAACATGATAAAAAAAGTATCAATAATAACATAAAGCAAAAGGGAAACATATTGTTGTGTTTCTACAACACATGTCTGATTTCTAACTTCGAAAATGGGGGCCCCCTTTTTTGGCTCACAGAAGCTCGTTCCTTAGAATAGGGTATTTTCCAAGGTTCCTTAGGGAGTGAAAATTTTATAATTTAGGTTTAGGACTCTAGTCATTTACATCATTTTTAACCCATAGCACCAATATACTGATGTTTATCTTTTGTATAGGTCATCATGGCATCCTCATCATCCATAGCACAAAAAATTACCATGGTATTGCATGTGCATTTTCAAAATAAGCACGTTGGGATGTTAGATAGAAGAAGTAGAAGGAGTTCAAGTCCATGACAATGTTTGGCTATAAAGTGGGCGAAAATCATCAAAAAGATCAAAACAAGTACAGTAGAGTGCTTCTAGACCTCGTCTAAGGTAAACCCATAAACCATTTTCAAAACTAAGAACTTTGATTTTTTGCTAAATTAAGCACCTTGTGCACTTCTCTGAAGGTGTGCAGGTATGAAGGTGCACAAGTGTGCAATTTTTACATTTGGTGAAGGAATTGACTCCTAAAGTTTCCCATGTGCGAAAGTGCATAGGTGCACAAGTGTGAATGTGCACAATTTAAAGATATGGTTGAAGGAATTGACTCCAGAAGGTGCGAATGTGTAGAGGTGCACAATTCTAAAGTCTTGAAGATTCCCAAAGTCCCAAAGATGCTAACTTGTGCATGTGCACAAGTTTGCAAGTGCACAATTCGAAGATTTGGTGAAGGAATTGACATAATAAAGTGCAAAGGTACACATGAGCAAATGTGTTGAGGTGTGCAATTATAAAGTCTTGAAGATTCCCAAAGTCCCAAAGATGCTAAGGTGTGCAAGTGTGTAATTTTACAAAGTTTTGAAGAGCAAAGTGCACACATGTATAGGTGTGAAAGGTGCACAAATGGGCCTAAATTATCAAAAAAATCAAAATAAGTACACAAGAATGATCTAAACCTCCATTTGAGAAAAACCCAGAAACCATTTTCAAAATTGAGAACTTTAATTTTTTGGTAAATTGAGCATCTTGTGCACTTCCCTAAAGGTGTGCAAGTGTGTAGGTGCACAATTTGTAGATTTGGTGAATGAATTGTCTCTAAGCATGCACGGGTGAGCATATCTAAAACATCTAAGAGCCCCTTAAGGTCTGAAACATTCTCATGGATTCCTTATCTTTTGTAGTAGCTAAGATCACACTGAAACCCATGACTTTTGAGTTCCAAGGAATACCCAAGAAGTCACACTTCATGATTTCCACAAGGAAGTGAGGGAAGATTATGAAGCTTTAGAATCTTGAGCTCCTTAAGAAATCACCTCTACCATCCAAACATGAAAAGGGAAACATCCACACATCATTTTGGTTGAAGTTCAACAAGACCCTAATGATGGAAACTGAAAATTATGTAATTAGAAAAATTATCACCTTGGAAAATTATGGAGTTAGAAAAATTCTCACTTTGGAAAATTGTGGATTTAGAAAAGTTATCACCTTGTAAAATTGTGGAGTTAGAAAAATTATCACCTTGGAAACTTATGGAGTTAGAAAATTTATCACCTTAGAAAATTGTGGAGTTAGAAAAAATTTCACTTTGGAAAATTGTGGAGTTAGAAGAAATTTTACTTTGGAAAAGTGACATGTAGAAGAATTTTTGAATTTTTTGGACCTGTCACCAAGGTGCATAAATGTTCTTTTTCCAAGGTGTGCTTTTTAGAGGTGTACTAACAGTTAACTTCTAATAGCTATTTTAGAGCATTCCATGCATCGAAAACACATTTTGACGATAGTTCAACTCCCAGAGACACCTAGACAAGGCTAAGCTTCCATTTTTAGAGCTCACAGTCACTCCTAGATCAGCTCATAGCTTCTATCTTCTTATCTCCTTCTTCTTTAATTTTTTTAAGTCATGTAAAGGCTCATGCACCCATTAATTGATATAAACAAGGGTGGAGACCTACTTAGCACCATTAAGAGAGTCAGTTTGTATGTAAATAGGTTTATTTTATTAGTTCTTTTAGCATGAGTTTGCATTAGAGAGATATCACTCCTAACACAAAGAGAGGAGAGGATTTCTTTCAAATACATGGATGTTATATGTACTCTAGGCCATTATTTTGATGCAATAATATATGTTATTGGTGTTCTTATTCCGAGTGTAGTTATTCTTGTCAGAGTGTGTTATTCTTGTGAATGCATGTTCATGAATAATAAAGAGGCAATGGTTTATTGTGTTCTTATGATTGTGCAATCTTTTAGTTCTGGTGTCTGCCTTGTGTTAACGAATTATGTTGTTGTGAAAAATTGGAGATAGGATCATCTTTGTTCTTGCATAGCATTTTTTCTTTTGTGAGTGCACTTTCTATGGCCTTGCTATTTGTTGAAATGTGAAACATCTTTAGGTTATTATTTAAGTTCCCATTGATGATTGCATCGGTGGAGTTGAGGAAGCATTGCTCCTAATTTCATTGGTTTCCTACTAGATCCTTTTGATAATATAATTTACAGATATGTTGTTATTTTTTCTTATGTCCATTAGGAATTTCCCTTTTAGCAATTTGTTTAAAATATCTTATTACTGTATCTTTCTTATTTTCTTTTTAAATACTTGGTTAAAGTAGGAATTCTAATAGTTGCATCGATAAATTGCATTCATCATAAAATGGAAAATATAAAAATATATCTATTTGTGGTTACATTTCAACAACAGGGGTACATATTGGTTAGAACTAGCATAGGCCTCTTCATGAACATACACATTTATCTTCAATTGAGTAACCTAGTAGGTTTAAAAACAACCATCCAAAACATTGGATTGGTCATTGGTCATCTTTTCAAGAGAGATTAGAAATGATCTCTATTGTTCAACATTGTGCAAAGCAACAACTCAACAGAAGTGGCACTAGAAGGAGGGCTCAAAACCATTCTGCCCAATAACCCAAGTTGGTTTTTGAAAATTCTATAGTTTTTACAAGTTCAAAAAATTTCAAAGTCTATCACTGTCAGAAGGTGTGCATGTGTTCTTTTTGAAGGTGTGTTTTTTGGAGGTGTACTTTTTAGAGGGTGCACTTTTTGCATAGGTGCACTAGGATCCATGGTGTTCTTCCCAAAAGGTGCACAAACTAGAAGATCTTGATCAACTGTCTCCCTTTCAATGAGCATTGAGCATTGAGGTCTTCACTCAACAAGCACAAGTTCCTGGGACTTAGTCATTTTTGCAAGCCTCATAAAAATAAAGGGATACCTAGGATCCACCCTCTCACATTGAAAATTACATCATCAATATCCACTCTACATTCTACTTCACACATTCCCATCATTATGCACCATGACTTTCTTCAATGTCCAAAGTTCACCTTTACACCTAACTAGTCCATTACACGACTTGCTCAAAAATACTAAAAAGTTTTGCCTATGGTTCATCTATGGAGAATCACAAACAATAGAAGATCATATTAAAATTTTCAAGGAAATCTATAATCTAAGCCAGATTTAGCATATGAACATTAGGGGAAACAACATTTAGTTGGTATCTCAATCTACCAACAACATCAATAAGGGGTTGGAACTCTTTTGAGAGAAAGTCTCTAGCACAATTCAAGGTCTATATTGATCCATCTATCCTACATCATTGGTTCATCTCAATTAAGAGGGATCCCAATGAGACTATTTCATAGTTTAATCATCGCTTCTATATGATGTATCAAAGAACGAAGTTTCATTACATTGTACCATAAGAGGCTATTATCCAGATCTATTTGGGACTAATGGATCGTTAACTTATATTTTTCTAAGCTACCACCCAGAGATATTGATACCATTGAAAAGGTCCTCAAAGAGGTTGTTACATTCATGAAGCAAGTGGATACCCATGGTGGAGGGAACTTTGTGTTTTCCTTCACTTTGAATAATGTAGTAGCCAAACCACCATTTCTAGTCAAAGCATCTACTATGCCCAATCAAATTTCCCTATTGAATCTAGTACCTTTATTGTAATAGGTTATTCCTGCTCCAATGCCAACAATTATATATTCAAGGTATGAGCCCCAAAAGTCTGTATTCTTTGAGAAAAAAGACTTCTCTACTTGGTAAACTCAAGAACAATATGGCTAGTGAGTTTAAGGCCATGAAGAAGACGATGTCTCTTTTATCCAATGAACTCATTAGAATAAAGTTAAATTCCTCAACAAACTAAGGCAATCATCCAAGACAACTTGCTACCCAAAATAGTTATTCTCAAAATTGTAGCAAAAATTTTGGCCTCTATGATAACATCAACAATGAGAATAATGGTATAATAGGTATGAGTCTAAGTGAAAATGGATATGGGTACAATGAAGTTCTGGATCAGTCTCCCTAAATCATGGAGGAACAACCTTTGCAATTTAGTGCAATGGTGTTCGAATCATATGATAAAGGTTTGTAGGAGGATAAAATGATGAAGATGATCAAGAGGAGTTTGTCTTCCCATTCAATGAAGAGAAAGAGCATATACATTCTGGGATACATGTTTATTGGAGCAATAATATGAACACACAAAGTTTGAAAAGTAAAGATTCTCTTATGGATGATGTCTCTCTATGGTTACATCCCACTTCTCCAGACATGTAGTCTTGTAACACTCCAATGCATTATGAGGCTCCAACCAACATTATCCCAATAGTTTAGAAGGATTTACATATAAAGGATGAGGTTTTGAAAGGTTATATGGATAACATAAGAAGAAATTTGAAGCATCTCAGAGAAGGTCAAAATTCAAACATGCTTTTGCTTCCAAACTATTGTCGCCTCCATCAAAGGATTCATTCAAAGTTGGAATGTGGTAGTTGACAAGATGCAGTATCTAATGTGTTAGTGCAGACAGATCGGCCTGTTGAAATTGTCAAAAGTAATGAAATTTTTTCAAGTTTTGATGTTGCAATAAGTGTAGATATCCCAAGAAATTTTGATGAAGCAAAAAAATTTCAAGTTCCAAAAATCTATGGAGTTGCAAAAAATGATGGAAATGTAGAAATCATGCAGAGTTCATCCCTTTGGGTTCCATTCAGAAGTAAGTTGTCCTAATTTCTTGTTAGCTTGGGAGATTGTACTGGAGGGTAAGTATAATTTTGAACATGCTTCTTTGGTATATGAGAGAGAAAGCACATTGATTAATGATATTAATGAACCTTGTAATTTAAAAGGAAGTTTGATGATTGAGTTTTCTAGTCTCAAGGATCCTAAAGGTATCAATTCATGGTTTAAGGCTAATGATGGCGATAATAAGGACCACAAAGTAATGTTCTATCTTTTGGGTCTTGTTTTGATAGCTATATTACATCATTGATGCTAGTTTTTCCATGTGTGTGTGGAGTTGTGTACCATGAGATAAGACCACCAGAAGAAGAAATTATAATGTGTGAGTGTACCCCTATGGTGGGGGACTCATTAGATCGGGTGATATCTTTCCATTAGCCCTCTCAATTTGATGATTTTCAATTTGAATATGATGTTGAAGGTAAGAGAAATTGTTTCTAGATTAATCATGGCCATGGAGAGTTACCACAACTTCTAATTTTGTGTGATTTGTACCCAAAATTTGAACCAAGATTGCCCAAATTTTATTTTTCTAAGTACAAAGACAAGTTAGCATTTTTTAGAACTATATGGTTTGGGTTATTACTATTGCACATAATGAGAAATCTACTAACAATCACCCTCACATTCTTATTATTCAGATTTTTCTGTATATAAATTATTTTTCTAAAGTCTTTTAGTTAGGTGTTAGTTTTCTTTTTGTTGAGTCTATTTTGTTTGGGACTTTTGCCTCTTTTTTCTTTTTTTTCTTTTTTAGTCTTTAAGTCAAGGATTCACTGTGTTTTTTCATAGTTGTTCCCAACACATTGTCCATCCCAACTGGTTCTGATTTCTGGAAGAGGTGTTTCTTCGTCAAAGCACTTTGATAACATTGTTTCTTATACAGACTAAATATAGATGTTGCTCATTGGTAAATTGGACTTTCCCTTAAAATTAGATTCTAGATTGATCGCTCTCAACACTTTAAAAATTTAAAGAATTGATCATCTAAGTTACTTTCAACCTAGGTGGATAGTGGCTGAGGGATAGTCCAAAACTTTTCAATTTGAACAAAGGATTTCTCTAACGGCCTATCAAAACCACTTGTTGGCATGTGAGTTTCCAAAAGTTCATTAAAAGAGGAATGCACAAGTCATCAGATTGGAAAAGGTCCATAAGAAAGGAACACCAACACAGTCTAATCATTGTCAAGACATTTTTTTTTAAATGGTTTCATCAAATAGGACTACAGAACTTGGTATGAACCAAAATAAGGTGATCAATAGGAGCTAGAAAAATATAATCATTGACTCACTTTAAAAGAACAAAAGTTTCAAGGAAGAATCAAGTGGAAACGCACAAACTCCATGAAGTTAACAAATGGATCACCAAAAATATAAAAGACAAGTAATTAATGACTAGTTAAGAGCTGTCTGAATGGTTTCTCACATCTGGTCATATAGTGATTGAAAATTTGTTGATGAGGATTTCTCAAACTCTCACTAGTCAGAAAAAGGTTGTTTCTATGTTGTTGCACACTTGTGTTGATTAACACTTAGGAGAATCAAGGGAATTAAAATATTGAACACACACTGAGCGTGAATATTGAAAAATTTGAGATTCTTGTTCGAAGTTCTCAAAAGCCACTAGTGACATCTAGAATCAAGTTACAAACTTGATACGATTTCAAAAATTTCTTGTTGATAAATAAATGCCTTGGTCATTTCTTTCTTTTTGTCAAGGCTATTTTTTGTGGTTCCACAACACAAGCCCCATTAACCCATTTTTTTGGCTCATAGAAGCTCGTTCCTCGAAATACGATATTTTCCAAAGTACCTTAGGGAGCAAAATTTTTATAGTTTAGGTTTAGGAATCTGGTTAGTTATATCATTTTAAACCCCTAGCACTATTATACTGATGTTTATCTTTTTTGTGATCATCGTGGCATCCTCATCATCCACAACACAAAAAATTACCATGGTATTACATGTGCATTTTCAAAATAGGCACCTTGGAATTTCAGATAAAAGAAGTAGAAGGAGTTCAAGTCTATGACAATGTTGGGCTATAAAGTGGGCTTAAATCATCAAAAAGATCAATATAAGTACACTAAAGTTCTCCCATACCCCGTCTGAGTAGAACATAGAAACCATTTTCAAAACTGAGAGATTTTATTTTTTGGTGAATTGAGCACCTTGCACACTTCCCTAAAGGTGTGTAGGTGTGAAGGTGCACAAATGCACAATTTGAAGATTTGGTGAAGGGATTGAGTCCTAAAGTTGCATATGTGCAAAGATGCGCAAGTGCAAAGGTGCGTAGGTGCACAATTTGAAGATTTGGTGAAGGAATTGACCCTAAAAGGTGCAAAGGTGGACATGTACAAATGTGCAGAGGTATGCAATTCTAAAGTCTTGAAGATTCCCATAGTCCCAAAGATTCTAAGGTGCATAGGTGCGCAATTTGAAGATTTGGTGAAAGAATTGATTCTATTAGGTGTGCATGTGAAAATGTGCGGAGATGCACAGTTCTAAAGTCTTGAAGATGCCCAAAGTCCTAAAGATGTTAAGGTGCACAAGTGCATAATTTTACAAAGTTTTGAAGAGAAAAGTGCATTGGTGCAAAAGGCGTGAAAATGGTCCTAAATCATTAAAAATATCAAAATAAGTACACAAGAATGATCTAAAACCCCATTTGAGCAAAACCCAAAAATCATTTTTAAAACTAAGAACTTTGATTTTTTGGTGAATTGAGCACCTTGTGCACCTCCCAAAACGTGCACAGGTACGTAATTTCAAGATGTGGTGAATTAATTATCTCTAAATGTGTGTACATGCACATATCTAAAACATCAAAAGGCCCCCTGAGCTGCCAAACATTACCATAGATTTTTGGTCTTCTGCAACAACTAAGATCGCACTCAAACCCATGACTTTCAAGTTTGAAGGAATACCCAAGAAGTCACACTTCATGATTTCTACATGGAAGTGAGGGAAAAGCATGAAGCTTTAGACTCTTTAGCTCCTCAATAAATCACCTCTACAATCCAAAATTTCAAAGACAAACATCCACACATCATTTTGGTTGAAAGTCAACAAGACCCAAATGATGGAAACTAAAAATTGTGGGACAAATTATCACCTTGGAAAATTGTGAAGTTAGAAAAATTCTTACTTTGGAAAATTGTGGAGTTAGAAAAATTATCACTTTGGGAAGTTGTGGAGTTAGAAAAAGTATCACCTTAGAAAATTATGGAGTTAGAAAAATTATCACCTTGGAAAATTGTGGAGTTAGAAAATTTCTCACTTTGGAAAATTTTGGAGTTAGAAAAATTTTCACTTTTGAAAATCGATACTTAGAAGAATTTTTGGATGTTTGGGACCTATCACCAAGGTTCGCAGCTGCACTTTTTCCAAGCTGCACTTTTTGAAGGTGCACTTTTCAGAGGTGCACCAACAGTTCTGAAGAAGAAATAGTGCGCAGACAATTAACTGCTAGTTCCCATTTTAGAGAATTCCAATGTACCAGAAACACATTTTGAGTCTTGATGGTAGTTCAACTCCTAAAGACACCTAGAGAAGGTCAAGCTTCCATTTTTAGAGCTCACAATGGCTCCCAGATCATCTCATAGATTCTATCTTCTTATCTCCTTCTTCTTTTATTTTTTAAGTCATGTAAAGGCTCATGCACCCATTAATTGATATAAACAAGGGTGGAGACCTACTTAACATCATTTAGAGAGTCAGTTTGTATATAAATAGCTTTATTTTATTAGTCTTTTAGCATCAGTTTGCAATATAATCTGTGCACTTTCTGTGGCCTCACGATTTGACGAAATGTGAAACATCTTTTGATTATTATTGAAGTTCCCATTGATGACTACATTAGTGGAGTTGAGGAAGAATTTCTCCTAATTTCATTAGTTTCTACTAGATCCTTTGATAATTTAATTTGTAGACATGTTGTTACGTTGGCTTATGTCCATTAGGAATTTCCCTTTTAGCAATTTTCTTAAAATCTCTTTTTAC
This sequence comes from Cupressus sempervirens, assembly GCA_028749045.1. NCBI lineage: Eukaryota > Viridiplantae > Streptophyta > Pinopsida > Cupressales > Cupressaceae > Cupressus > Cupressus sempervirens. The sequence goes on from CM053784.1 coordinate 285,804,926, forward strand.
TCTATCTTTGTTATTCTCTTATATTAAACATTTAGTTAAAGTAGGAATTCATATAGTTGCATTGATATATTGAATTCATCATAAAACAAAAAATACAAAAATATATCTCGTTGTGGTTACATTTCAACAACAGGTGTGTAGATTGGTTGGAACCAGCAAAGACCTCCTCGTGAACATTCACATTTATCTTCAATCGAGTTACCTAGCAAGTAAAAACAACCATCCAGAACCTTAGAGTTGGTCATTGATAAACTTTCCAAAATAGAATTTGGAAAGGATCTTTGTCATTCAATATCATGCAAAATGATAGCTAAATGCATACTTTGGAATCCCTAAAGAATCCAAGAGAAGCATCAAGATCTATTTTTGAACTATTAGATTATGGTGACTGATTAGGTTGTAATCATTGGATTGTAATAAGATCAGACTTGCTGTTTGGTGGACGTAGCGCAGGGATTGGATGAACCACATTAAATCTTGGTGCCTTGTGTTCATTTCTATGTGATCTATTATTTTCTATTATTGGTTATATTTTCATGTGGTTTTTATTTTTGTCTGTGGTTTATCCTAACAAGTGGTATCAAAGCCTATTTTTTTTTCAGTTATCCTATGCAGGAAAGTCTCACGGTTGAGTGGGAATCTCACGGTTGAGTGAGAGCAATGGAAGATGAGGGTAAGCTAAGGGTTGATAGGTTTAATGGGTAGAGCTTCCAGTTATGGAAGATGCAAATGGAAAATTATATGTATCAGAAGGATTTATGGAAGTCGTTGGAAGGCAAAGCCAAGAATCAGGGAACTATGTCAAATGCTAAATGCGATCTTTTGGACAAAAAGGCACTCGAAAGAATTCGGTTATGGTTGGCACCATCAATGGCATTTAATATTACAAAAGCAAAGATGACAGAAGAGTTGATGAAAACCCTAGCAACACTGTATGAAAAGCCCTCCACTTCAAACAAGGTATTTCTCATGAAGCATTTATTTAATATGAAAATGGCAGAAGCTGAATCTGTTGCGGATCATTTAAATGAGTGTAATACAATTACTAGTCAGTTATCTTCGGTGGGTATCAATTTTGATGAAGAAATTAGGGCTCTCTTGATTTTGTGTTTTTTGACTAAAAGCTGGAATGGCTTGGTAATGGCTATGAGTAATTCTATTCCTGGAACTAGTACCCTACAATATGATGATGCAATCGGTGTTGTTTTGAGTGAGGAAACTCGTAGAAAATCCTCAGGTGGATCTACATCAGGAAGTGCTTTGAATGTAGAAATTAGGGGCAGAATGACTGAGAGAGGAAGTAACTCTAGAAATTGTGGGAAATCAAGAGGAAAGTCAAAGGGGAAGAGGTCTCAATCGAGGGGACCAAATGATTTCTAGTACTATGGGAAACCAAGGCACAAAAAGAAATATTGTTGGAATCGAAAGAAAAATGAAGGAGATAAATCAGATGGAGACAAGGAGGCAAATGTGGTAAGTAACAAATCTAAAGAGGATGCTTTGCTTCTGTCTTTAGAAAGTGTTGATGATTCATGGGTTTTAGATTCTGGTGCTTCATTTCATGCTACACCTCATAGAGGTTATTTCATTGATTATGTCCAAGGGGATTTTGGGCTTGTTTATGTGGGGGATAATGAACCCTGTCAAATTGTTGGAAAGGGAAAAATTAAGATTAAGTTATAGAATGGGAATAATTGGCTACTACATGAGGTGAGACATATTCGAAGGCTGAGTAGGAATTTAATTTCAGTGGGGCAACTCGGTGATGAGGGTTGTGTAGTTACTTTTAATGATAAAAATTGGAAGGTTTCAAAAGGTTCCCTTGTAGTAGAAAAAGGTGTGAAATTAGGCACCTTATATCTTTGTACAGGTCATATTGTTCCTTCTACTTTGATTGTTTCAGAGAAAAATGAATGTTCAGGAAGAATTGTTGTAGTTGAGCAAGGAGAACAAATAGTTGTTGTAGATTCTGATACAGCGTTATGGCACAATAGAGTTGGGCACATGAGTTAGAAAGGTATGAAAGTACCTCATTCAAAGAAAGTTTTACCAAGTTTGAAATGTGTTAGTATGGATTTCTGTGAAAGTTGTGTGTATGGAAAACAAAAGAGAGTGAGTTTTGCAAAAATTGGGAAGGAAAACAAAAAGGAGAAATTAGAGCTTGTGCATACAGATGTATGGGGACCAGCTCAAGTATTTTCACTTGGTGGCTCTCATTATTATGTTACATTTATTGATGACACAACTAGAAAATTATGGGTTTATTTCCTTAGACAGAAATCTGATATATTTCAAACTTTTAAGAAATGGAAATGCTTGGTTGAAAATGAGACTTGTAATAAATTAAAATGTCTCAGATCTAATAATGGTAGTGAGTATTGCAGTCATGAGTTTCAAGATTATTGCTCCACTAATGGTATTTGTAGAGAAAAAACTATTCCAAGGACTCCACAAGAAAATGGAGTGGTTGAACGCATGAACAGGACTATAATGGAGCGCACAAGGAGCATGAGGTTGCATGCTAGGTTTCCCTTACACATGTGGGCGGAGGATATCAATACTGTAGTATATTTTATTAGTAGAGGTCCCTCTACTCCTTTGGGTTGTGGTATTCCAAAGGAGGTATGGACTGGTAAGAAGGTGAGTTATTCTTTTCTCAAAACCTTCAGTTGTGAAGCTTTTGCTCATATAGACTCTGAAAATAGAACCAAGCTAGAAGTTAAATCAAAGAGATGTGTCTTTTTTGGATATGGAATTAATGAATTTGGTTATAGGCTTTGGGATTTTTAAAATCATAAAATTGTTAGAAGTCGGGATGTCATATTCAATGAGAAAGTGTTGTACAAAGATCTATTGCAGCAACATGAGAAGAAAGAAGATGATTATGTAGTGATGGATGATACTCCAAAAGCTGATGTTCCAACCAATCCTCATGATGTGCAACAACTGCAACAACAAATACCACACACATCAGTGAATGTTAGATGGTCAACGAGGAAAATTAGACCTCCACAAAGATTTTCTCCCTCTCTGTATTCTATTTTACTTATTGATGCCAGTGAACCTGAAAGTTATGATGAAGCTATGCAGGTGAATACTAAGATTCAGTGGGAGTTTGCAATGAAAGATGAAATGGACTCTTTGTTGAAGAACAAGACATGAGATCTATGCAAATTGCCTGCAGGTAAAAAGGCTTTACAGAATAAGTGGGTTTACAGGTTGAAAGAAGAGGAAGGAGGTAAGAAAAGATTTAAGGCCTGGTTAGTTGTAAAAGGATTTACACAGAAAAAGGGAATTGATTTTGATGAGATATTTTCTCCTATTGTTAAAATGACTTCTATTTGTACTGTTTTAAGTCTTGTGGCTACTGAAGATTTGCACTTAGAGTAGTTGGATGTTAAAATAGCCTTTCTTCATGGTGATTTGGATGAAGAAATATATATGGCTCAGCCACAGGGTTTTGAGGTCAAAGGTAAGGAAAACTTAGTGTGCAAGTTGAAGAAAAGTTTATATGGCTTGAAGCAAGCACCTCAGCAATGCTATCTAAAATTTGATAGTTTTATGCATGAGCATGGATATAATAGGTGTCATTCAAATTACTGTGTTTATTTTAAGAGGTAGGATGATGATAGCTACATTATTTTATGTTTATATGTTGATGATATGCTTGTAGCTGGGTCTAACATGGATCATATTAAGGGTCTAAAATGCCAGTTAGCACATGCATTTTCTATGAAGGATTTGGGGGCAGAAAAACAAATCTTTGGTATGAAGATTTGTAGAGATAGGAAGAACAGAACATTGATGCTATCTCAAGCTGATTATGTTGAGAAGGTGTTGCAATGTTTCTCTATGGAGAATGCTAAAGCTGTCAACACACCTTTACCTGGTCATTTGAAGTTGACTAAGGAGATGTTTCCTAAGACACAGGAAGAGGAGGATAAGATGTCCAAGGTACCCTATGCTTTAGCTATAGGAAGCTTAATGTATGCTATGGTATGTACTAGGCCAGATATTGCACATGTAGTAGGAGTCATTAGCAGGTGTATGAGTCATCCAAGATTTGAGCATTGGAATTTTGTCAAGTGGATTCTCAGATATTTGAGAGGAACATCCAATAAGTGTTTACACTTTGGGGGCTCTACTACTGATTTACGGGGCTATGTTGACTCAAATTTGGCAGGGGATATTGATACCAGGCAGAGTACTACAGGTTATGTCTTTACTGTTGGTGGGGCAACTATGAGCTGGGTTTCTAGGTTACAGAAGATTAATGATCTATCCACTACAGAGGCAGAGTATGTTGCTACTACAAAGGAAGCCAAGGAGATGATATGGCTTCAGTTCTTCTTGGAAGAATTGGGCCATCCTCAGAAGGATAATTATTTGTTCATAGATAGTCAAAGTGCCATTCATCTTGCAAAGAATTTAGCTCTGCATTCTAAAACCAAACACATACAGTTGTGGTACCATTTCATTCAGTCAGTTTTAGAGGATGGACAGTTAAAGCTGGAGAAGATCCATACAAATGACAATCCAGCAGATATTTTGACAAAGGTTGTAACAAGGGAGAAGCTAAACTCCTCTTCAACTTTGGTTGGTCTTTTAGACTGAACATGAATCAAAGAACGGCAGAGTCCAGGGTGGTTTGATCCAGTGGGAGCCCCATGTCGTAGTGGTATTGCTACGTGATCAGTCTCCAAGTCAGAGATTGTTGTTTAGTGTGGAGCTTGATCAGTCCCCAAGTGGGAGATTGTTAGATTATGGTGACTGATCAGGAAAGTACTGTACATACTTCACAATTAGTGGGGTTCGAGCCGACGTTGTAGCCGACATATTATGGCCGACATATGGCCGACATGTTGTAACCCTAAAATAGATTAAATACTTGTATAAAAGGGTTTAGGGTTAGGTATTTTTCATTATGTTGTGATGCAAAATTGGTTCTTGCAGCGGTATTAAACTGTAAGGGATTATGGACTGTAATTGGGTTGTAATCACGGGATTGTAATAAGATTAGACTTTCTGTTTGGTGGATGTAGCCCAGGGATTAGGTGAACCACGTTAAATCTTGGTGCCTTGTGTTCATTTCTATGTGATCTATTATTTTCTATTATTGGTTATATTTGCATGTAGTTTTTATTTCTGTCCATGGTTTATCCTAACATGAACTAGAAGAAGGTCAACTCTATACAACAGTCCCCAACAATGGTATAGATAGCTACGCTTCCCAACCACATGACACTTGTGGGTCCACTCCCATCATGTTGATGGAGATAGTGATCTGACCAAAAACACAAGAATAGCCTGTTAGATAACTATGAGCGAGGGGGTGAATTAGTTATAACTAGTTATCCTACAAGCCTTTAAACTCTTTATGACAAACTTGAACTCTTTAAACTTTCATATATCTTAGTAAACATATTAACAAATAATTAACTTTATATACCGAATATCAGAGTAAACTTTGAGTGTATACTAAGTTGCAACAATAAAAAGTAAACATGAAATAACATGAAACACAATAAGCATCCACACAATTTGACACAATGATTTAATGGAGAAATCCCATTAACGAAAAAACTACTAAGGAATTGGCAACCCAAAAATTTCACTCTTCTAAAGTGAGTTGTTCTAGGAGCCAATCTTGTTAAAGGTTATAAGCACATTATTAATGTGACATTGTTAGAGGATTTTCACTAAAGATTATCTGGACCTTATCACTCCTAAAAATATTTATAGAGTGTTGAAATTCTTTTAGAATAACAGAGAGGGGGGAGGGTGAATTAGTTATTCAAGGTCCAAATATACAAATATAACTTTTCATAATTTAGTGAACCCATAAAACATTCTCAACCATGCATGCATTCATTGTGTATTAACTAAAACTAATATGGTATTGTTAAATCAACCTGTAGAAATGTAAAGTATGAAATACAACACATCCATTAGCACATTTGACACAATGATTTAACGTGAAAATCCAATTTGAGAAAAACCACCAGTAACATGCTACTCCTTTTCACTCTTCTAAAGTGATGCCATGTTAAAGGTTACAATACACATTGTTAAATGTGACCCAGTTAAGGGATTTCAGTCACCCTATCAAAAGTGAGCCTTGTTAGAGGACTTTAGGCCATTCACTTTGAATGCCACCCTGTTAAAGGATTTCCCAATGACTGTTAAGTTAACCTTACTCCAAAGAATTTACCCTAGGTTAACACAATTGTTAGAAAGTAATAGTAGAGCTTTGATCTTATACAACTTACAACCTTACTTGCAAATTATAGATAATTGTTCAGTCCTCAACTCTGCTTGGCTTCCAATCTTTGTAGCTATTATAGCTTGTTCACCCTTCAAGCATTCATCCTCTTTAAGCCTTCTAGCTTAGTACGCCATTGCAGACTTCTTCACTTGGGTCACTTGATGAAGAAAAACCCCTTTTCTTCTCCTTATTAGATTTTTGCATCAAGCTCTCTTACTCTTTGCTTCATGACCAAACATTCCTACATATAGGAAATTATAACATTTTTTCACTCATTATCCATCATCAAAATTAGGTTTTTTGATGGATTGAGTAGGATACAATGTATCTACCCCATATCTTGTATTTTCTAGAAACTTCTCTTACAATCCATTTGAATTCACCTCCAAAATAATTTACATAAGATTCTGTGCCACTAGCTCATCAATCTTATCTTCCTTCTTATTCAAAAATTCCATGAAAACAAACTTGTCAGCTTTTATTGAGAAAATCTTTGATCTTTTTCATAATGCAGTAGCTTGGCATTATCAACCTTCTGATGCTCGACACATACTACATTACTCAGCATCTACTATAAAATCACTTGGCATCAACTGGATTTTACTGTCGCTCGGTGTCAACTAAAAATTACTCAGCATCTATCAGCATCCACTAGAATTTTTTTTCACTCGGCTCCAACTGAATTTTTGCTCAGCTTGCACTAACTTTGCTTGGCACCTACTATCCACTTGGTCAAGCTTGGCAAATAAACTTTGTTTAATTTTATTCTTCTAAACTTTCCAAGTGTAGCCAATCGTTTTGTAACCTCAAGTAGATCATCAATAGATTATGTTATCATTGTCTTAACTAATTCTTGTACTTCAATACATAATCATAACTCAACCTTTCCTCTAGGTACTTTTGTTACATCTTGTTGATCAAATCCTCATCATCAATCAACTAAGTGATAGTACTTGAAACATATAAGCAATTGGCTTACCAGCATGTAGCAGGTTTGACATTAGTGACAAAGCAATTATTGAAACACTTGGTCTTCTTTAACAATCTTTCTAATCAAATGATCTTTTCAATCAAATAAAAACAATCTCCCTCTTTGGCATTGATAGCAAACCAAACTGATCAACCAATCAAACAAATGATGAACATCTTATTCCATCAAGCTGACTAGGTTAAAACAGTAAGACAATACCAAAAAGAAAGCTTGTATTTGATATTTTTCCCTCTATCAGCAGCTCCCTCTTCTCATTAGGTTACAAAATATGACTCCCTCTGAGTTCCTTCTATATCTAATCCTTCCTAATTTGATTGCTTTCTGCTTTCTCCCATTGCTTTCTGCTTTCTCCCTTTTTCTTTCTCTTAATCTTCTAATCTCCTGATGGTGTACTCTCTCCATTGTTCCTCTTGCACTTGATCAATTTAATGTACTTTCTCCCTCTTTGACAATAATGCCAAAGACATATACTCAACACTTGGTATCTTTGATATATGCAGACATAGGCTTTTGTAGGTTCTTCAATTTTCTCCTTCTATCTCCTTGCTTGTGACTGATTTGTAATTCCAGTTCTATAATTACTTTAGGCAATTCCTAAAGTAAGATCCACTGCATCAATTTGTATGAAATGAATGTCGGCTTGTTTGATGCAGGGTACTCCCTCTATCTTTTACATAGCCTTTGATAGGGGTATCGCCCCTATTTACCTCTCACATACTCATAAGAATCCTTAGGTAATGCTTTTGTGAAGATATCAGCAATTTTCTCCTTTGTATTAATATATTCCATCTTCACCTCTTTATCTTGAACCAATTCTCTTACATAATGGTACTTGATTGCAATGTGCTTTGTCTTTGTATGCATCACAAGATTCTTTGGTATATTGATAGCACTTGTATTATCACATTAAAGTGTCACTGGTTCTGTGATTTCTTCATTCATTCCCTTAAGTAGTTGTTTGATCCATACAATGTTTGTGTAGCTAATAGCACCAGCAACATACTCTACTTCAACAGTAGATTGGGAAGTACAACTCTGCTTCTTGCTAGTCCATGTAACAAGTCTTTAACCTAAGAAGAATGCTCCTCCACTGGAACTCTTTCTGTCATCAATATTTCTAGCCCAATCAGCATTAGTGTAGGCTTTCAGTTCAAACTTTTCATTCTTCTTATAGTATAAACCAAACTCTTCTATTCCTTTCAAGTATCTCATTATCCTTTTCACGGCCATCAAGTGATTCTCTCTGGGATTAGTAGAGAATCTTGCAACTATCCCCACAACTAATGTAATATTAGGTCTATTGTGTACTACATATTGCAATTTGTCAATCATGGATCTGTATAATATTTGATTTACCTTAGTTGAATCATCATTATTTGATAACTTGAGTGCAGTCACCATACGTGTACTTACTGATTTCGAATCCTCTGGTCCAAATGTCTTCAATATCTCTTTGACATATTTTGACTAAGTGATATAAACACCATATTTCATCTAATAAACTTGTAATCCCATAAAGAATTTGATCTCACCAAACATTGACATTTCAAATTCTTGCTTCATCTAATTTGCAAAATCTTTACACAAAGCATCTTTTCCTCCAAATATGATATCATCAACAAATATTTTAGATAACAATATACCTTTTTCTTTATCTATCTTCATGTACAAATTGATGTTATCATCTGTTCTTTTAAATCCAATTTTAACAAGATAAGTATGAAGTCTCTCATACCATGCTCTTTGTGCTTGTTTCAATCCATATAGGGCTTTGTGCAATCTACATACCATATTTTTGTTATTTTTATCACCAAAACCTAATGGATGTTCTATAGATATAGACTTCTTCTTCCAATATGCCATTCAGAAATACAAACTTGACATCCATCTAATAAACTTTGAAACCTTTATATGCAAAATAAGCAAGCAGAATTCTCACTCCTTCCATTCTTGTAATAGGGGCAAATGTTTCGCCATAGTCAATTCCTTCTTCTTGTGCATACCCTTTGCAAACTAGTCTTCCTTTGTTTCTTGTCACTTCACCATTCTCATCTAACTTGTTTCCAAATACCCATTTTGTGCCAATCACATTCTTGTCTTCTGGTCTAGGAACTAGACTCCAAGTCTTGTTCTTCTCTATCTGCTGAATTTCTTCTTCCATAGCCTTGTACCAGTCATCATCTTCTAATGCATCTTTCACTATCTTAGGTTCCTCCATGCTTAACAAACATGATTCACTTCGCAATTTATTTCTTGTCATTGGCCTTGCATCTTTGTCTCCAATGATTTGATCTATAGGGTGATGTCTATTGACATATCTAGATAGTTTAGGCTCAATTCTTGTAACTAAATTATGTCTCTTAGCTTTAGTATCATTGTGTACATCTCTATAATGTGTTTCAACATCTCTTTCATGTGTACTAATCTCAAAGTCAGATTGTGCATTTTTCTCATTTTGCAACTCGACATCTGAATGCAACTCGGCATTCACAGGTTGTGACTCAATTTTTTTGAGACTTGTTGTTGGTTTGCAACATGATTTGTAGCATCTTCTTTAGTAAGCATTCCTTCATAATAGTATACAAATGATTTGTATTCTTTTAGTTCTTTTGTAGGTTCAGCCTCATGTACTTCTATAAACTCGTCAAAATTCACATTTGCACTTTCCACAATTTTGTTAGTGTTAGTATTTAAACACTTGTAAGCTTTACTTCTTGTGGAGTAACCAAGGAATATACCTTCTTTGCTTTTTGCATCAAACTTTCCACTCCTAACATCTTTAAGAATATAGCATTTTCTTCCAAATACCTTAAAGTATTTCAGATTAGGTGGATATCCATACTATAGTTCAAAAGGTGTTAAATGAGTACCTTTCTTGACTTGCACATGGTTCAAGGTGTATACAACAGTACTTATAGCTTCTCTCTAGTATTTTAGAGCAACATTCTTCTCCATCATGAATTTTCTGGCATAGTCCAATATACACCTATTTCTTCTTTCATCAATTCCATTTTGTGGAGGGGTCCTAGGTGCAGATGTCTGTCTCTTGATTCCTCTATCATTACAGAACATCTCAAACTCATTTGAAGTGTATTCTCCTCCTCTGTCTGATCTCAAGCATTTCAAACTCTTACCTATTTCTTTTTCTACTCTTGCCAAGTACCACTTAAACATTTGAAAAGCATCTGATTTTTGTTTTAGAAATATGACTGTCATCATCCTAGAGTAATCATCAACAAATAGCATTATGTACGTATCTCCTTTGTAGCTTTGCACTTCAATAGGTCCACACAATAGTATGAACAATTTCAAGTATTTCCTTAGAGGTATAAGCTTTACTTTTAAAGCTTGACTTTGTCATCTTGCTTAGCTGACACTATTTGCGCATTATATTTTATGGTTTCTTCAACTTAGGCAAACCTCTAACTCTTTTCATGTTACTGATACTAATCAGATTATCAAAATTAACATGACATAATCTCTTGTGCCAAATCCATACGTCATCAAATTTTGCAATAAGACAAGTAGCATCTTCTATATCTAGATAGAAAAAATTACTTCTAGTTTGATCACCTTTTCCAATTAAGTTTCCATTTGTATCATATATCTTGGCTGATTTATTTTCAAACTCAACTTTGCATCCCAAATTATTCAATTATGACACACTTAACAAGTTATAATTCAATCCTTCAACATAATAAGCATTGTCACATGAAATCTTGTATGTGAGTTTTATAGACCCTTTTTCTTTTATCAAACATGGTGCATCATTACCAAATCTTACACTATTTCCATCATAATAGGTTAAGGTAATGAACTTACTTTTGTCTCCAGTCATGTGATGTGAGCATCCACTGTCAATGATCCATTTGTCATTTTTGTTCACACAAGTCATAAGTGTAGTTGCCTCATCCTCATCAAATTCACCCTTCATTGCAACATATACTACTTCATCATCATTTTCATCAGAGTCATGTTCATTAGCAATGTAGCATGGCTTCTTGCCTTTGTCTCTGTAGTCTCTTCCATCATCCTCTCTTATGTTTTTGTGCTTGTTTCCTTCTCTGTAGTTCTTCTTTTGTGTACATCTTGCAGTAATATGAAAAACTTCATTGCAATTGAAACAAATGGTAGGTAACTTACCTTTGAACTTGCCTTTTCCTCTATGAAATCTTCTAGCTAGCAATGATTCCAATTGTTCAATGCCTTCCTCATCTATGTTACTGTCACTGGATGCATACTTTATCTTTCTTTTCTTCTTCTTTTGCTTTACCTCCTCAGAATCCTTCAATAACAATTTTGCTTTAAAAGTTGATTCAATACTTTCTAGTTTGTAATTGTCAAAATTAGATAGCTCAAAAGTAGTGAGTCTTCCTACCAGACCTTCAAGGGTTAGATCATTTCCTGGTATATATCTTAACTCTTGGATTGCAGATACTCTAATGGCATACACAAGCAACAATATTCTCAATACTTTACTTAGCACAGTATCATCATCTATTTTACCAGTAGCACCTTTCATTGCACTAACAACTTCTTTTATACTAGCAACATATTGAGCAATATTCTCACCTTCTTCCATTCTCATGTCATCAAACTTACCTCTAAGGCTCTCTGACTTGGCTCTTTGAACATTTTTCTCTCCTCCATAGATGGTGTCTAAGGCATCCCACATCTTCTTTGCACATTTTTGAGGCCTTTGATATCATAAAATTTGGCATATCTTAGGGTAGAGGAAATCTCCAACATCACCTAATTGTGTTCTTTCTTTTTCTTCAAATCTTCAGTAGTTAGGGCTCCTATTGAATCAGTGTGTTCTACTACAATGCAAGATTGTGCATAATCTCTAAGTCCTCCAAGGTGTAGCTTCATCAAACTTTTCCAAGCAAGAAAGCTATCTCTATTGAGCTTGGGTACCTCTCTTTTTGACATCTTGATCTGTGTGCTTCTAGTACCTTAAAACTAATCTTCTTAAGCAGATGGCTCTGATACCAATTGTTGAAATTCTTTTAGAATAACTGAGAGGGGGTGTGAATTAGTTATTCAAGGTCCAGAAGTACAAATAAAACTTTTCACAATTTAGTGAACCCATAAAACATTTTCAACCATGCATGCATTCATTGTGTATTAACTAAAATTGATATGTTACTATTAAATACACTAGTAGAAATGTAAAGCATGAAATACAACACATCCATTAGCACATTTGACACAATGATTTAATGTGGAAACCCAATTTGGGAAAAACCACCAGTAACATGCTACTCCTTTTTCACTCTTATGAAGTGATGCCCTGTTAAAGGCCAATCCTGTTAAAGGTTACAAAACAAACTATTAAATGTGACCCAGTTAAGGGATTTCAGTCACCCTGTCAAAAGTGAGCCTTATTAGAGGACTTGAAGCCATTCACTTGAAATGCCACCCTATTAAAGGATTTTCCAATGACTATTAAATCAACCTTACTCCAAAGGATTTACCCTAGGCTGATACAATTGTTAGAAAGTAACAGTAGAGCTTTGATCTGATACAACTTACAGCCTTACTTGTAGATTACAAATCACTGTTTAGTCCTAAACTTTGCTTGGCTTCCAATCTTTTTAGCTCTAACATCTTGTTCTCCCTTCATCTTAGTATGCCATTTTAGATGTCTTCACTTGGGTCACTTGATGAAGAAAAACCCCTTTTCTTCTCCTTATCATATTTTTGCATCAAAATCTATTACTCTTTGCTTCATGACTAGACATTCCTACATATAGGACATTAAAAAAATTTCGCACTCATTATACATCATCAAAATTAGGTTTTTTGATGGATTAAGTAGGATATAATGTATCTACCCCATATCTTGTCTTTTCTAGAAACTTCTCTTAGAATCCATTTGAATTTGCCTCCAAAATGGTTTACATAAGATTCTATGCCATCGGCTCATCAATCTTATCTTCCTTCTGATTCACAAATTCCAAGAAAAAAACTTGTCGACTTTTATTGAGCAAATATTTTGTCTTTTTCATAATGTAGCAACTCAACATTATCAACCTTCTAATGCTCGGCACATACTACGTTACTCGGCATCAACTGGATTTTACTGGTGCTCGGCATAAACTAAAAATTACTGAACATCTACTGACTTGCTTGGCATCTACTAGAATTTGCTTTCACTCAACTCCAACTGACTTTTTGCTTGGCTTGCACTAACTTTGCTTGGCACCTACTATCCACTTAGTCAAGCTTGGCAAACGAACTTTGTTTAAGTTTATTTGTCTAAACTTTCTAAGTGTAGCCAGTCATTTTGTAACCTCAAGTAGATCATCAATACATTATGTTATCATTGTCTTAATTGATTCTTGTACTTCAATACATAATAATAACTCAACCTTTCCTCTAGGTACTTTTTTTACATCTTTTTGATCAAATCCTCTTCATCAATCAACTAAGTGATAGTACTTGAAACATATAAGCAATTTTCTTACCAACATGTAGCAGGTTTGACATCAGTGAGAAAACAATGATTGAAACACATGGTCTTCTTCAGCAATCTTTGTAATCAAATGATCTTTTCAATCAGATATCAACATAGAGTGGCCTAATTTAAAGGACTAATAATAAATTCAATAGAATGTCACCATATAGTGGATTTTTAAGTAAAATTATTGGGTCCACTTTGTTAAGAAATTTCCTACGACAATGGTTAGAGAGTAACTGAAATAATATGTTTAGTTTAGCACTACCTTTTCTTTTTTACATCTCTATTTCTCTCTTGATCTCTTTCATCTTTTCATCCTCTTTCTTCCTTCTACTCCATTATGGTTGTCAATTGATCCACTCACTCAAATATCAACTTAGCACTTGCCTTGCTTGATCTTCACAATGCAATTCTTCTCAGTTATCCTCTGGCTATCAACTCCTTCTTCAACTTGACTAGAAACAATGAACAATGTGTTTATCTCTTAAATTAAATTTTTTTTCGTACTTCACCAAATTCATCCAAGTTTTTTCGCTTAATCACAATCGTCTGATCTTCATCCAACTCTAATTCATTAAATCTAGAAAGTCAGGTAACACACCTTTACCAAGTGAACTTTGTGCTCTAATTCCAATTTTCAAATATCATTCATCAAATCATCTTTGAATTTTTCCAACAATACATCTTATAACTAACTTCATCATTATCTTCAAAACTTCTCAAACAATCTTTATTTTCACCAAATTTTAACCCTAGGTCAAATCTTTTCCAAATTGTTCTTTCTTTCCATTTCTTGTTTAGTACTATGTACTTCTCTCAATCAATACTAAACTTAGTTAACATTGTTCTTGCTCAGTCCACACCACACATTCTTCACTTCTTCATCAAGTGCTTGGTGAAAATTATAGTAGCTCAATTAATATTAGGATTTTTTCCTTCACTGACCAAACTCCCTTTCTTATACACGATCTCAACACTCAATCAAATTATGTAAAACAATCAAACCAACATTATACTATCAGGTTCTAACTCATTCAAGTGCCCATTAAATACCATACACTTATCAACACTTATATCATCATTATACATTATATAGATCCTCTTCATCAATCAAATGATATGACACTCTATTGAATTAGCATGATGTCTTACCAATTAAGGCTTGACATCAATCACAACATAATAAATGATATGAACCTTTCACATACATTAAGAACATTATTAGTTGGGGCTAATATAATTATCCAAGGATAACACTCACACCACACAGAATAAGGGGCTAAAACCAAGATCATGAGAAAATACAATACAACAAGTTCTAGTCAAACACTCTATATGATAACTATGTAGGGACTCAAGTGGAGTATACATTTCTTGGAATTAGGAATCCCAAGCTATACATGGTGAAAAAAATTCCCCTAGGAGTCCATCACATCGATCCCTCATACTAACTTATGCAGAAGACTAGTAACTATATAGACACCACAACCTCGAGATGCTCAATAATCGTATAGGTGTTTACTTATCTTATCATTAAGTTTATTTACCCATTAGTTAATTTGGTTATCACTTATTAGAACCTCTTCATGTTACCTTTTCTTCCCCTTCCATGTTGGGGTACATGAAAGAAGACACTCTATATCACATATCCTACATACCCATGCTCATCACACAATGAATACCCATAGGCAATACAATATTCCAATCCAACCCCAAATGAATCACATCCCAACTGGCCTAATTCTGTGAGTTCAAGTCTCACAAGATCTCATCATACATATGTGTGCGTGCTCATATATGGGCACAACCAACTTCACAAAATCAAGAACTAACAAGGGTTGGATTAGAAATGACAAGAAATACCAAGTGTAAAATTCACTGAACCACACATAATGCAAGGAGTGCGAATTCAACATGAATCCCAATCATGCAAAAAGAAAACCATGGTCATATTAGAAGCCTAATTAACATTCCAAATCCACAACCAAAACATATGCCAAGAAATACTTGAGAAATATGGCTAGCACACAAAATGAGGCATTGTAAAAATTGCTCAAAATCTAAAGTTGTTGAAAGTTGACGAAATTAAAAATCATTTTCCAAATCGAGATCAAACATCCAAAAATTATATAAAATTTGAGCTAAAATTTGGTATGTAAAATCAAACATCATAACACCACAAAACTATCAAATTAAAACATCAAAATCCCTCATATGTTCAATCATGTCCAACTGGGTATATTTAGTATACCAAAATGGAGGGGAATGCTAGTTCTCAACCTCCAACCAAATAGAAAGATGAAACAAAAGCTAAAATGAAGTAAAAATGAAGAAATGAGAGAGCCCTACCTCTCAACCAGAGGGGATAAAATGACAATTGAAGCCACAAAATAATGGGAAGGCCGAATGTAATGAAAGACTTAGCAATGAAAGATATCCCCACTACAAATCCCACAAGCCTATCCTTGTGAAGATCCAATGAGTACAACTCTCACAATGAAAAAATCATCAAAATCTCACAAGAGAGCTTTGGAGGATTTTCTCCAAAAACCATGAATTAGAAAAGTGAGAAGTGAGAAAAACTCACTTTTTGGTCAATATATGCACTTTTACAAAGTGGCATATAAAAAAGAAATAAATAATAAACAAAACAACTAATCCCCCTTTCTCATATAAAATTAGAAAACTCCAAATAAATAGAATTCAACTACGACAAATTATCTAGGAGTTAAAATAAATTAAATCAAATATAAAATCTCCCTTGAATAATTAGATCACATTAATTTAACCATTTTTGTGACTACTACAAACTCCTAAATGCATAAACATGCTCATAGGTCTAGTCACAAATGCATAATGAATCTAGATTTTACCAATCAATTGGAGGGTTTATTATTTTAATTAAAATAGATAAATCATCCATACAAGGATGCCATTGGCTTAGTATGAAGGGGCAAACCACTAACTCCATGTGCCACTGTTAGGGATATAAGTCTTGTACAGTATTTATAACCCAATTTGTTGTAGATACACAATAATTAATATAGGCAAAGAAAAAGTTCCCAAAATCACATAAATAATTAGTTATTTAAATTCATTAAAAATAATCCACTTAAATCATTCATTTTCATCATTATAAGAGACTACTGCAAGAACGATGTAAATATATGTAGCACAAGCACATCAACAACCAATCCAACAATATCCATCATATAACCATACACTGAGTTCATATCCAAATATAAAACAACTAGATATCATCATAAAGCATCATGTCACATCACTAGCATCATCATGCAAATATGATCAAACTGAATAGTATAACATCTAACATCTATTAGTTGTGATACTGGCAATCAAAACAATGTCAAATCATCGAAGCATCTTAAATGCACATATACATGAATATCATAAAAATATCTTAGACCAAAATGATCCATGGTATAAAATGCAAACATGGGAGGCACTACAACTAGGGTCTTGTGTGTTATATTGATGGGTATGGTCCTATTTGCAAGGGAGGAACACTTAATGAGTCTAGGAATTTAGTTGGAGTTGGGAGACTCGCATTGTGGAAATGGATTGTCTTTGGAAGAAGGACACAAGGAGTGGTCCTAGAAAAGTCCATTCTTGAAGATAACCTTGTGCATAGGTGTGGATTTAGGAGTCTTTAGAAGATCCTAGTGGGAATAGTGATTCTTAGTGACAACTGATTAAGTGTTGCATCAAAAGTGCATTAAAAGATGAGATAGTAAATCTTCCTCCTATTTATAGGAATATAATCTATTGGGTAGTTAGAACCCCATTTTGATGAGGTTATCCTAGGTTAAAATCCTATTGTGAATAATATTCCATGAAAAAAGTTTAATTTAGGGATCAAGTATGAATTCCAAACCTCTCCCAATTGCTTGAAGAGAAGTCCACCTTTGACAATAGTTTATAAGTTGATTTTACTATGAAATCTCCATTTTAGTATATCTACCAAAAGAATTATTCCCTAGGGAAGATATAAATTCTAATGTTATTGGCTTTGTGTATCCAATACAATTACTCCTTGCACTATTGAGTAATGCCAATATATTTTATATTTAGGGATATGTAATCAATTGTTGTGTTTCCAATGCGTCTTTTAGTCCAACCCACCAATCCCCTTAGGCGCAAATCTTGGTACTCTCACCAAGTAACCACATTAGTCTCAATTGCATGGTATTTTTGCACTTTAAGATATTCTTCCAAATTTTAGATCTACTAGAGATAGCAACCTTGGTATTGAGGACTTTATGAAAGTTGTTACAATTAAGGTATTTTACCCTCATGATGCAACTCCATTCAGTTTTCTCCATAGTCATCTTCTAGACTCATCTTCCCCGAAGTCATCTTTCAAAGTCTTCTCCAAAGTCATATATTAATGTTACCATAAGTGATAAACCCAGATGTGTCCCAAAACATTTGAATGTTGGATATTTTTTATTTTCATAGGACTCACGGACACACTATATGTAGGTCTATCACACTTTAGTATGAGATCAAAGGTTTCACACATAATTTCAAGGGGACATATTTGTTAGAAAACAAATTCCACCAAGATAACTAATTTGGGGGGGTTTAAAAAAACTCTCAATATCTTTATTAATTGTGAAACTTGTAAATAGTAGATGCAAAAACTGAGAAAAATAACCATGAACAATAACACAAAATATGTTAAGTAGGGAAACTCTTGATCTAAGGAAAGTGCCCACAAAAGGATGTACTAATATAAAAATTCCTTGTTAGAGGATAGACTCTGTTAGGAGTCAATGAAATACAATCAGTACATATGAGTCCCTATTAAGAGACTTTGAATCCCTGTTAGGAGTTGAAAGAAGGACCACTGGACCCATTGTCCTAATAGCCTCATTACTATTCCTTTTGAATAATACAATGTGAAACAACAACTTTCCAACTAGCAACTTGTGTTTCCAAATACAGTTCCTTGTAAGCTCATTGTGCCTCGATTGCACCAAAATATGCTCTAATCTTCACAAATTCACATATCAAGATCACATAATAGATATTACAAAGATATGACTGCATATCCACACTTTACATATAAGGAAAACATCTTTCCTTCATACCCATTCCTAAAATAAGTTATTGAGCCATCCTTGAGGCTTTCCCAATTTACAATAATAATATAGGACCGTCTTAAGATATTGCAATACACATTACATTATAATTTTACACTTTATCCAAGATTACACATAAATTGTTGGCTCACAGTCTTCATAACATTTCACTCATCAATCTTTATATTATGCCTTCTTAGTCAAGGCATCTGTAACATGCCTTCATCCTCTATCTCAATCCACTCAAGCCAATTCCAACTCTATGAGAAGATAGAATCAAAAAAATAGTACTTGCTTTCCAGAAATGTTGTCTCAAAGTTTCCTTTACTATTTTTGTATGCACTCTTAACTGTAGCATCTAGGCATTAGTGTAAAACATTACCTCAAGTGCACATAAATTGATCTTCAATCCACGATATGTGTCAAATGCTTCTTCCTCTGTAACTTTACCAGTCTTCACAAAATAACTAGTATGTTGACATCAATGACAAACAGTGACAAGAATGCAACACATAAGCTTTGAATCATGTCTCCAACAATGCTAATATACTCCCCCATAGGAATAACATCAGCATTCATGCTAACAATATCATCTACTATCTCATCTTGAATTAATTCAAGTTTCACAAGTGTAGAAGTTTTCCTCGATGATTCAAACTCTTTAGATATAAATAACATTTTATTCTTTTTTTATTGAATCTTATTTTCTTGATATATTTTTGGTTTGGCACATGTATAGACCCACAATTCTGTATACACACCAAAGTGAGAGCAAAATATAGAATAGAAAAGTTCACACTGTAACACTTAACAATTTAGTTTTACCACATTTTAGGTCAATATATTGTAATTTGAGTATTTTGAAACACTCATTAATCTTGTACTATTTGAAAACTCAAATATGCCAAAGTGGTATATTCGAAAACCCATCTCACTCTATTTTACCGACTTACTCACCCTAAACAAGATGGCAAGTGCAATCACATTTAGCATATTCATACTTTGAATTGTCACATAGTCCACATTCATAATGTTTAATTTGACCCTTTGACATGGATACCAAAATTTTGTGTCTAGTTTTATTTATGGAAAGGAAAATTATTCGAAGACATTTGCATTTCATTCAGTTGTTGAATAATCAAAATCATATTTTGAAAATAGAAAATGGCATCCTTTCTTTTTCTAGGTACATTAATCAAAGCCTATTCAAGCATTAAAAATGATACTCTATTCTTTAATAAGTAATAATTATCATTATTCTCTAGACATATTCAAATTACATTGTTTGATATGGAGCATTCAAATGTTAATGTAAAATATATATAACTTGAGTGACTTAACATCATTCATCTCCAACATTTTGACATCAATACTACCTATTTATCTCCCATTCATTTTAATTATTAACTTAATGTCTTGACCTTCAACCCATACAAAACAACATTATGTTCTTTATGATGCAGGAGCATCCTAGGTTGCATTGATATCCTGCATGATTTTAGTTTTCCTTTATGTCGAGTTACAATGTCTTGCATTGCCGAGCATTCTGTATGATTGTTGAGTTCTTAGTTGTTGCCGAGTCATTCCTTTGGATGTCGAGTTTGTGTAGTTTCCAAGTGATCCTTTGGTTGTTGAGTTCGTGTGGTTGCTGAGTGATCCTTTGGTTGTCGAGTTCATGTGCTTGTTGAGTAATCGTTTGGATGTTGAATGCTAGTATTTCATGGAGTCTTTGTTTGTTGAGTAGTCTATGTCTGGTTCCAGTTTGGGCTGAACTTTCTTGTAATGTCCCCATCTTTTTAGCAACTAAGTGGAGTTCTTAGCCTTCACATTCTCCAAAGGCTAAGTGAAGCATAAGAGGAAATTAAATTAATTTCCTGTGAAGTCATTAAATAAATTAAAAATTAAAAGGTGACTTTATATTTAATTAATTTAATTAATTATTGTAGTACAAGCGAGAAGCTTCTAGAGTGTGTATTAATTATTGGAAAGGGCGAAGCCTCTAGTAATTTAATTTTCAAGAAGCACAATTAATTATTGTATTGCAAGGGAGGAGTTTCTAGAGAGTGCATTAATTATTGGAAGGGGGAAGCTTCTAGTACTTGCAATTAATTAATATTTAATTTCCTTCTAGAAGGGTGTAGGGAAAGTAGAAATAGAGGTGTGAGCTTCATTGTTTAGCATCGGATGATGGTAAATTGCATTGATAGGAACTTGGATATAAAGTTATGTTCTTGGCATTAGAGGATGTTCATCCTCTCTTGTGACATTCTAGATGTCATTCCCTTGGGATTTGGCCTTTGGAATCCATTGCTATGTATTTGATTTTATCATTTTGAGAACTAATATTATTTCGGTGGTGGTTCAATCTTCAATTTGCATAAATTCCTTCTTGTTCATGTTATGTGGATTGAAATCTATGCAAAGACATTAAAATTGCTTTTAGCAATTGGTTCAGTCTTTGGGTATTTCCAGGGTGTCCATTACAATGGTATCAAAGCTATAAGTCCTACCATCCTATGGAGTTCTTATAGGGAATTTGGGATAGCCAGATAGAGGGAAAAGTGGTTAACAAAATATATATCGGTCCAGATCAGAAAAATGAAATGTTCAGATTACTAGGTACATTAGAGGACGGACAGCATATGCAACAAGAGTAGAATAGGCAAATGGATATGATGCAATAGGAGCAGAATAGGTGAATGGATATGATGTTGTAGCTTATGGCTAGACAAATGGGCATCAATATTGAAGATTTGTATGTGAGATCTCATGGTGTTGCTCCTGTGTAGGAGGTAGTTGATTTCTCAGTTGGGATCGAGGCATGTATAGAGTCACCCAGCTATGATGTTGGTGATGTGGGTGTTTCAACGGAGTCAGTAGATGTGGGTTTATGCTCTAGTATTATTAATTTACAATCTAGTGTTGAGTCATGTGTGCAGAGTCAGGAGTCCGCGTATGAGGCTTTATCAGGGGATGGCGATGCAGCAATAGTGGGATTAGGAGAATGTGAGGATAGTGTCATATCAGCAGCCACTTCTGTGTCAATTGAACTTTCCAATGAGGAGTTTAGTAGTATGCATGCAATGGTTGATGTGTGTTCTAATGATGGCATACATGTTGATTATGAGTTTTCATCGACTACAAATTCGGTTTAGTTTTCTATTGTAGCA
The DNA here is from genome assembly GCA_028749045.1 of Cupressus sempervirens. Classification (NCBI taxonomy): domain Eukaryota; kingdom Viridiplantae; phylum Streptophyta; class Pinopsida; order Cupressales; family Cupressaceae; genus Cupressus; species Cupressus sempervirens. The sequence goes on from CM053784.1 coordinate 285,826,920, forward strand.
GTTAGTGTTGTTCCTATGTCTATATATTTCGATGTGACTACACCTATTGTTGATATAGTTAGAATGAGTGCATATGGTTCACCTGTAGCTACATATTTTTCGATGCATGTTAGTGATGATCAGAATTCCAGTCCAATATATATTATGTGGGTGGATACAAGGAAGAAGAGATTTCATAGATATTCTACAGAGTTCTCTTCTAGTGACATTCTGACTTCTACATCATCAACACAAGTTTTGGGTGCTAGGTTGCAAGACATGTGGCTGGTCCTGATGATGTCGATTTGCAATTGTTTTAATGTCCACAAGGATGTCACATACTACTTCATTTGGGATTCGGGTGGAGGTTGGAGTTCATTGTGTTGCTGGATTGCTTGAGGACAAGCAATTTCAAAGAGGGCGGACTATAATTTCCCCATATTTTTAGCAACTAAGTGGAGTTCTTAGCCTTCACGTTCTCTAAAGGCTAAGTTGAGCATAAGAGAAAATTAAATTAATTTCCTATAAATTCATTAAATAAATTAAAAATTAAAAAGTGACTTTATATTCAATTAATTTAATTAATTATTGTATTACAAGGGAGAAGCTTCTAGAGTATGGATTAATTATTGGAAAGGGGGAAGCCTCTTTTAGACTTCTACATCATCAGCACAAGTTTTGGAAGCTAGGTTGCAGGACATGTGATTGGTCCTAATGATGCTAGTTTGTAGTTGGTTTAATGTCCACAGGGATGTCACATACTACTTCAATTGGGATCTGGGTGGAGGTTGGAGTTCATTGTGTTGTTGGATTGCTTGAGAACAAACAATTTCAAGGAGGGCGGACTGTAATATCCCCATCTTTTTAGCAACTAAGTGGAGTTCTTAGCCTTCACGTTCTCCAAAGGCTAAGTGGAGCATAAGAGGAAATTAAATTAATTTCCTATAAATTCATTAAATAAATTAAAATTAAAAGGTGACTTTATATTTAATTAATTATTGTATTACAAGGGAGAAGCTTCTAGAGTGTGTATTAATTATTGGAAAGGGGGAAGCCTCTTTCCGACTTCTACATCATCAACACAAGTTTTGGAAGCTAGGTTGCAGGACATTTGGTTGGTCCTAATGATTTTGATTTGCAGTTGGTTTAATGTCCATAGGGATGTCACATACTACTTCAATTGGGATATAGGTGGAGGTTGGAGTTCATTGTGTTGCTAAATTGCTTGAGGACAAGCAATTTCAAGGAGGGTGAACTATAATTTTCCCATCTTTTTAGCAACTAAGTGGAGTTCTTAGCCTTCACATTCTCCAAAGGCTAAGTGGAGCATAAGAGTAAATTAAATTAATTTCTTATAAAGTCATTAAATAAATTAAAAATTAAAAAGTGACTTTATATTTAATTAATTATTGTATTACAAGGGAGAAGCTTCTAGAGTGTGGATTAATTATTGGAAAGGGGGAAGCCTCTAGTAATTTAATTTTCTAGAAGCACAATTAATTATTGTATTGCAAGGGAGGAGTTTCTAGAGAGTGCATTAATTATTGGAAGAGGGAAGCTTCTAGTGCTTGCAATTAATTAATATTTGATTTCTTTCTAGAAGGGTGTAGGGAAAGTATAAATAGAGGTGGGAGCTTCATTGTTTAGCATCGGATGATGGTGAATTGCATTGATAGGAACTTGGATATACAATTATGTTCTTGGCATTAGAGGATGTTCATCCTCTCTTGTGACATTCTAGATGTCATTCCCTTGGGATTTGGCCTTTGGAATCCATTGCTATGTATTGGATTTTATCATTCTGAAAACTAATATTATTTCAGCAGCGGTTCAATCTTCAATTCAAGCATAAATTCCTTCTTGTTCATGTTATGTGATTGAAATATATGCAAAGACATTAAAATCACTTTCAGTAGTTGATTCAATTTTTGGGCATTTCCAGGGTGCCCATTACATTTCTTGCATTTAATTTTGGTATAGGTAGTTAATATTTGATGTGAGCTTACTTGTGGTTGTGTATGAATTTAATGTAAGGTTTAATTTTGTGATGGGCCAACTTGTGGCCACAGAAGTATTTAAGGAGGTCTAGGATTGAGTTTAGAAGGGAGTAGAGGATTGTAAGGAAGCGATATGTGTCTAGAAGTGCGAACTTGAAGTTGGGTCATGAATCTGAAATTGTATTTGTGTAATTGGTCGTAACCCAAAAGGCCTTACAACTGGGCATGTATGTTGATTATCTGATGAATTAATAAAAGCATTTTTGTTCTCTCCCTCCTTAGTGTTGTTCTTGTTTTGTGTTTTCTGTTGTGTATTAACTCTTGCAGGGTGGTTTGGATAGTTGGGTGTGCCTTTGGCCCTAGTTAGCTATTTCAATCTTCCTATGTCACTTTAACATCATCCCCATTTTAATTATCTTAAATGTGAATATGTTTTACAAGTTCAAAACATAATATGATGGGAATTGTTGATGCTAAGTTCTTACACAAAATAAAATTCAAAAATTGTTATATATTAATATTTTACAAGCGTAGAAACTTCATTTCTACATAAAATATAATATTAAAACAAAATTCATCATCATAATTCTAATTCAAATTTCACAACTGTCAATCTATTTGACAATATAACTAAGGTATATAGAACAATTTATGTTATCATAATATACTTGTGCATTAATTTTATATTTATTATATACATGATGATTGGAAGTTTTGACTCTTGTTCAAATGAAATGTTCAAAATAAGTCATTAGAAACACAGCTACAAAATTATAATTCCAAAATGGTATATTGTACTACAAAGAATGCCTAAGAATGTAACTTTAGTGTGTGATGTTTAAACGATCGATATATATACACATCGCCATACATCTATATATATGATTGTGATTCCAATTAATAACCCAAACTATTTGGGTCCACATGCTATAAGTAGACTTTGAGAAGTTTGGCTTTGATAAGAGAAACTCAAACAAATAACAGTGGAATATGCTGACAATCTACTTGAGAAGCTTGGCTTTGATAAGAGAAACTCAAACAAAGCAGCTAAATAATCTCAAAAGCATTCATGTCAGTCATGAACGCTAAGATTGTTTGTTTGTTTGTTCGTTCTCTTGGAATATAATTCAGCTTGGATAAAGAGAGCGTACAAATGAGCAGCAACAATATTGATGTGGACTTTGTTGCTTATTGTGGAAATAAAAACAGCACATTGAACAAAAGCAGCTCATGTGTCAGGTAAAAATAGAGCAGCACCATACGGAATTTAACACTCAAATTCTGACACCCGTTGCACCATTTCAAATTCAATGTGCCGCTCTGCCGCTGGTGGATGAGATTATATATTAAGCAGGTTTATAGGTCAAACGTATTTTGATTCTACAGAATTGCAGATTATATTACTAAACCATTTAACTATAAATTTATATAATGTAGTCAATAATTTAAAAATTCTTATAGATGAATACATATGTGATTTAATGTTTACCAATCATTGAGACGTTATAATTTAATTGGGAATGTGGTGTTATTTTTTTGGTATATACGTTTTTTTTACTTTATCATCTATTCAGATTGCTTATTTAAAAGAAATTTTGGAGTAATATAGTTTGAGTTTTTATATATTTAGGAAGCTTATGTTGGATTCTTATTATTAAGTAGATTTTATTCAAGAAACTAGCGTCATTTCAAGTGAACTTAAATGAGCATTTTAAGAGGAAGGATCTAATAATTGAACTTGTTACTAATAGTTATTGTAATATTTGTTGATTTAATACTCAATGTGTTAAATATTATAAGTACTTGTGACTTTAAAATTGTAAGTATTGATCATTAATATGAGAAATGTACAACAAATAAATTAGGTGATGTTACATTAGTACACCAATGCAATAGGATAGGATTTAGTGCACAACACTCACTTTCACTTTGTTGGAACATTTGTGACACCTCAACAAAAGAACATCATGATGTCACACCAATACACCAAGGAAACACCACTTAGTGCACAAGTATGAACCTAACTTTGTTAGGACATTTAGAAATGGAACAAAAAAACATAATGATGTCATGTAAAACACCATGGAAACATGACTTGGGAGACAACAATCACTCTTTTTTTTTGGAACAATGTCGCACCTCAACAAAAAAATATGATGGTGTGGCATCAAAACATCAAGAAAAAATGACAAACAAAGACTATGTGTCTCATATTTGAAAAATATGGATCTAAAAACCTAGTTAAAAGCAAGGGACTTGTCAAGCAAAATGGTGTAGAAAATTTGAGTGTGTAATTGTCCCATGAGAGTCTGAGGAGGACGAAGTTAGAGTGCCCAACTGCTAGATGCTCTCCCCTAAGTAATATAAAGTTTAAGAGTGTATTGTTTAAATTTAAAAAAGATATATAAAAATAAGGACATTATGTGTTTCAACCCTGTTAGATACTAGATACTTGTTTCTATGATACTGCAAAATTGGCAAATTTTTTTATCAAGATACGTTATGCATATTTGTGTTGTTTCAATTGTATCATTTTGTGTAGAGAATAACTAGAATAAATACAATGAATACTAAATGAACAGCTAATTTTTATAAAAGACATTAAATCAATAAATTTGATTGAAACCTACACTTAAAATAGTGTTAGCAATATCATAGTGATAAATACCCTTCAATCTCAACACTAAATAAATAAAATAAGCTTGACGATAACAACTGGCAATATTAACTTTTATTATTGCAGAAGACACATATTATGTTGCTGGTCTTCTGCAGTGGACCCCACATGGAAATGGTCACGCCAGCTTTAAAAGCTCATCAGAAACTACAGTAAAAAGCTCAACTGATAAACGATAGAAGCGAAAAAAAACTACTCTAGTAAAATACACACGTGATAGCACCGTCTGATTTATGTCAACATCTGGCAACCGCCTGGCGCCGACCGAATCCAACGGCGCATCATCGCCGCGCTTTTCCAGGACAAGATCGGGTGCCGTCCGATCATCTTCCAACAAGCGAGCGCTTTAGCGTCTCTTCTGCCGCCGGAGGTCAACGAGGGCAGAACAATCCGGTCTTACCCTCCCTCCAGGAAACACGATCGTTAAACCTCGAACGATAATAACAGGACTAATTAAAAAAGAAAAAAATGCGGAAAAAGAAATTAAAATGCATTTGTATTACTTTATTGTCAACCTTAACGGGGACACAACGGGCCGCGCCGCCGCCGCCCCGTTTACGGGCCACCTATAATAACACGCAATATATATAAATAAAAAGTAAAATTATTGTGGTCCGATTAGAATAAATTGTACAGTTCATTTGGTAGAGGGAAATAATTATTAAGTGGGAGAATAAGTCCAAATGTTGATGTGCATTATTTGTGGGGGATGAATGGAATTGTTTGAGATAGTGGCATGCGTGCGGCGCCAGTTTTTCCGGATCAACCACCCACTTACAAAATGGCCACGCCAGCCGAAGGTTCCCTTTCCCTTCCTCATCATCCACCCAAGCATCATAATATTATGTCATTGTTGTTTTGAAGTTATAAGGTCTACATTTGATGGGTTTGTTCCATTCATTTTTGTATGTGGTAAGTGGTAGGAGTTATTGATTGTTTGGAAAAGAGTTGTTAGGTTTGTATTGATGGATTGTAGTTTACTTGGTATAGTAATAATTAGTAAGTGTTGGTTGAATTAGAAATTGAATCTCGGATCATGTCACTTATTGCATTTTGAATCAATTTAGTCTTTGATTTGCTTATGGACCGATCATAGCTCACTTTTCAATGTCTTCATATATGCACACTACAAGTGATTGAAGTTACTAAGTTCACCTCTAATTTGTTGGATTGGCTATGATAGAATGTGATACTTTATATGTATCAATTGGGAGTACAAAATCGAACTTACAAATACCCAAATGTTGTCGGCGTACTCTAGCACCTAACTACTACTACTTGGTGATAAATCAATCTAGATTTGATTTTCTAACAGAATGTACACTCCTTGATTATGTCATCAACCATGGATTAGGTTCTCTGAAGTTATGATTGGTGAGGTTCAACCCTTGTTTAGCTTTGTCAAGTGGATATCTTTGTTTGTGGAAACTTTATTGAAGAATAACTTTTGACTTAGATGCATGTGCCCTCATAAATGTGATTCATTACATATAAGTAGCGACATCGATAACTGTGTATTCTAGTTGTTTCTATCTAAGGAAAAAGAGTCATGCCTCTCAATGATTTTGGTGGGTTGGATCTCCCTACTCATGATGTCTTATCAACAACATGATTTTTGCTTTAGATTTTTCCCGCCTTATATGCCATAATCCATGCTATATAGAAATAGAGAAAGTGAAATTCATGTAATGTAGTTGTTTTCATTAAAAATATGGTTTAGACCTTGGGCGAATTTAATGGATTAAGTTCTCTTGCCCTTAGTAGCTAGTTGAAAACTAATTTTTAGTTCAAATATATGATCTCTCCTAATATTATGACATATTCCATAAATGCAAAAATCTTGATATCTACATAATTAAATTATGTCCATTAAAAAATGTTTAACTCGTATGAACTTAACAAACTAGATCCCCTAACTTGTGACATCTTAGACAAAGGACAACTTTTAGTTTAAAGGTATGTTGTTTCATGATGTTGTAATTTACAATGTTAATGTAAAGACTTTAATAACTATGCAATTTTGTAGTTTCCCTTGAAAAGTAGTGTAGTTTTCATTCTATGATATGTTTATAGGACATGTAATTATTATTTTTAAATATAAATATATAGTAAAATATCATGCACTATTATCTATCAGTTTGTTTATTTCAACTTTACATACATTAATATAAAAATATGTATATGCATCTACTCATCATATCATTCTAAAACGTTAATTAATAATGACCAAAATCAAGCTCCTTGGAGGGTATAAGTTAATATAGTTTATTGCACACAAAATTACATAGTAAAATGTTATGATGTTAGAATAACAAAACATATATTTTCCATCATATTAAATAGTTTGAATTTTTGCATTTTATACCAGTTTTGTCTTAATGCATAAAGTGTGGCTATCAAGATCATATTTTAGCTTCAAGCTAAATATACATAGTTGATGGTTTAAAAATACACTATTGGACAACACCTAATAGAAAACCAATAAAAAAGCTCTATAATGAACGATATACATGTTCCCAACCTATCATATTTCAAACTATTGATGTCTAGTTGCAAAATGAACCTATTGACTATGTACTTTTTGTTATAGAATCAATGGTCAAAACCTCCTTGGAGATTTGTGGCATGGATCAACCACCTCCCATGGATCGAATTAAATCTAGCATTAGTATTGAGCATTAACAGTTCATGCTTTTGGTGCAACAGAAAATGATTTCAGCAATTGGTATCAAAGCCTTGGGTCACGGGTTTGAGTCTACCTTCAGCGGATGTTGAAGGCTCAATCAATGATGATGGCTCAATCGATGTTGAGGGGGAGATTATTGTTTACTCATTGGTTAGCACCTTCTTGGAGATTTGTGATATGGCTTAACCACCTCTCATGGATCAAGTTAAATCCCGCATTTGTATTAGGCATTAACAATTGAGATTTTGGTGCAATGACAAATGATTCATTACTACATTTGGCCCTATTTTTTGATGATAATTTTCAATGGAGGGTGCACATTTTATGAAATTGGTTTTTTTTTTCTCAATTTCCCCTCAATATCATTAGGATTTTGACTACCAATTATGAGACCATCATAATTCTGATAGTCATAAGCAATACCATAAAAAAAAATGACAAACATCAAATCATTTTTATAGTCAACCACACACGAAAGGCATAATTCTAGCATGAGGTTTGAGCACAAAATTCCCATGTGAGTCACTCAATGTTGCAAGCCTGCATATCTTTCTTATGTGATTTGAAAATGAAGTTGCTTGAAACCTGATTTATGTGATTTGAAAATGAAATTGTTTGTTACCTAATTTATGTGATTTGAAAACAAAATTGGCTACCTTGAAACCTAATTTTATTTGAAAATTAAATTGCTTGAAATGAAAAAAAATATGTGCAAAAACACCATTAATTACACCCTAAGAACACTATAACCCTTGTCACATTTGAGCACTACAACTTATGGCACCAATCTTTACGGGATATTGACTTCCTATCAACAGTAAGTTGCAACACAAGTGCAAACCATTGGACCAACTGTACAACATGCCCATTCCCATGGCATTCATATATTCATTTAGTATATCCATTGACCCTGATTATGGTTGTTTTTTTAATTCTGGTTTGTAGAGTTTTAATCTATAAAGCTAGGTGGGATTTGATAAGAAACAATTGGAATTTTACCAAGGTGGGTAAGAATATAAACAATCATGAATGACTAGGCATTGAATAGTGCAATTCTTTTCTATACATGAATTTGATGTAGCATTCTGACTGCAAGCCTTTCACTCTCTCCTCTTTACATACACATAAATCAATGATAAAAATAAACTAGGGGGCTATACAATAGAATCTTTTGTTGAGTTGGAGGAATGGAAGGGAAACTAAAAGTCATTAAATTTTGATTGATTATGTTATTACTTACCACCCGCCTAGTTTTTCCATTCATTCATTCTTTCATTTAGGATTCAAGAGTGAATATATTTTATTTTTCTCTTGATGTGTCCTTGTCATCTATGTATCTACAGTGATCTTTCTCGATGGAGAAGGAAGCAAGGGAAAGGAAAAGGAAGGGTCTTGTATACACAATGTAGTACAAGTGACTTACATACAACCATATTAGTGGCTAGCAAGAGAAGCAAGAAGCTAGGTAAGCTAGTAGTAGTGGTCGTAGTAGTAATAGTAATAACTATACCATACTATATTGTGCAGAGGTGGACTATTTTGTAATTGAGCCATAATTATGATGAGTTATAGGGTGTAAGTTGGAGGAATGATTATAATTGTAATTTAAAACACTCCAAAAAAAAATTTAGGTCAAAATTGTAAGAATTTGGTATAGCCCTGATACCATGTAAGAATTTTCCTAGGGCAAAATCACCCAAGATCAAGGAACTCAAGCACAAGAAAAATAGTAGACCAAAAGAATATGATCAGAATAACAATATCCAAAATTGATTTATTGCCATTCAATGTTCTGTTCATACACACTAGGAGAGCTTGAATATAAAGGCCTCCGGAATGCTTCTAGAATGCCTAGAAGTCGGCACTCTGATAAGTCCTACAACCAAGCACATGTCCACCAGGTGTGGATTAGCCTCCATTAAACATAGGAGTAAGTGTGATGATGAGAGGATAAGCCTACAAAGGTTTAGCACAAAAAATAATGTTGTAGACACCATGTGCTAAAATAAGAGTGTGAATAACTGTGTTGTCTACATGACAACTCGATTAATTAAGAAAATTCCAGTGTTGTAAACACCATGTGTTCAATTAGAGTTGCTTACTCCAGTGTTGTCAACATGACAACTCATAAGAGTACGCAAACTCCTAAGTGTCTCACCTAATAAATAATAAAATAATGTATTGACCTAAGTAAACTTAAGTAAAGTGTAAATAGTGAATAATTATTTACACCAACAAAAAGGCTTTGCAGTTTGAAAGCTATTGCAGTTTTAAGTTGCTTGGAGACCCCCTAAGAGTACTTCAAAGTCAAATTTGAGGCACTAAATGGCCTTGTATAGTCCCAAAAAATGAGGGGTAAGAAAATCTCCCCATGAAGCTATAAAGCACTTGGAGAGCTTTCCAAAAATGTAAATAGTTTATCAATTAGAGTCCCAAATCAAAAGTTATGCCTCACGGAAGTTGGACTACCATTTTTGAATTCTTCTAATTTTACACCGACTTCTGACATGTTTTCTAGAACCTTCAATTTTGGTAGTGGATGCAAAATGGCATATTCTAAAATGTATTCCTAACCCTAAACCTAATTCAGGTTAATTAAGGTCACTTCTGGCATTGTAAATGCAGTTTTTGGTGGAGTTTGGGAGAAGGTACTGTGAGAAGGGTTTTCTCCAAAATCTGATAACATTGTAAGCTCGTAAGGCATGTCGTGGAGTCTATTTTTGTTGTACTAAATGTTATAGTAGATCTCTTCTTATAATAATATTTTCCTTTTCTTGTTGTGTTCATTTTTTCTTAGGTTGTGCCCTCATCAAGTGGTATCAGAGCAAGTTTTCTTGAGTGTGTAGACAGAGCACTAACTATGAGGTAGTTTGCACTAGGATTGTGTGGTTGTGGGTTTTGATACAAGAAGATGCCTCTATGAAGGGATTATGGTGGAAGGGCCAGAGTTGTTACTCCTAAGGTTAGAGCCCTCCAAAGACAAGTCCAAGCATTGCAAGAGGAGATTCGTAGAGGGATGAATGTTGTCATAGGCAATGAAAGTGCAGAAGAAAATGAAGAAGAAGGAAATATTCGACAGGAAGGCGAAGGAGACAAAGAATTCCTAAACCAAGTGGAGGAGAGGCTTTTTAGGGCCATTTCCAAGCTTGGAAAAAGACCTAAAATTGATGACGGCATGTTTTCAGGAAATCTAAACCCGAATGAGTTGATCAACTGGATCAATGAGCTAGAGGAATATTTTGAGTATGAGGATATCAGGGACCCTGATAGGGTTAAGTTTGCAAAGCCCAAAATGAAAGGCCATGCCAAAATCTAGTGGCAAGAGATTTGGTTGGAAAGAAATAGAAGAGGAAAGGAGAAAATCACAAGATGAGATCGCATGGTGGACAAACTAAAGAAGCAGTTCATTCCTATTAATTATGAGTTTGATTTGTTCAAAAAGATGCAAGGGTTGAAGCAAGCGGGAAAATATATTTTACCAAATCCTTATTAGGATGGGGCATGTAGAAGCAAATAAGGAGAAGGTTGTCTGTTACCTTAGTGGGTTAACACCTAGCATTTAGGAGGAGTTAAGTCTGGTTAGAATGACTAGCATTGAAGAGGCATACCAGTTTGCCTTATGAGTTAAGGAGAAGTTATACAAAAAAAAATTGATGGAAGGAAAATACGGCATAATCAAGGAGGAAGGGGTGGTGGTAGGTCATTTGAAGGCCAAAATGAGAACTACAAGAAAAATGAAGATGTGGGTACTAGCCGAAACTAGAGGAATGAGGGTTTTAACTACTTTCGTGATCAAAACTTTAGAGATCAAAGAGGAAGAGGTAGAGGGCATGGAAAACATTCAAGAAGTGGAGGCTTCTATGGTACCTAATTTCATTGCAATGAAGAAGTTTATTGTGCCTTCGAATGCCCTCAATGCGAAGGAAGGATAGTTAGGAGAGCTAATAGTCAAGGAAGTGTTGCTCATGTGGATGATGATGTAGGGTCATCACATTCAAAGGATGTAGAAAGAGGAGAGGTTCTAGTTAATGAAAGGGTCTTACTGAGTGGTGAGATTGAACCTGGACAAAGGAGGAGTTTGTTTCGCACCAGGTGCAAGTGCAAAGTTAAATGTTGTGATGTGATTGTTGATGGTGGAAGCACTAACAACTTGGTGTTAGAGGAGATGGTCTCAAAGCTAAAGCTCAAGAGGGAGAAACACCCCCAACCCTATCGGATTGCTTGGGTGCAGGATGATCATAAGGTCCTGGTTAGTGAGCAATGTTTGGTAAAGTTCAAGATTGGGAGTTACCATGATGAGGCTCTCTGTGACATCATTCCAATGGATGTCTGTCATTTATTGTTGGGAAGGCCATGGCAGTTTGATAGGCATGCTATACATGATGGTCATGCAAATACATACTCTCTGACAAAGGATAGAGTTTGCCACAAATTGAAGCCCTTGATAAAGGAAGGTGAAAAGGTATGCAGTAGTGCTAGGGTATGTCTTGTTGATGGAAGAAAATTTCAAGATGGCATGAAACATCAGCATATGTGTTATGCTTTAATTCCTAGAAAAGATAAGGAAGGTAGTAGTGAAATTCCACTTGAAGTTTTAGGTCTATTAAGTGAGTATGGAGATGTCATCTCTAATAATGTTCCAAAAGTGTTGCCACCAATAAGGAAAATCAGTCATCGAATAGTTTTAGTCCCTAGAGCTAGTTTACCTAACAAGGCTGCTCATAGGATAACTCCTAATGAGACTGGTGAGCTAAATAGACAAGTTCAAGAGCTGTTGAGAAAAGGTTTGATTTGAGAGAGCTTGAGTCCATGTGAAGTACCTACAGTGCTGGCACAGATTAGTTTCTTTTGCCAAGAATAGATGAGCTTATGGACTATTCGGGTGGAGCTCAATACTTCACAAAGATAGATCTTAAGAGTGGCTATCACCAGATTCAGATATGAGAGGGAGATGAGTGGAAGACTACATTCAAGACCAAGGAGAGTCTATATGAGTGGTTAGTCATGCTCTTTGGACTGACTAATGCACCAAGCACCTTCATGCAGCTTATGAATGTGGTACTAAAGCCATTTTTTGGAAAATTTGTTATTGTCTATTTGGATGATATTTTGTTTTTCATTAAGTCTTTGGATGAACATTTATTGCACATTCATAGTGTCCTTGAAAGGTTGAGGGAAGAGAAATTGTTGATTAATTTGAAGAAGTGTAACTTTGTCAAAAGGGAGTTAGTCTACTTGGGGTTTGTTGTATCAGCTGAGGGTCTCGAAATGGACCTAGAGAAGGTGAAGGTCATCTTGGAATGGCCTACTCCAAGGTCTTCCACTGAGGTGAGGTAATTCTATGGTCTGGCTAGTTTTTACAAGAAGTTCATCAAGAATTTCAGTAGTATATGTGCACCCCTAACTAAAACAATGAGAGGGGATAGAAAAGAGTTCAAGTGGACTACAGGAGCTACAATGAGTTTTGAATTGTTGAAGAAGAAGGCGACAAAGCAACCTATGTTGGCATTTCTTGAATTCAACAAAGTGTTCCAGGTGGATTGCGATGCTAATGGCTGTCTTATTAAGGATATGTTGAGCCAAGAAGGTAAGCCTATTGCCTATTTCAATGAAAAATTTAATGATGCAAAGAAGAAGTATTCTATTTATGATCAGGAGTTCTATGCAATTGTTCGAGCATTAAAGAAATGGAGGCATTATTTGTTGCCAAAAGAATTTTTTTTGTATACTAATCACTAGGCATTGCAGTACCTAAATAGCCAAGGTAAATTAAATCAAAGACATTTGAAATGAGTAGATTTCATGCAAAGCTATACATTTGTATTGAAACATAGAAGTGGAAGGTTTAATAGGTTTGCAAATGCATTGATTAGGAGACAGTTCTTGCTGATAGTAATGCAGATTGAAGTGGTTGGGTTTGATGAACTCAAGAATCTGTACCTTGAGGATCCTGACTTTGCAGAGGCTTAGAAGGCTTGTAAAGAACCGGTTACGCTAGACAGGACCAGGTGGCTAGATTACATGATTCAGGATGGTATGTTGTTCAAGGGGAGTCAATTGTTTATTCCAAGGAGTTTCACAAGGGAAAACTTGATCAAGGAGAAACACATTGGAGGGATGGCAGGACACTTTGGTCGAGATAAGACCATTGCCATTATTAGAGAACATTATTTTTGGCCTCAATTGTCATAGGATGCGAAGAATTTTGTGCAAAGTTGTCAGGTATGTCAAACAACCAAAGGATTTAGTCAAACTACTGGACTCTGTTAGCCTTTGTCTGTTCCATCAAAGCCTTGGGAGGACATAAGTATGGATTTTGTTCTTGGATTGCCAAGGACAGAAACAGGTAATGACTCAGTATTTGTGGTGGTTGATAGGTTCTCCAAGATGGCACATTTCATTCCATGCCACAAGACTCATGATGCAGTACTGCATATTGTAGACTTGTTTTTCAGAGAGGTGGTGAAACTACATGGTCTCCCAAAAAGTATTGCTTCTGACAAAGATACTAAATTTGTTGGTTATTTCTGGAGGACTTTGTGGAAGAAGTTGAAGACATAATTGAAGTTTAGTTCTACACATCATCTGCAGATTGATGGACAAAAAAAAGTAGTTAATAGGAGTCTAGGAAATTTGTTGAGGTGTTTAGTAGGAGATAACCCCAAGGGATGGGATTTGATTCTACCACAAGCAGAATTTTCTTACAATAATTCTGTGAATAGGGGTACTAGTAGATCACCATTCCAAATTGTGAATGGGAGTAGCCCAAAGACTGTACCAAAGCTAAGGAAAATGGAGCAAGGAGAGAGGACAAGTGTTGAGGTAAAAGACTTTGCTGAACATGTCAAGAACCTACATGAGGAGGTGTGAGCACATATTACCAAGATAAACCTATAGTATAAGGCTAGGGAAGATCAAAAGAAAAGACATAAGGAGTTCCAATTTGGAGATCAGGTTATGGTATATTTGAGGACGAAATGATTTCCAGTGGGTACCCACAAAAAGATAAAGATGAAAAAATTTGGCCTCTGCAAAATTTTGAAGAAACATGATTCAAGGAATGCATATGAGGTGGAGTTGCTAGATGGGAGTCACATTTCCCCTATTTTCAATATTGGAGACTTAACAGAATATCATGATGATGGTGTAGATGAGGAGTTGATTCTAGAGCCATGTCCAATTCTTACTTTTGTGAAGGAAGAGATTAAAGAAATTATGGATAGTCATGTGGGCTAGAGTACCATAAATAGGCAGTATGAAGAATACCTGGTGAACTGGAAAGGATGACCAATAGAAGACTCAACTTGGATATCTACAATAGAGGTTTCCCATTTGGGTTTTCCTCTACCAGCTATAAAGTGACAGGGTCACTTTTCAATCTACCTTGGGTGTCTAATATAGGAGCATCCAGTGGTGTAAGGGCAGTCTTGTATCATCCAAAAATATGCTTAGTGTTAGTTTCTATTTAAAGTGTCATTATTTCTAGATACCCATTTGGGTCAAATAGAGATTCCAACTCTTATAGTTCCACTATTGGTTTTCTGGGTTAGAGTTTTTTAGCACCTTGGGATATGTGCTAATGAAAAAATAGGTTATTTTGTAATTGAGCCATAATTATGATGAGTTATAGGGTGTAAGTTGGAGGGATGATTATAATTTTAATTTAAAACACTCTAGAAAAAGAATCAGGTCAAAAGGCTTTGCGGTTTGAAAGTTATTGCAGTTTTAAGTTGCTTAGAGACCCCTGAGAGCACTTCAAAGTTAGATTTGAGGCACTAAATGACCTTGCACAGGCCCAAAAAATGGGGAATGAGCTAAGCTCTTTTATAGGGCTATAGAGCACTTGGAGAACTTTCCATAAATGTAAACGGTTCATTAATCATAGTCCCGAATCAAAAGTTATGCCTCTCGAAAGTTGGACTGCCATTTTTGGATTCTTCTAATTTTACACCGACTTCTGATGTGTTTTCTAGAACCTTATGTTTTGGCAATGGATGCCAAATGGCATATTCTAAAATGCATTCCTAACCCTAAACCTAATTCGGGTTACTTAAGGTCACTTTTGGCATTGTAAAGGCAATTTTTGGTGGAGTTTGGGAGAAGGTACTGTGAGAAGGGTTTTCTCCAGAATCTAATAACATTGTAAGCCCATAGGGCATGTCGTGGAGTCTATTTTTGTTGTACTGAATGTTATAGCATATCTCTTTTGATAATAATATTTCTCTTTTCCTGTTGTGTTCATTTTGTCTTGGGTTGTGCCCTCATCAAGAATGCAAGGATCTCAGTTTAACCAACTACTCATAGATGAGGTCAAGAAAATTATCTATAAGGAAGGCTATTCAACTGTGGTTGAACAACTTCAAGAACTGAGTGGGCAAGGAGAAAAATTGGAGATATGATGTTATTGAGGCCAACTATTTGGAGGTTTATTGATGCTTTAGAAGGGTATTCAAGCTAACTTGTCGTGGCTTATGATACATAAGAAAGTTCAAGTTGTGAGGATAAAGTGTAACAAGTGGAATAGTAATTAAGATGTATATGTGAGAGAAGGGAAGGTAGAGTCGAAAAGTGTGGAAGATAACCTACAAAGAACATCTGATTAGAAAAGATCCAGAGATCAAGCCATAATAGAGATATGAATATGCAAATAAAGTTTCTTCGTCAATCAAGTCAAATTGTTGTTGCTTTCTAACCATTGTATTATTAAAGAAATCTCTTAACAAAGTTGACTTAATAGTCATTTTGTAAATCCTCTAAAAAGGTGACATTTCTAGAATGAACTATTTGAAGACCTCTAACCAGGCCACTCCTAACAGTGTGATCTAAATCCTCTAATAGGGTTATACTTAATAGTATGTTTTGTAACTATTAACAAGGTTGGCTCCTAACAGGGCTCACTTCAGAAGAGTGAAAATTATTGTGACTAGTTGCAAGGTGGTTTTTCCCAAATTGGGTTTCCATGTTAAATCTTAGTGTCATTTGTGTTCATGTTATTTTCTTATGCTTTATGTTTCTGCAACTAAGTTACTAAAGGATAAAATAGTTTAATAAATCTTAAGATTTATTTGATAATCGAGTGACAGTAAAATTATAATGTTAACTGAGCTATTTAGTTTTGCATGATTAGTGGAAGTTTATATTGACATCTAAGGGACAGGGATTTGTTTTTGTGGTAAATGATTCACCCCTCCCCTCTCAGTTACTCTCTTACATTTCCAATAGTTTGCAACTCTATCTTGCAGAATATTATAAGGAAGGCATCCATGTGGCTTTGCATATTGCAATTCTAAAATCTACAATTCCATACTTTTGGAGATAATAAGAAGCCCATTTTTTCTTCTTGCAACTTTTTGTTCTATTTTTGTTATTTGTTTTTGGTATTAAGGGGAGTCTCCTTCATCATCTATTAAATCTTGGAATGAAAAATTTTGGGGTAAAAAATTAGAGACTTTATAATTCTTGCACTCTAGCTGATAAAATCCTCATTTATTCATCTTTTGTAGTAAATTGCCTTATAGGTTCTCCCTTAGATTATATATATTTGGCCTCCTTTTACTCTTGTAGCCTTTGTTGTGCCTCCAATTATTTCTCTGATTTTACAACCTTCTCTTAGATTTGTATGGTGTATTTTAGCTTTACAATGTCACCGTAGCATTGGCATCTAGTTAAAGACACGGTTAAAAGAGAGATCCAGTGAGAAAGCTCCTCCATCCCCATGTCAAACAATCCATCTTGTTTCTATTTTATTTTATACAAATTCCCATCCCAATCTAACAAAAAAAATGTCAACTTATTGCATCCCATACCTTTCAAAGATGAGAGAATATTAGTAGCTAAAGTGAAATCCATCACTAGGTTGGAAAACCTAACACAAAGGTCCACAATGTGATCCTTGAGCCCATTGGCATTCATTTTAGCTAAAATGTGGGCAAAGGGAGAGGGGGATATAAAATGGAACATATTGGTCATTGAATGTAGCAGAGGGAGTTGAACTAAAGCTAGGTCGAGGTTTAGACTGAATTTATTAGAAAGAGGGGTGAGGAATAGAGTTATAATAGGAGTTATCTCTATGAAAATACTTCATGTTAAAGCATTCAAATATTAAAAATTCATAAAGATCTTGAAGAAAACAAAAAATAAAAATATGATCTTGCACAAATCAACACTAGGATTGATTGAAATCAATAGATTTGCACTTAGAGTCATGATGGTGTTTGATTAATGCTTCCAAAGGTTGTTGGCACAAATATTAGCACCCAAATTCTCAGTGAATGAAGATTTCATTGGATAACCATTGGAATTGTTTAGTTGAATTTGTGTCCTATTGATCATTCCAAAAACTATTAACAAAAAAGTTTGCACCTATGCTTAGGGCTTGACCCCCAAGCAACCTTATAAGAATTGAAAACAACCTCCAAGTTTGGTACTTGCACATTGAGGATAAATATTTAAAGAAGGTTAACTTCCTTGCAATTAGGATGGAACTAACTACAAATTTTGAGGAAATAGGAGAAGGATTGGAAAAAAATTAAGTACTAAATTGAAATGTGGTAGTGCACCAAATTCAAACTTCCATTACTATCTTCTTCTACAATACACATTACAAAAATAAAGAGCCCAAATACACAAATCTCAAGTCTATTTTACCCTCCAATTACTCATATGTAGGTTAGAACAAATAAAATTTTGCAAGGGAGGACATATCTACAATACAATAGTCTTGAACATGTTAAAAATGACATACAAACTTGAAAGATAGAAAGGAAGAATTATATGCACATATAATTTATTGTAAGGAAAGGTAAAATTGAATTTTCTATTTATGCAAGGCAAAAGTAAGTTACATTTGTAAAGCATAATATTGTTGCAAAGAACTAGATAGGAACAACCAAAAAAATATTCACAAATAATGCCCTTATAGATCAAGCATAACTCATATTGCAACTTGAAGTTCAAACCCCAACACAATGGACTTAAAGTTACAAAGAAGAAATAAATAAAATAAGATTAATATCTTATCTCTTCATGAACATTGATCATGAAGTGATTGAAAATGGCCTAATAAGTACACTAATAGATGGAAAGGGATAAAAGGTCCCTTCAAATCAATAAATAGGCAATGGGGTGCACTAGTGTTGTTATTACAAAGCTAAAGGAGTCTCTTTGCATTAAATAACTATCTCTATAAATATTTCATTGTTCCAAATTATAGAATTGTATCGTTTGGGAAAAAACTATCATGGTAATTAACATGACATGTCAACCCACCTCTACTATTGATCCATTAACAATCTCTATTTAATAAAGACCCCCAACAAGATGTTGTAAACATAAAAAATAAATGTGGATAATTGATCATTGAAAAGATGCATGATCTATTTACCAAGTTTAAAATAATAAAAATACAAAGGATTGGAGCTAAATACAAATTAAATGGTATTAAGATTGAGTAAACTTTAATATCGGCCAATTGCTTTATGGAAGAGAAACCTTATTATATGTAAATGCCCTCAAATTCAATTGGGTTCCTTAAGTAATATATGATTTAGAGAAGCTTTTCCTTCTCTACAAGTTAGGAATGGAAAACTTTAGATGCCTTTTAGAATAGTGCTTAATTAAAGAATAGATACTTTAACAAGTGGAATGTTTGTTAGGCCATTTTACCTCTTAATTCCATCCATGGAGGAGTCAAAGTTTGCAAATAAAAACCACAATCAAAAAGCTTATTTAAGAAGGTCAATCTTAGGTGGCAAATAAATTGGTATAAGAATTTTTTTGGAATTTTAGATAAGTTAGGGTTTTTGAGATCTTGGTAATCGAGCTTTGGGAGTAAGTAGGCGTTTTGATCATCAGCCTTCACCAATAATTTAGAGAAAGATATGAGAGGATCTTAAGCAAAGATTTTGAGTCCCAATTTTCTGTACCCAAAAAGTTAGGACAAGAATATAATATTATTTATATACTAGCAATGCATGTTATCGTTTTTACATTTCAAATCAAATGTTAGTGTAAGTGAAAGAATGGGATCCGGTATTCTTATTTTCGTTTATTGTAAATCATATTTAATTTTTATATTTTAAGTTAGTGTAAAAGTTATTTTATTTTATTTTGCATTTAATTTGATTTCTTAATAAAATAATATATGTTAATGTAATTTCGTTGTATTTGGTTTGACTGTTGGAATAATTTGTAATTAAGTTTTGAGTCTATTCAATATTCCTCCATGCTTCTATGTATTCTCTCGTTGTCTCAAAATTATCATTTTATCATAGTATTCATTTGTGAATGGTTGTTCAATCTTGAGGTGTATAGTAATAATCAGAAAACTATGAGATTCAAATTTGAATAATAATTTTTGTGTCACACATTTTTATGTTTCTCGTTGTCAAGTTACATTATTTAAATATATTGAATATTCATTTAGTTCAATATGACAAAATATATAAATAATTAGACTACACTTGATATTTCAAAGGGAATAAAAATCAAATCAAATAGATGTCATCAATACATATGTGTATTTTCTCTTGGTAAGGTCATCATTGCTAATCTAGACTATCAAATGTTGAAACAATTGATTAATTGTGTATTGTCTTTGATGTTACACAGAATGTCATATCATTTCTAGTCAATGTATACTGAGCTCACTCGGGCATTGAAGATAGTTTTCTGTGGCTACCGAGCGTTCCAGAGTTTGTTCAGTTCAACAGGTAGTATCTACCGAGTTCACTCGGGTGCCAAAAGAAAGTTTGCGGAAGATGAGTGTTAACTGAGCTCACTCGGTTAATAAAAAAAATGTTGGATGGAACCAGTGTTAACCAAGCTCACTTGGTTAACAAAGGAACTGTGCAAATATGCAGTGTTGAACGAGTTCACTTGGTTAACACAAGAAAATCATTTCTGAGTTAGTGTCTACCAAGCAGGGTCGGCTAACGAAGGATTTTCTTATTTTGGCATATTGAGTTCAATTAATTTATTTGTTGATTCTAGTCGACTAAAAAAATGAATATTAATTATTCTAAGTTGGATTTTAGCCGACTTGACAATATGAAAGATATAAATATAAGGTCAAGTCGAGGATTAGAAAAGAGAGTATGCATGGAAGATAATTGAAGATTTAATGATGCTAAGAGGAAGCGAATGAAGAAGGATAAGCACAATATCCTTGATAAGCTAAAAAGATATATTCAATCAAGAAGGATCAAGTATAGAAGCTAGAATTGAGATCTGTAATCAACAATTCAGTTGCATCCAAATCAAGTCATGTCATTGTTACTCTCTAACCATTGTAGCAGTGATCTAAATCTCTTAACTGAGTTGGCTTAACAACTATTTGTAAATACTCTAACAAGGTGGCATTTCTATTGAAGTGTCTAAAGAGCTCTATCAAGGCCACTCCTAACAGGGTGATTAAATCTTCTAACAAGGTCACACCTAACAGTGTGGTTTGTAACATTTAACAAGGTTGGCTCCTAACAGGGCTCACTTTAGAAGAGTGAAAGCATGGGATCAGGGATTCTTATTTTCGTTTATTGTAAATCATATTTAATTTTTATATTTTAAGTTAGTGCAAAAGTTATTTTATTTTATTTTGCATTTAATTTGATTTCTTAATAAAATAATATATGTTAATGTAATTTCGTTGTATTTGGTTTGACTGTTGGAATAATTTGTAATTAAGTTTTGAGTCCATTCTCTATTCCTCATGCTTCTATGTATTCTCTCGTTGTCTCAAAATTATCATTTTATCATAGTATTCATTTGTGAATGGTTGTTCAATCTTGAGGTGTACAATAATAATTAGAAAACTATGAGATTCAAATTTGAATAATAATTTTTGTGTCACACATTTTTATGTTTCTTGTTGTCAAGTTACATTATTTAAATATATTGAATATTCATTTAGTTCAATATGACAAAATATATAAATAATTAGACTACACTTGATATTTCAAATGGAATAAAAATCAAATCAAATACATGTCATCAATACATATGTGTATTTTCTCTTGGTAAGGTCATCATTGCTAATCTAGACTATCAAATGTTGAAACAATTGATTAATTGTGTATTGTCTTTAATGTTACATAAAATGTCATATGATTTCTAGTCAATGTATACTGAGCTCACTCGGGCATTGAAGATAGTTTTCTGTGGCTACCGAGTGTTCCAGAGTTTGTTCAGTTCAAAAGGTAGTATCTACTGAGTTCACTTGGGTGCCAAAAGAAAGTTTGCAGACGATGAGTGTTAACTGAGCTCACTCGATTAATAAATAAAATGTTGGATGGAACCAGTGTTAACCAAGCTCACTTGGTTAACGAAGGAACTGTAGAAATATGCAGTGTTGACCGAGTTCACTTGATTAACACAAGAAAATCATTTCTGAGTTAGTGTCCACCAACTAGGGTCGGCTAACGAAGGATTTTCTTGTTTTGGCATATTGAGTTCAATTGATTTATTTGTTGATTCTAGTCGACTAAGAAAATGAATCTTAATTATTCTAAGTTGTATTTTAGTCGACTTGACAATATGAAAGATATAAATATAAAGTCAAGTCGAGGATTAGAAAAGAGAGCATGCATGGAAGATAATTGAAGATTTAATGATGCTAAGAGGAAGCGAATGAAGAAGGATAAGCACAATATCCTTGAGAAGCTAAAAAGGTATATTCAATCAGGAAGGATCAAGTATAGAAGCCAGAATTGAGATTTGTAATCAACAATTTAGTTGCATCCAAATCAAGTCATGTCATTGTTACTCTCTAACCATTGTAACAGTGATCTAAATCTCTTAATTGAGTTGGGTTAACAGCTATTTGTAAATACTCTAACAAGGTGGCATTTCTATTGAAGTGTCTAAAGACCTCTATCAAGGTCACTCCTAACAGGGTGATTAAATCTTCTAACAAGGTCACACCTAACAGTGTGGTTTGTAACATTTAACAAGGTTGGCTCCTAACAGGGCTCACTTTAGAAGAGTGAAAAATAGTAACTAGTTGCAATTGGTGGTTTTTTTCCAAATTGGGTTTCCACATTAAATCTTGGTGTCAAATGTGTTCATGCTATTTCTTTTATGTGTTTGCAACTAATTTTAAGTATTAACTAACCACAAATAACATCTTAAGACTTTCATGTTATGTGTTTATCGAGCATTCTAAGTATTTACCAAGTTACAACATTTTCAGTGTTTACCGAGAAACAGTAGAGTTCAGTTTTAGAGATTATTTTGTACTAACATCTAACGGATTTGGGATTTGTTTTTGTAGTAACTAATTCACCCCTCCCCTCTCAGTTACTCCTCTTATATTTCCAACATCAAATTAGTCTAGCACAGGAGAACATGTTTACTTAATTATTTGACAAACTCCTGAACAATGAACCAAGAGAATGCATATATCTATTAATTAATTCAATAAACTCCTAAACAATGTCCTTCAAAGTGCATTGACAAAATCATTATGAGGATAATGACAATAGATAAGTTGTTAAGTACACATCTTGTAAGTTTGCTCGCATGCACAGAAATCAAATACATTTTACAAGTCAAGTCTACAAATTTTAAGATCAAACTCATAACATTCGAGAATTAGTTTAGGGTTTTGTGAGATGATACAAAGGCTAATACAATAACCATAAATGGTAATTAATTACTCGTAAGAAATAAAGTATACACAACCTCAATGATATCATTTCATTGTTAGTTTTAAACTATGTATAACACATTGAATTTTTGTGTATTTATTATTATTATGTGTCCTATAATATGTGTTAATTTGTGTGCGTTAATTAAGTTTATTTGAGTAGTCAAAATTTATTTAAAGTAGATTATATTTCATTGATTTGTGTTATTGATTATAATATATTTAATTATTCTAAGGTAATGTGAAGGAATTACATTCCCTCACATTTTTGTTAAAAAACCATCATCCTACACTTCATAGGTTTTTGCCTTGAGATTTCACCTTCTAAATTAGGATTTTTTGATTTAATTTTTAAATTGTTTTTGTTCTCATATCAAATTTACTCTTTTATTATGGCCTCATATCATCCTCTTATTTGAGTTTTTTTTTAATTTATTGTTTGACCTTATTTTTGGCCACCCTAATCACTCTTATATATAACTCTAGAATTTCAGCTTTAGATTTGATCTATCATAATTTTTCCATGTTACATAACCTAAAAATAATTTTTATTGTTTCTACTTTCTCTCTTACAAACCTAGTGATATTGTATTATTTATGCCATGTGATACTTGAGATCCTAATATTTATTTGTGAATACATTCTCATTTAAGCAAAGATGACTACTCAATCCAATAATATTGAGGTTCATATTGAAGCTTATATTGAGACCAATCTAAAATATCATGAATATTAAATATAATTATGGTTAATACAAATATATTTAGATATTTCTCTACTTAGTTATTATTGGACTAATAAATACACAATCTTTGGGCAATAAATAAGAAGTTTTTTACATCAAACATTTGATGGTATTACATATCACATGTGAATATTCTAAGTGGTGTTGATCATATGGTGACTTCTTTGAATGTAATATTCTCTTATTATTCCTCTTTTATTTATTGTTATCCTTCTACAATCATCATATAGTTATCACCATTACCACATGCATTATCACTCCTAATGGTTGATACTTATTTTGTACCTACATTTATTGAATTCTCTATTGTTTACCTACGTTGGTGGTCCACTCATATCTTGTCAATATACACATATAAATACTAGTGCTATACCTTCTTCTTGTCTTGGGTCTCATAAATTTCCTCCCTCCCACCCTAAGTTCACTCCACTTTATAAATTGATTACTTATTCCTTGACCACATGATATTGTTGGTATGTGATGATTAATCATATCATTGGGATTCAAGTTTTGTGACTTTATCAGTCATGGTTTCCCCATAAATTAATTATAGGAGAGTGTAGGGCGTAAAGCCCATGTTTCAAGGTGCAGGGGAACTATTCCCTCGATGGGGACCCATGAGTGGAGCAAATACTAGAGGTTTAAGGGAAGAACTTTGATGAAGGAATACTAGGGGCAACAATCTCAAAACAAAAATATCCACTATTTAATAATAAAAACTTTACTATTTTAGGCATGTGAATTGACCTTTATGAACCAGAAAAAGGGCTTGAAAATGAGTGACATTGTAATGTGAAATATCATCAAATTTTAATTTATTTTTGTTAGATGACACAAATAAAGTGGGCAACTATAAATATGTATGAATATAGACCACATGGGGTGAACCATGTTGAATCTACATATTATTGTGAAATTTGTATGCCTCTTTTATTTTACATTATATTAAAAATCTATCTAGACTTAATAGATGTTATTTGTCATCACACAAACTCATTATACTTTTATGCTATCACATACACCTATAATTCACTATTTTTTTATTTACACCTTAAATACATTATTCAAAGGCATAAAATATTTTCAAAAGAAAGCAAGAGATATACCTAGTAAAAATATTTTAATAACATGAAATCCTTCACATCACATGCAAATTCCTTTTAATTTTGTTACATGTTTATTGCCTCATTGGTTTATTCTACCAACATTTGAATTATATGGCAGAAAATGTGATCCTAGTGCTAATTTATAATTTTTAATAGGACATGCTTAGATTGTGTATATAAGGTGAACAAAAAGAAAATATATGTATAGGGGGGAATATAGGATCTATCCTTAACCCAAATTCCAAAAAGGAACGATCCAAATTGATTAACCACAAGGAATCAAACAATGGAGATTATGAAGAAAGGAGAAAATCCTATAATCTACTATAGAAAATAAGTATTTAAAACCTTGAATGAATAAAAGAAAAATACTAACCTCAAAGTAGGGTGAATCTGGAAAATGCTTATTTCTGATGTTTGTGTACAGCTTCAAGGAATTTCGCAACCTACTCCAGATTGGAAATTTTGAGATGGAGAAAACCCAGAAAACTTTTTTCCTTTCAAGGGTAGGTTGACCTTGACCCAGATAGTGGGGCACAATCTTACTCTAGGGCACAATCTTATTCTAGGGCACAATTGTACCCCAAAAATTTAACCATGACCTGCACTGCTCCGACAAAATCTATGTTCGCAGATCCTACAAGTTTGGTGAAAAGGGTATCCAAATCTGTACTTTAATTCATTGTCCTATACTTGTACCTACAAGAAAAAAAAAATCGTTTGGATTGGGGTTTGCCTTGGTCAAACCCCACTTTGGAATCACCCTTGAAATGTAATTGAAATTACAATATGTATAAACAATTAAATGGAACTATTCACCTTTCTTATGTTGAAATTTTTGTGAAGGATTCAAATCCTTGAATCCACAAGTACGAATGCTCCAAATGAATGTAGAAATGAATGTAGGATGTCTCAGATCAATGGCATTAGATCTTCAACACCAATCTTAAATTGATCTTTGCATAGGAAAAGGCTTGGATGAATATGGATGTGAATGGAAAAATCTTCAATAAGAGGGTTCCATAGAGATTGAATCCTTCAATGGCTAACAATGGATCTCCTTGATGAATTGGATGCTTGAATGCTTGATAATGTCTCCTCATGAAAAGTAGATAATAACCTAGCTCATAGATAGATGTCAAAACTTCATAATAAGTGAATGTCAAAATGAGAGAAGAAGGCTTCCTCATATAGTGATCTAGGGCACAAACTTCTAGAGAAGGCTGACATTGGAGAATTAAATCCCAATTAACCTTCACCACTAGAAATAGACCTAGATTAAATGAAATTTAATATTTTACCATTCCAAAACCTAAAAAAGCCAACCCAAAAGTGAGAAAATGAAACTTTCTAAAGCTAGATATCCTAAAACTCCCAGAACTTGAAAGTTGGACGTAGGGTCAAGGATGAGGTTGAACTTGCCCTAGGTTAGGATCAAGGTCACCCTTGACCCAAAAATTCAAATTCTATAATTTCGTAGATAAAGTTGTCAAAAAGAGGCTAGAAACAAGGAGAGAAAAGTAAAATACGGGGAAAATAGCCAGATCCATGCAAAGACCTATTCAAGGCACTTGACATGACCCTAGACCACTTACTTGGAGAGATAAATGCTCTTAACATGGAAGTGCTTCCATTTTAAGAGGATACATTAAGTCCCCAAATTAGCAAGAGTATGGACTCGATGCAAACTCTTGAAAAAGATAAATCTTATTAAAATCAAGGGGACAAATAGATCCTTAAGCTCTTAGAGACTGAAGTCTTTGTCAACTCCAAGATCACAATAAGAGAGAAATCTCTAGAAAAGGAGAAAAAGAGTGTGATTATCTTCACCCAATGAGAACTTGTGTCCCTCTGTGAACCACACAAGGAAACAACACAACTAGAAAGATGGAATTGAACCGCCTAGTGAATGTGGCTACTCACTAGTCAACCCATTAAGGATTCACTCTCAAGAATATTCTATTCCATAAGATTAAAACCAAAAAGAGATTCAATATTAAGGACACCTTCGACCTTAAGTGATCAAAAATTTTGAAACTGGAGGGATCAAGAGATCCTAAAATATAAATCCATGCTTTAAGGATTAGTCACTAATCCAAAAACAAAGAAAAGGTATGTTGAAAAATAATATATGTATCGGAAAGTATTTGTGTGGAATAAGTCAGCAAAGCATATGCCCCCACGTTAAAGTCATTGCTAACACTTTAATAGGAGTAGTGGCTTTAACAAAAACATAAACAACTCCACTAATTACATTTCCACTACGAGATGCCCCTAGACGAAGAAAAATCAAGGGAAATACCACATAAACATATAGAGAACATAGAAGGGATCTTGATCATAAGATTTTGTGTGTGTGTGTGTGTGTGTGTGTGTGTGTGTGTGTGTGTGTGTGTGTGTGTGTGTGTGTGTGTGTGTGTGTGTGTGTGTGTGTGTGTATGATACTATTGCAAATGAATTGACATCATTCCCCAAAGAAAGTAGAACTACAATCACAGAGGAAAAATCACATAAGAGATATGAAGAAGAATATTTTTGGACAATGACTTGGAGACCAAAAAGAATCAGTACTACCAAGTTGTGAATCCAAGTAGAGTACACAAGGAAACATGTACAAACAATAGCACAAGTACAACATAACATAAAACAACATATGGAAGAGTAGAGATACATATAAAGGAATAGTACAATAGGTTCGATTCTTTTATCACCTAGCACCAACAAAAAAATGAAGATCATCTAAAGGAATCTAACAACATGTAGCAAACACGTCATGAGAGAAACATAATGCAACAAACAAACACACAAAAAGGCTACCATGAAGGACTGGCCAATTAAGTGTGGCACCTACTCTCCCCATCTTGTTCTATATCATTTAGGGAAGGTGGGTAACTCACAAGATGTACTATATCCAATGTAGTAGGAATGCTTTTGAGTTCCAAACAAGGATCCTCTTGGCAATCACAATGTTAAATACTAGGTGTAATTGTTAATTGTGAGGAAAGCATATTAGGTAAATCAATGTCAATGTTAATAGTTTCATATTTATCATTAACATCATCAATATCATCAAGAGTATCTTCTTCATCTAGATTAATCAAAATAGGATCTAAGGTACAAATGAAATCATCAAAATCATGCATCTTAACATCATTATTAGCAACAACTTCTTCTAACACATCATGCATAGGTGTATCCAAAGAAGGTAAAGATTTTTGAAGAACAAAATTACGAGTTTTATCTTGAGCATGATGCTTCTTATGAAGTTCATTAGCAAATCAATTACGTTTTGTCTTGCTTGAAATGTCTTGAGAACTAGGAGGAGCAATTACTAGATCCTTCGTAGGTTCTATAAGAGCATTAATAGGATTATCAACAGACTGACAAGAAACAAGAGGATCTTGATTAATAGATGTAGAAGACATAGATAAAGGAGGTATGAAAGGTGTCGGAAAAAGACCACGATTAAGATCCATGGGAGGTAAACTTAAATCAAGAATCTTATGATGCTTATAAGCTTGATATGAGCAGAAAAGATGATCAGGTTGAGAAGGACATGAATTAGGTGATGAAGGCCAAAAGAAGTCAAGTGTAGCACAATCTTTGGGCCTAGAAGTGTGATATAAACTATGATTAATTGTCTTCACTTCTTCATCATGAATAATATTTAAGAAATTTATGAATTGGTGAAGCAACAACATGCATGGCATTTAACCATGGAAAACCAAGCTTAACTTGAAACTGATCAAAAGTAGGAACAACAACAAAGGTAGTGTTCACAATTTTTCGACAAAGTTCAACTAGTAAATCAATAGAACCAAATGTTGGATAAAGAAAACCATTACAAGTTTGAATCCACACATAAGATGTATCATTAAAATCCCATTGAAATCTTTTCATAAAAAGATTATCTTCAGTAATAACATTGACTAAGGATGTAGGATCAACAAGAGAACCATGAGTATGTATCTAAGAGACCCTAACAACAATATAAAGGGGGCCATCAAGAGCTTTAATAGTCACATAATCATCGAAGGTAATTAAAAGTTCCCGATGTCTTTTATTCTTAGGTTGTTGTCAAGGTTTAGGTTGAGGCTTTAGTTTAGGCTTAGATTTTAGTTGAGGTTGAGATGAAACTTGAGATTGAAGCTGAGGTTGAGGTGGAGATATAGATTGAACAAATGCTCCACTTGATTAATAATGTGATTAAGATCATCCATCTTTGAATCATACATAATATACATAGAAGATGGCTAAACAATGGTATTAGTAGCATGTGTAGGTAAAGGATTCATATAGATTTTAAGATTTTGATTAGGAAGATAAACAAATTTATTCCCACTACCATCAAAATTATCAATAAATAAAGCATTAGAGTCAATTAAATCTTGAACCTTATGTTTTAAAGAATAACATTTCTAAGTATCATGACCATTTTGACAATGATAT
Source organism: Cupressus sempervirens (assembly GCA_028749045.1). Lineage (NCBI taxonomy): Eukaryota > Viridiplantae > Streptophyta > Pinopsida > Cupressales > Cupressaceae > Cupressus > Cupressus sempervirens. The sequence continues at coordinate 285,856,199 of CM053784.1, forward strand.
TGACAAAAAGATTTAGAATCAAAGGATTTAGATGCAATTGTAGTAGGTAAAAGAGGTCAAATAGGAGGTAAAGTAATAATTTTAGTAGTTAACAACCTATTCATAATAGAATGTAAAGATTTAGAAAGAGGAGTAAACATATGATTTAATTGAAAATCAGTGGATGCATAAGTCACATTGTGAGATGCAACAACAACTTGATCAGTAACTACATTTGCTTGTTTTTTTATCTTGACATTGTTGTTGAATTTTTGAAATTTATTTGGATTAGGAGTAGCATCACTTTTATCAATGGGAATAGGAGCCATTGGAGTGTTTCTCTCAAATTGACTCACTTGTAATTGATAATGATGAAGCGTTGCACAAAGTTGTTGAAAAGAGGTAAATTTAGTAAGCAGAATCTTATCTCTAATATCCTTTTGCAAATTTAAAATAAACATATGTTGAATATCAATATGAGGAACAATATATGAAATTTGAACATGTAAATGCTTAAATCTACCAATAAATTTAGTCATTTTTTCCTTACTATGTTGTGCATCAAATCAATCAAAGAGACTTGCCATCTAATGTTCTTTTGAAATTGTTGAATAAAAGCATTGGAAATTTGTGAAAATGAATCAATAGAATAAGGAGGCAAGGAATAAAACCATTGTAAGGCCTTGTCATGAAAATTTCTAGCAAAAAACTTGGCTAAAATCCTATGGCATGGATCATAATCACAATAAAGGATTTGAAATGTTTTAACATGATGAATAGGGTCTCCCTTACCATTGTAAGTCTCAAGAAAAGGCATATTGGCTTGTTGAGGAATGAGAGTACGAATGATATCTCAGGACAAAGGACTTCCCATATCACAAGTAGGAATACTAAACTTGTTTTGAGTCAAGGTAGCAAGTTGTTGTTGTAAAGATGACATAGTTTGAGCCAAATTGATAAGTGTTGAATCATTAGAGGAAATAGGAGGAATAACAATATTAGAAACACTAGGTAAAGTGTAGGAAGCTATAGGAATGGAAGACACAACTGGAGGAACACTTGGAACCATAGTTGGCATAGGATTAGAATAAGTAAAAGGAACATTATGATAAGAAGGTGGGGATGTAGGAAGGGACACATGAGGAACACTCATAGGAATAAAGGGGACCGCTATAGTCACCAAAGGAGTATGGGTAGGAACACTAGGGAAAGGAACAGAAGATGATTCTACACTAGTGATAGGAGGAATCAACCCTAATCTTGAGCTTCTTGAGCTAAAGGTTTAACATTTGAATGCACAAGGTGAGTAATACCATGCAAGAGGTTAACACCTTGATCACTATCATGAATGACTTTCTTAAGAGCCTCTCCAACTTGAATAGAATCTTGATTATGGTTTTCTTGCATAAGCCAATTACACATTTTATCAAGTTGAGTAAAAAGTTTTTGGACTTGTTCAGGAGGAACTTTTAGAGCATTATCCTCATCATGAGATGAGTGAGAATATTTTTGCTCCATAATAGGATTGGAATCAAGAAGAAGCAAATTTTCATCCAGGATCCTAAGGAAAGGAGACGAAGACTCAGGATCAAAAGTACCCATAAGTCTATGATTTTGTCTAACTAGAAGATTAGAAGTAGGACTAGAAGTAATAAAATTCATAAACCAATGCAAATGAACTAAACTAAGATAAACATAAAGCATGGATATCTTTGTATTTTGAAAGAGATTTTGCAATTTTTATTTTTTTATTTTGAAAAAGAAATGCAAGAAATCTAATTAGCATGCAAGATTTAACATAAAAGACAAATCTAACACCAACAAGATAAGATAAAAGGAAATCTAACACCATAAAACACAATAGGGCATCCAAAAAAGAAAAGAGGGTAAATGTGTTGAGTTCACCAAAATGAATAATGAAGGTGAACACACAAGACAATATAAAGAGAAATCTAACACCATAAAACACAATAGGGCATCTAATCCCACAAAATAAAAGAGGGTAAGCATGTCGAGTTCACCAAAATGAATAGAAAGAAAATATATGCATAGGGGGAACATTATATGATGGGGAATATAGGATCTATCCTTAACCTAAATTTTCAAAAGGAATGATCCAAATTGATTAACCACAAGGAAGTGATCAATGCAAAAATGAATCAAACTATGGAGAATATGAAGAAAGGAGAAAATCCTATAATCTACTATAGACAATAAATTATTTGAAACCTTGAATGAATAAAAGACAAATACTAACCTCAAAGTAGGGTGAATCTACAAAATGTTGATTTATGATATCTATGTACAGTTTCGGGGAATTTTGCAACTTACTCCAGACTGAAAATGTCGAGACGAACTCTAGACTGGAAAGGTCGAGACAGAGAAAACCCAAAAAACTTTTTTCCTTCTGAAAATAGGTCGGCCTTGACCCAGATAGTGGGACACAATCTTACCCCATGACACAATTGTACCCCAAAAATTTGACCTTGACCTGCACTGCTCTGACAAAAATTTTGTTCACGGATCCTACAAGTTTGATGAAAAGGATATCCAAATTTTCACTTTAGTTCAATGTCCTATACCTTTACCTGCAAGAAAAATATTTTTTTTTTTGGATGGGGAGTTTTCTTTGGTCAAACCATAGTTTGGAATTAACCTTGAAATGTAATTGAAATTGCAATATGTATAAACAAATTAAATGGAACTATTCACCTTGCTTATGTTGAAATCCTTGGGAAGGATTTGAATCCTTGAATCCACAAGTACAAATACTCCAAATGAATGTAGAAATGAATGTAGGATGTCTCAAATCAATGGCATTAAATCTTCAACATTATACTTGAATGGATCTTTGCATAGGAAAAGGCTTGGATGAATATGCATGTGGATGAAGAAATCTTCAACAAGATGGCTCCATAGAGATTGAATCCTTCAATGGATAACAATGGATCTCCTTGATGAATTGGATGCTTGAATGTTTGATAATGTCTCTATAAGGAAACTCAGGTGTGGAAACAACTTCCTACACTAATCCCTTAAGGAAAGTATTGTGCAAATTCCTATTAAATCCTTACAATTTTAGATTTGATATTATAATTAAACAATAATATTGTAGTCAACCATGGATACAAAAAAAAGATAGAGAAAGAAAAAAAATATAAACACAAAGATATGCTGATGGGGAAAAACCTTTCAATAAAACAACCTCACCCCTCCAAAACCTACACAATATATTATCTTCAATACAGAAGGTTACAACACACTTGCAATGCAAGTTCTTTCAGGAGAACAATGACACAGAAGACTAATCTAGTAGCAACATACCATACCAATAGTACACTTTCTCACTCTCCAAACTACAACCCTAAAATTGCTTATATCATGTGCTTTCCCTTTTAGGGAAACTTCCAAAGAACAACCTTGTTAGGGTTTTAATTGATCTTGATTGTACAGTACTCAATGATTCATATGTGTGTGAGTTGGAGACTTGAGTGTACAGTACTTGATGATCAATTGCCACATGTCTTCACATCTTCACCCGCCATTGAATCTTCTAGAGATAGCTCTTATGTGTCATTGGAATCCATCATAACTATTTCAGCCATGATCTCCTTACACACAATTCAAGATACTGACACATACAAGTGGAGTGAAACATCAACATGCCAACTAGACATGTACACTCACACTTGATTACATTATTTGCAAAAAATACATTTACAAAAAAAAAAAAAAAAAGAATAGGAATTATCCAAGGTTTACACACCTTATTCCTAATAATCACCTCATGAAAATTAGATAATAATCTTGCTCATAGATAGATGTCAAAACTTCATCCTAAGTGGATGTCAAAATGAGAGAAGAAGGCTTCCTTATATCGTGATTTAGGGCACAAACTTCTATTGGAGAATTAAATCCCAATTAACCTTAACACCTATAAATAGACCTAGATTAAATACAATTTAAGAGTTTACCATTGTGAAACCCAAAACAACTGACCCAAAAGTGGGAAAATGAAACTTTTTGAAGCCCGATATTCTGAGACTCCTAAAAGTTGAAAATTGGACCTAACGTCAAGGATGAGGTCAACCCTTTCCTAGGTCAGGGTCAAGGTCATCCTTGACCTAGAAAGTCAAAGTCTTCAATTTCACAAATAAATTTGTCAGAAAGAGGCTAGAAACAGGGAGAGAGAAGAAAAACAGAGGGAAAATAGCCAAATACATGCAAAGACCTATTCAAGGTGCTTGACATGACCCCAAACCACTTACTTGAAGGGCTAAACACTCTTAACATGGAAGTACTTCCATTTTAAGATGATGCACAAGGATACAATATTCCCAAAATTACTTTGCAGGTCCCTAAGATATTGGGTTATGAAATGTGATGAACCCCAAAATGAGTGTCTTTTAATTGTTCTTATTTATACTTTATGAAACATTAGCAATCTTATATATGTCATGGCGGGTAAATTTTTTTAATAAAGGGTAGATATGCAATAAAAAAAAGTGAGATCCAACAAAAACGATCCAAGTTATTGTAATATTACACCATACTAAAGAAATATTAACAAGATTAAATGCATCACAAGCCAAATAATGAACACACAAACAATCTCAGCTAATAATATCTTCCTTGGCTCTCTCCTTCTCAATGTAATATAGGATGAGGCTCAAATTCACTTAAGAGTGACAACATGAGAATTCAAAATTGCACATAGCTGTAAAACTATGAGAATTAAGCCTCTTCATTCAAAATTGTAAAATTCAATCAAAGTTGGGTGATTGATTAATTAACTAGAATTTATTGATTAGAATACTAAATTGATTGGACAATGAACTAAATTTATTGCTTAGGCAAACTAAATTGAATGGAGAGAAGAGTTTTAGTTAGTGGAAATTAAAAGGGGTGGAACTACAAACATAATTAACATTAAATAAATTTAAAATGTTATTGGATTTTGTATGAGGCAAATAAATAAATGAAATTGTTTATTTATTTTCATAAGAATTAGTTTGCATTGGGGAGATGGATAATTAAATAAATTGATCGTTTATTTAATTTTAGAAGATGAAGTTTAGTAGTCGAAATTATCACTCAATTGTGGTGTTAATACCAATGAGGAATACTTTAATTAAAAATATAATTATTTAATTAAACTTAGAGAAAGAGATTAATTAAATAATAAAAAATTATTTAATTATTTATTAGAATAATGTATAAGGAATCTAAAAAAATTATTAGATAGAAACTAAATACCTAAATAATCAATTAAAACTATTCAATTATTCAAATTAGAGGAAAATTGTGAGTTTGAAATTTAAATTTAAAAAGGCACAAATTACATAAATAATAAATATTAATTAATCAATTAAGAGGAACATTACAAAAATTATTGCTTGTCAACATTGGACAATTTTAGGCATCTACAAATTGCCCCTATTTGAGATAATGCATTTGTTGGCATAACCATCAAAGAATCAGGAGTTAGAGACCAGTGAAGTTTATGGGTAAGACTAGTTATCTTATGGTTGTAATTAATGTCAAGAAAGATTTAAGTATCAACTAGTAGGGGAAAGGATATCAGTGAGGTAAGGAATAACACGAGTGCAATTCTAGTCAGCAAGGGACTAGAGTATGGTGAAATTTCATAGGTGAGGATAACTGATCCTCACAACATAGTTAGACAAAGTGGGCTAAGTGTAAGTTGAGATCGAGCTAAACTTAGGACATGTGGATAGGAAACAAATATTGGTTGTCAAGTAGATAGGATGAGAAGAAGTCATTGAGGTCAAAGAAAAAAGGCAACGAACAAGTGATTGGACACGTCATTGAGGTAGGTGCAATTCATCTAAGACTTTAGAGTGAAGAGGGAGTTGTCACATCAAGCTCCAAAAATAATATGGGTTGGAGAATTAAATTTTGAATTATTTCCAGTGAACAAATTGGATTCACAAGAAACTAATGAGTTTCTATGTAGGAACAATGCATGATAAATGTAGGAGAATTCAAAATTTGAATTCTTATATAGGGCTTGAAGGCAATTGAGTAAGAATTGTATATATTCATTTATTTTTTAAGGAACAAGTTGGATTGCACATTTGTGAAGCTTGAACACCAAATCGCTAGGCTATTACAATCACATAAGAAAATAAGAGAGAGGTGAAGGTGTCAAAAGTTAAAGTTAAGTGTGTTGAATGAAGCAAGGGGAGCCTAGCACATAGTGAGTAGAAGTGTTAAAACCAAGAAGAGCCAAGCATAAGAGTGATAATTTTGAGTTGTAGAGATGAGGAGAGTTGAGCAAGTTGTAGAGTGGTACATGAGAATCAATCTAAATCAAGATAATATAAGTATTTATTGTTGTCACTTAGATTGCACCCTTGTACTAAAGTTTAAATTTTTGCAATATTCTAGTGAAACATGGGATGATCCTTGGCCTATGGGTACATCATGTTAAGGATCCAACCTTCAGCACAAAGGGTTGGGCTTCCCTTGAATTAGCTACTAAAATTGAACTTGAACTTGGTAGGAAAAGGGAAGAGAGATAACAAATAACATAAACTTAACTTGAGATGAAGGTGATTCACCAAAATTATGAGGCTAATATAACTTTTAATGGAAAACTCACAACTAGAAATGAATATAACAACTTGATCAAAGACAGATCCTACTAACATTAAGTGTGTGAACTAGAAAAAGGAGTGGGGTTTAAAAGAAGAAAACTTGTTCACAACTTTCAAACTAAGATTACACATAAATTACACTTACTTAACTCGAAAACTATCTCTCAAACACATCTCAAACACTTAGCTTAAGCCAAGGTTTCATGAAAATGCACTAACTTAAAGTTGAAAATGCTTAAGAGACAACAAAAAAATTTAAATAGGGCCAAAGAGGATCACTATCATATCATATTCAGGAGGAACAAATGCTCAAAAATTGAATCACAAAATAGAAATTGAATCACAAAATAGGAATTGAGCTACAAACAACACTATCTTTGCAAGGAGAAAGAACAAAGCCTCCTACAACGAGACAGGATGCAAGAACTAATTGCAACAATGCTCCAAAATGGGATCTAAATAGGTTCAAAACCCACAATCTGCATTATCCCCTCAATTGGAATCCAATCTATGATTTCCATTAAATCAACTAAAAACTGAAATCTATCACCCTCGTGAATCATGCCATAAGCTAAAAACTGACATTTTCCCCAAATTCAGCTAGCAAGTGTATGTAACTTTCCTTTTATGAAATTCCTCCTATCCATAATTTTGGCAAAAATAAAATACATCAACTTCATAATCTTTGCATTTTTTTGAAAATATATCTAACTGGGATGATTTATAATAACACTACCTATTTAAATATTTATAATTTATATCGAAATGCAAAATTAATATTTAAAATACCTGTATACACATACTTAGGCCTTGATTTTAAATAGCCACCTTACATACAAATATCTCCCTTCTAACACTTAGAAAAATGAAACCCTCCTCACTATGCATATTAAAATGCTACCCCCGCTATGTATATTAAAATGCTACCCCCTCTGTGAATATATTAATGCCTTTTCATGCATTAATATTAAAACAAAGGAATATTTAAGGAAAGGCATTTTCCATCAATGCCCTAGCTTGGACTCAAACTTGGACTGAAACAAGGAGGGAAAGTTGCCATTATAGAAGCAAGATGAACCAACTTTCTATAGAATTAATTTTGGAAACAGTAGGAACGTCGAAAGCATAAAGGTAGGCATTCGACTTTACTTCTTCCATTTGTCAATCTAGTGTAAAAATACAAGGATTTTGTGGTTTCATGGCTTGATTTGCATTTTAACTGTTCATCCCTTTCATTTTCATGGCTACTTGTTTTGTTTTTGTTGCCCTTGAAATCTAATAAACATGGGTTTGTGGGCTGCAATATTTATTCATGTTAGTTTTCTTTTATTTTCATATGCTTGACCTTGTTTTTTGATTAGGGTCACGACCTGCAAGTTGGATTTTTATGCATGTGTTTATTGCTTTGATATGGATCCATGTATATTAGTTGTTGCATGATGCAGGATGAAATGTTTGATTATTTTTTGCTAGCTATGTACATATGTGATGAGGGTTTGAAAATTAATGGATGTAGTTGCATGTATGGACTAGGGAATCATTCTTTTCATATGTTGTTGTTAATCCCATGTTAACTATAGGTCATGGATGCACATGTTAATTTTTGCACTTATTTTGATATCTCCTTTTGAATTTGTATGCAAATACTTATCTTTTTAGTACGGGATTATAATCATGAAATTGGATCTGCATGTTGTGGTTGTAAATGTTAATTTCTTGCTTTATGTAGCTAATGCTTCTATATATAGTCTATGGCTACATAATGGATTCCATGCATTTATGCATTGAGATCTTTCTTTATTTCAGCATATATTGGAGATTCATGGCATGATTCACTCTTTACTAGATTCATACTTGCACATTTATGAAAAATGAATGTATGTTGACTAGAATCAATGAATGTCACATGCATATGGCTTTATCATCTCATGAATCTAGATTAACATGTTGCATGTGAAAATTTAAGACTATGCCTTCATTATCTAGGGCATTGGTCTCTATGTTATTTCTAAGGAAGGCATATTAGATTCCTGTAGCAATTTGAATTTTATTGCAGCATATGCACGTTTTCTTTCTAATCATTTATTTGTGACTACCATGATTGCATGTTGGAACTTATATGATGTATGCTTCTCATGTACCACTTTCATGATAATGGTTATTTTTGTATTCTGCTCTTGTACTTTTAGCACTGTTTTTTATTTACCAACATGTTATTGCAACATCTTTTTACATACTTTATCCTTTAAAACATGCATGCATGTATGCATTTTTCTCTAATTTGTATATGTGAATACATGTGTGAGAGCCTAAATACATTATTTCCTTTTGTTTTTGTAAGATAGCATGCTGAAAGTGTTTTCATTTATGAGGCATACTTATGATAGCAGAAAACGAAATGCATGTCATGGATGTTTTACCTTTGCTATCTTTTCTTCCTGTTGCATTCTTCTTTTGATGTAAAAGCTCCTATCATATTATTATCTTGTGGATGATTCCTTTTTCTTCCTTCTTGCAAATCTCTTGTCATATTTCCCTTATGCAATTTTTAGTCTACAATGTCGTTCTTGTCACCATGAAAGCTCCTATAGCCCTACTCTATAATAGTGCAATACTTCTCAAATGCATGATGAATCAATTTAGCATCTATAACAATGATCCCTAGGTATGATTCTCTATCTCTAGTGGAGTTGTCCTTTGGCTGCAATAATGAAACCTCTATAAGTTTTCTTTCTCAGAATATCCCAACAAGAAATAGAGCTCAAAAGAGTTACCCACTCATGTTGCCACATATTATGGTTGAGGGAATTTTTTGCATTAGAATTAATAACCAACATCTTCTTCCCACACATGAAACAAACTTTGTTAAATAAAAACATGGTACTTCTTCTCTTTTTGCAAGGTTCCTTTGATCATTTTGCACTTGTCTTGGGTATAGCCAGTTGGATATTACTTATTGTAGGAATGAGTATATGTATACATGATTGTAGGATCAAATTGTATGATATCAGCCATTACTTAGATCTTTTCAAGATCTAAGCATCCCCCCCTCCCTTGTTTTCTCCTCTAAAACCCATGCATGTAATGTAGCATTTTGACACTAGCAAGAGGTAGGGAGAAAAATAAAGAGTCAAACTCTCCAAGATTTACATAGGAAATGCCTAGTATCCTACACTTCTCCTATTTTTATGTATGTGTGTACTTGTTCTTATGATATGTAGTATATATTTGGCTATGCTCATGACCTATTTGAGCCAATGCATTTTCTTTGATAATCATTTCATGTAGTTTACACTATGAATACTTGATATTTCAAAAATGTACACAATGTTTCAGGTATATCTCTTTCTCTTCATTCCCTTTCAACGTGCCTCATTACTTCATCTGTACTTTTCATTCCATGCAAAATGAACAACAAATTTTAAATAAGATCATTTAATAACCACAAACTGGGGTATTGTAGATAACCAATACACCTAGTAATTAGGCATCTAACTGGCACCATAATGAATGAAAATGAAAAATGGTAACATTTTTGGAAACTTCTAATGAACACTTTCCTACTAAGAATCATGACCAGCTGCCTTATATTATCCATTGTGCATAGAGTCTTGACAGCTTAGAAATGATCTCAAAAGTGGAAACCATGATTTCACATATGCCTTACTAATTCTCCTATGATTACAAACAATGACTAAAACAAAACTCAAACTAAACTAAAATTGAAATGTTCTCTAGAACTTAGGGAAACATAAAATTGAACTAAATTGAAGGTTGCAACTAAAAACTCAACTTGTGTTTTACACTTATTGAAAATAATAACTAACTAATATTGTACAAGGGAAGAAATTAACCTCAATAGTAAGGCTTGAGGTGAACCCCATTAACTTGGATAGGGAGCTCCTCTCCTTCCATATTAGAGAACTAGAAAGCATTGTGTACTTTACAAGCTGAAATCACAAATGGGCCACTCCATAATGCATCAAACTCGGTGTGCTTTCTAGGCTTATTCTTTAGTTCATCCCACTTAAGTACCAAATCTCCCATATCGTAGGTTGTAGAAGATCCCCTCATGTCAAATGTTTAATTCATTTGTGCTTGACAACCTTCAAGGTTCAAAAATGCCTACTATCTTGTTTCTTCTAACTCAATTGGCTCAGCAAGTCTAACTTCCATGGGTCCTTCTTCCATTAATTCTAACTCTTTAATCAAACTCAAATTAGGCAATTCAACAAAAATGGGTAGTCTTTCTTCTCTACAATACACAATAGTATAGGGTCAGTTACCCATTGACTTCTTAGGGGTTATTCTATCATCCCAAAGAGAAAACTTCAGCTTGTTGTGCCAATCTTTATGATTGTTCTCAATTGTTCTCTTTATAATCTGAATCAAATTTGTGTTTCTTGATTTTCCTTGACCATTACCTTGCGAATAATAGTTAGATAAGATATTAAAATAAATATTATTACTCAAAGCCCATTCTAAAATTTTCATACCAATAAAAGTCGAGCCATTATTAGAAATGATAGATTCTAGGATACCAAACCTAGCCACAATATTTTGATAGAAATTTAAGACTGAAGTTTAATTAGAATCCTTAAGAGCTATAGCTTCTATCCTCTTAGTGAAAGAATCAATGGTTGTTAGGATCCATTTGTGACTAGAACTAGAATGTGGGTTAATAGGACCAATAAAATCTAACCACCATTCAAGGAACGGTTTCTCAACCTAAATAGGATGTAAGGAAAGGGTTGCTAGATTTTGAATACTAGTAAATAAAGCACATTTCTTTCATTTCCTTACCCATTTGAATGCATCTTTGTAGAGATCAAGGCAGTAGTATCTAACTCTTATAATCTTAAGAGCTATGTTCCTAGAAGTAAAGTGTCCACCAACTGCTCGATCATGAAATTCCTCTAAAATCTTGTCAATTTGTTCTAGTTATACACATCTCAATAGTTGTCCATGGTAATTCATTCTATATAAAATAGTATCAAATAATACAAAAGGAATGGAGTGTAATTAGTAATACCTCTTCTTTTCATTATTCAAACCTTGGGGATATTAACTAGTTAGCAGATAATGCTTCATTCCTGATATCCAACAAGAGGTATTTTTTGTTGATTCATTTTACCTTGCATCCTCACCAACTAGGAAAGTATTCATCTCTTCTAGTTCACCATCAACAAGTTTATCAACTAGTTGTTATGTAAAACCATTCAAGAGTTTTTGATTTTGTTACTAAGCCCTAAAATTGAAGTGTTTGGAATTTTTGTTTTAAGCCCAATTGAAAATGTGTTTTTCATTTATCCTTTTAAGCACTCAAGATTTATTTGATAAAGACATTGTTCATTTTAGTTCCAAATTTGAGGTTTGAAGCATAGCATTAGTTTATTGGCCCTCTCACATTCGAGATTTGATGAGATTTATTTTAGACCCAAAATTGAAGTGTGATCTAATAAGACAATACTTATAACATGCAAGTTTAATTCCCAAAACATAACTTAAATGTGAGAAACCTTCAGACAATAGTTAGAGAAAATATCAACTTCTCAAGCTCCTTTACCTACGAAATAGTCTTGAAATAAATAAGTCTAAGAGACAATGATCTTGCGACAATAAATAGGAAATTTCATTTAATTTTTCCTAAAATATAGGTGGAGGCTTTTTGAAAATAATTTCCTCGACATCCTCCTCACCTAACTTCAATTTATTCATGGATTTTGGTGCACTTCTTATGAATACAACAATAGATGACTTAGTAGGTCTGGTTATGATAACCTTACTTTTATTCCTTATGGACTCTTCTTCCTCATACTTTGTTTCTTTTGCTTCATCCTCTGCTTCATATTCTTTAACATCATCTCCTTTTCCTTCAACCAACATGAGAGTAGAACTTTCTTGTCTTAGTTTTTCTATCCTCTTCTTTTCTTTGTTAACTACTTGAGGAAGCTTAATTTCAAGTTCTATTCTTGCCTTGGATTCGTCATAAGTACCAAAATATGTGGCCTTGGGATCCACAGGTTCATTCAGTAGTGCCTCAATGATATCCTTGTTGTCATCAATGTCGACCTCATAGTTTAGAGGCTTAACCCATACCACTCTAGGTCTTACTACTTGAATGAACACTTTGTCATAGTCTACCATGAAACAAATATCATCCTTGTAGTCTTCTAAAAATTTATTTGGCATTCTATATCTACCATTCATCTTTTCTTTGAATGAATCAAAATAGTTGTTCATGATACTAACAAATTTTTCACCCATCTCTGCTATATATTCATTAATTTCATATAAAACTAGTTCATATTTTCTCCATACAACTGAGCCATTAGAAGGGAAGATTTTTTTGCAAATAGAAGAATTAAAAAGTTAAGATTGATTTACCCAAACTATTTTTGGAATTTTTTATGCTCTCCATCATGTTCTTGTTGAATTGATTCAACATTAACTCAGTAAGGTTGAAGGACAATTTGTTCTTCACTACCTTGAGAGCCAGATCAACTTCCTCACACAACACACTATTGAGACAACTAGAGTTGTAGATCTTATGAGCGATCACATGAATTCCAAATTTTAGTTCCATGTTAGTTACACTATTGATCTTCATTCCTCTTCCATCCCACTTAGCAAGAGTCTTGTTTTCTAATTCTACCTAACTTAGCATTTTGGTAGTCTTGGCTTTGTTCAATATTGCAAACCCTATAATTCTATGAATCATTTTCTTTGTGATTGGAATAGGCTACTCCAACCATAATTTCTCATTGTGTACATGGTTGAGGATAAACCTTATCCATTTTATTTGAAAGTCTCGAGTTATATGCGGAATGTTTGTTAAACCCTTGGTCTCCAAATGTTGATGCTCAGGTTTCAACACACCATTCACACATAACTTTTTAAAAGTATCATAAATCTCTAGAGTTCCAATTTCTTGTATCAAATAGTGAAAATATGAATAGATATCATGAATGAGTAATACCTTGGATGAAATATGTGACTGAGCTCCAGTTGTATCAAGTGCTTCTACAATTACCAAACTCAATTTGAAGTCTGGTGTCTTCCAATCGATTCCTTAAACCAACATCTCTTATCCTTTCCTGGTTTTTCTGCTGGAAGACGCCATGCTTGGTAGGGTTTGTGAAACCATGAAAATCTTCAACAAAAAACACATAAATCACTTGGAACCAAAAAAATTTCTCTTTGAAAACAACTCTCAAAAATTCATGGTGAAAAATGAATTTGAATTCCTTCCTTTTAACAAATTTTCACTTTTTAAATGCTATAAATGCTTGGTATGTTTGCTCATTTAGTGATAGAATTTCTTCCACTCAATTTCAACCTTAATGCTCAATAGAGTCAGTCATATCTTGGTGTCCACACAATATTTCAATGTATTCCAACCTTGCTCGAAAAGGTCTTGTAACCCGACCTAGCTCGGTAAGGTCTTGAATTTTTGATAACACTTGTTGATCCCATTGCATCTTGAATGTTGATATAGATCTCTTCTTCTTGATGGCTAGAACTAATGTGAGATGTCTACTTTAAAGTCTTAGTTCTAGTTACTCCCATAGGGAATTCAAGATGAGATGCTTGAGTCACCCAACTCTTGAGTGACATGTGCTTCATGAGTCAGACTTGCATTCTCAAAAAATTTTGGTATCCATTGTTGCCTAGTCTACTTTCTAATATTCTTAGCTTTGGCTTTCTTTCCATCTTCAATTCTTCTAGTGTTCATATAGTTCTTGGAAAGGTTTCCATGTTCTATAAAAATAAAACATCTTCTAGTGGTGTCGCTTTTCCTCATGTGATGTTTCACACAATTTGCTCCATTGTGCTCAAATTCTCCACAGTAGTGGCATCTACAACATGTGTTGTAGTCCCATCCAAATATTGCTTTTACAATTTGTTCTATTGGATTCAATATCTTAGTTTTGCATTCAGAAGATTTGTGTCCTTGTTTCTTACAATTATGACATTTACCTTCAAACTTAGGTTTCTCCTTGCATTCAGTTGCTCTAAGACTGTGCTTATTGTAATTGTAACACTTTCCATTGAATTTTCTTTACCATTACTCCAAAAAAATTTTGATGTATGACCTAACTTACCACAATGATTATAATTAAGCCTTTGATTCTTTTGAGCTCCTTGCTTGGATGATTCACCTTCTTTTGTGTATCTTATGCCAGCTTTGCCCTTGTGTCTGTACTGACTTTGCTCATTTAACTGATTCATGTCTACTTGAGATTTCAACATTCTTTCATTGGTTTACTTTTCATTGTTTAAATCATTCTATAGTCTTTCATTCTCTAATCTTAGATTCATGATTTCTTCATTTGCATTAGTAAGTTGATCAATGAATTCTTCTTGCTAAAGGGATAGATGTTGAATTTCATTGTTCATTCCTTTCTATCTCTTCTTTGGCTTTATCTTTTTCTTCCATGACTTCACAGAGTCTTACTAACTGGATTTCATGTTCTCTTTTCAGCTTTCTAACTTCTTCTTGAAGATTGGAATTATTTTCTAATAGGACTTTGATTGCTTCATCAGCTTCATTTGAATTTCTTTTTGGATAGATATCTTCAATTCTGTCTTTAGTGTAGAGATTTTCCTTCATTTTTACTCCAAGATATTTTCTTCTTTTCAATGATTGAGAGAGTTTCTTCTTTGCTTTCTTTAGTTGACAAATGGCTAATTCCAAATCCAACTTTTCATTATTAATAGCCTTATCTAGCCTGTATACCTCTATTGCTTCTAATTTTTGCTCAACCTGGTAAACTTCTTCTTTGAGAACCACAATGCTCTGATACCAATTGTTGGAAATATGGGTCAGGCAAGGTTACTAAGAGTGGGGGGGGAGGGGGAGTGAATCAGGAACCAATTAAACTTCAACTTATTTCACCAATCAATCCTTCATAAAATATTATGATCTAATTATATGCATGAAACAATGAAAGCAATAAAATATTCATAACACTTTGACACAAGATATGGTGACCCAGAAACCTTCCAAATAGAAAGTAAAACTAGGGTGGGGATGATACCTACAAGCTTTAATATTGCAATATAAAGTTGGACAATTAAGGCTTACAATTGATCACTTCTAATGATCTACCCTATTAGGAGCAATAAGGACTACTAGGTCCACCTTGTTAAAGGATTTACAAAACATACAATGAAGTATGCACTTGGTAAAGAGATTTGACAAAGACTATTAAGTCTACCTTGTTAAAAGATTTGACTGATGCAAATGTTAGGATGAACCAGTGGCTGATCTCTATTTTGCAACTCTGATTTGCTGGTTGAGATTTCTTTGAAATATGAAGATCACCTTGTTGTGATAGATAAATCTTTGCTGTCCCTTATAATTCTTTTAGTCTTCTCAATTCATACTTCAGCTCTTTATATTCGCTTCATACTTACTTCTTATTTGGATGTGATACAATACATTACATATATACCAATCCAAAACACAATTCATCAAAGTCAGGTACAACATAGATTTCCATCAAGATCACAAAGTTGTCTCAACTACTAGCACTCGAGTTCTAAAAACAAACTCAATGATGTTTTGATACTTGGCAAACATTGTCAACACTTACCATCATCATGCTCTTGCTATACATAGAAGCTTAGTTGATACTAATCACTTCTAAGTCACTTTAACTCGATCAACACTTGTGTGACTTGTTGAACACTGCAACACTTGACATATAAACCAAATCACTTGATTGACACTGCATGGCTCAGTCAACACTAACACTGCAAGCTTAGTATAAACTAAATCACTTGGTTGATACTCCTTCGCTCAGCCAATACTAGATTCACATCACTAACACTGCAAGCTTGTTAGACACTAAAGAACATGGTTGACACTGTGCAACTCGATTAATACTGTGAAGCTTGGTTAGCACTATCATTGATCAACTCAGTAGATACTGCTCAATAAGAACTGAATGTAGATTCTGAAACTTGATAGCAATTGTAGAACTCATTAGTAACTAGATTACTCAATTAACACTACAAACTACTAGATAAGCTTGATAGCAGCTTAACCAATTGACTAAGTGTGAGTCACTAATAAACAAACTTTAACCTTAATGTCAACAATCTCCCCCTTTGGCATTAGTGACAAAAACACTTATCAATCCAAAATTGAATACTCAAAATTTTGAGATCAAAACATTCTTTTTATCTCCATCCTATGTCTTCAACTTGGTAACATACTCTATTTTTGAGATTTTTCAAAATTTCTTTTGTAGAAGATGTTTCTTGATTATCTATACATGTATTTGTATAATATTATGTTCCTCCCCCATACATATATCTTATCTATACACATATATTACATTTTTCTCAATATTCTTTATATATACATTCATCTTATATTATACTTATCCCCTTTTTATATATATATATATTTCCCTTTTTGACACAAATGCCAAAGGTGTATACTACATTATAATGCCAAAATGTGACAAGAAGTCAAAATGTACTGTCAATATCAATGCCATTGTCTTGTCCCAATTCTCCTATAACACCTTGCTTATATGCAATGCAATCTACACTTCTACTGATAACTCCATCATGTGACCAACTATGGAGAATTTTTTGTCATGGATGAGTGTCTTGGCATGTTCAATATGTTTGTGCAATGCATCCATGTTTAAGAGAATCGTGCCTTAGATGTCTGCAAGTATGACCTTTATCCTAGCTTCTTCCCCTATTAATTATGCTTGCAAATTTTTCAAATATATGATCTTTAAATAGTAAGTAGAACTATAGCTTGGATCAAGTGATATCTAGTGTGCACTTGCCTTCAAGTCTTCATCTTTCTTTGATCATTTTTCTTTGGTTCCTTGGGTGAAGATAGATGTATTGCACAACTTACTAAATGATAAAGTTACATTATTTGCATAGGTTTCTAATGAACTGGGAATAGTAGACAATTCTACTTGATTTATTACAAGTTTTTGTGCTACTTGCTCCAATACTTTGTTATCAAAATTTCTTTCTACTCTTTGTAGCAACCCATCTTGTCCATTCAGATCTTCATTGAATTTCTAGACAACTTTTGCTAATTGAATCAAAATAGGTTGTGTACTATCAACCTCAATACTTAGTGCATCTGCAAATATGTTCTTTACATCTTCAAGCACTTGGTTTTCCCTGATGTTCTCTTCTCTAAGCTTTTGTTGCTTAGCTCTCTTTTGCAATAATTCACCCATGATGCTCATTTGATCAAAGATTCAAAGTAGAGATATCCCAAATTGGGATAACTATATCCTCATCTAGATCAATATCTTCTTCTTTACCCTTATTTGAAACTTTAGTACTCGGTTGAGACTTGTTCTCAACTGTCCTTATACTTTCTATATGCACACTTGGAATTGTAACAACAATAGAAATAGAGGGGCTAGCAACAAAAGTAGATATTGCACTAATAGTAGAAATACCTTGTTGTTGTATAGCCCAATCTGATGATGGTGGCACTTGTTACTTGGTAGATGAACTGTTGATCACTTCAGTCAATATGGTACTCAGCTGAACAGGTGCAAATATTGGTTGGGTGCTTGGTGTTTTAGTGGTTGCCACAACCAACTTGGCAAAAGCTTTCTTAGAGCTTGATGGAATTAAAGCTTTTCTTGAAGAATGAGGAAATGAGGCAATCACTATTGTTGCAATCTTTTCCAAGTTAGTTTCCTCAATACTCTAAATCTCAAGGAGATTCTCCTCTATAGCTTCTTGTTCTTTCTCCTCATCATCCAAATTTACATCATCTTTTGTTTCCATATCTTCTTCATCATCATTGTCATCATATTCCTTGTCATCTTCATCATCTTTATGATTAACATGAACAACGAAGTCACTCTATTGATGAAGGTTGTAAATGTTCTTCCATGTGGTAGTGACAGATTCTATGTCTTTTGTCAGCACAAGACATGTGTTGAATTTAAGAGTGACCTTTTCCTCATTTTTCTTCATGGATTATTTCAACTCTTTGTCACTAAGAATCAGCATGAGTTGCTTCAGAGTCTATTAAAATATGTCTTTTGTAGTCTTTTTGGCATGTTCCCATCATGGCGTGATTGCTTGCATAAGCTCATTTGGAATTTGTTGTACAAGTTGATTAGGAGAGTACTTCTATTTACCCAATTTTGTCATCATCATGTCCTCAACCTACTTTTTCTCATCTGCAGTCCCAATTTCATATCTGAGTGATTTGAAGTTTTCTAGTCCAGCTCCTCTTTCTATTTCATTTAATTTTTCTTGAAATGTAGATGGAGACTTTAAAAAAATTTCCTTGGCATCCTCCTCACCTAACTTCAATTTCTTCCTAGATTTTGGTGTTCTTCTCATGAATACAATACTAGATGACTTAGTAGGTCTAGTTATGATAACCTTATCTTTCTTCCTTATAGGCTCTTCTTCCTTAGACTTTGTTACTTCCACTTCATCCTCTGCTTCAACTTCTTTAAGATCATCTCATTTTCCTTCAGTCAACAGGAGAGTAGAACTTGCTTGACTTAGTTTTTTTATCCTCTTCTTTCCTTTTTTAACTACTTGAGGAAGCTTAATTTCAAGTTCTATTCTTGCATTGGCTTCTTCATAAGTACCAAAATATGTGGTCTTGGGATCCAAAGGTTCATTCAGTAGTGCCTCAATGATATCCTTGGTGTCATCAATGTTAACCTCATAGTTTAGAGGCTTAATCCATACCATTCTAGGTCTAACTGCTTATATGTACACTTTATCATAGTCTAGCATGAAACAAATATCATCCTTGTAGTCTTCTACAAGTTTCTTTGGTATTCTATATAGTTATTCATCATTTCCTTGAATGAATCAAAATAGTTGACCATGATACCAACAAATTTTTCACCCATCTCTGTTATATATTCATTAATCTAATATAAAACTAGTACATCTTTTCTCCATACAAATAAGCCTTTAGAAGGGAAGAATTTTTTGCACATAGAAGAATAAACAAGTTAAGAGTGAACCAAACTTACATGGATTGTTTTTGGAAGTTCTGATGCGCTCCAAGTTCTTATTGAACTGATTTAGCATTAACTTGGCAAGTCAAATGACATGTTGTTATTCACTACCTTGAGAGCCAGATCAACTACGCCACATGACATACTATTGAGATGATTGGAGCTGTAGATATTATGAGTGATCACATGAATACCAAATTTTAGTTTTATGTCATTTACACTACTGATCTTTGTTCCTCTTCCATCCCACTCGAGAAGAGTCTTATTTTCCAGTTCAACCTGACTTAGAGTTTTGGTGGTCTTGACTTTGTTCAACATTGGGAGCCCTATGATTCTATGAACCATTTTCCTTGTGATTTGAATAAGAAGCTCCAACCATAGTTTCTCATTGTGTACACAGCTAAGGATAAACCTTATGCATTTTGTTTGAAAGTCTTGAGGCATATACAAAATGTGTGTTAAACCCTTGCTCTCCAAATGTTGATGCTCGAGTTTCAACACACCACACATAACTTTTTCAAAGTCTCATCCATCTCTAGGGTTCCAAGTTCTTGTATTGAACAGTAAAAATATGAACGAATATCATGAATGAGTAATACCTTGGATGGAATTTGTGATTGAGCTCCAATTGGGTCAAACGCTTCTGCAATTGTCAGACTCAACTTGAACTCTAGTGCCTTCCAATCGATTCCTCGAACCAACATCTCAGATCCTTTCCTAGTTTTGTTACTAGAAGACACCATGCTCAGTAGGGTTTATAAAAACATGAAAATCTTCAACAACAAAAACACACAGATCACTTGGAAGCACTAAAATTTCTCTTTGCAAATAGCTCTCAAAAATTTATGGGGAAAAATGAATTTGATTTCCTTCCTTTTAACAAATTTCAGTTTTCAAATGCCATAAATGATTGATACATTCACTCATTTAGTGACAGATTGTCTTGCACTTGGTTTCAACCTTAATGCATGGTAGAGTCATTCATAGCTCAGCGTCCAGTCAATGTTTCAGTGTATTCTAACCTTGCTCGACAGTATCTTGTAACTTGACCTAGCTTGGTAAGGTCTTGAATTTCCACAAACACTTGGTGATCCCTTTGCATCTTGAATGTTGATATGGATCTCTTCTTCTTGCTAGCTAGAACTGATGTAAGATGCCTACTTCAGAGTCTCAATTCCAGTTATTCCCATAGGGAATTCAAGTTAAGATGATTGAGTCACCCAACTCTTGAGTGACATGTGCTTCATGACTTGGACTTGTATTTTAAGGAGATTTTGGTATCCATTGTTGCCTCGTCTACTTTCTAATATTGTCAACTCTGGCTTTCTTTTCATCTTCAATTATTCTAGTGTTTATATAATTCTTGGCAAGGTGTCCAAGTTTTGTACAAACAACATCTTCTCGTAGTGTCTCTTTTCCACATGTGATGTTTCACACAATTTTCTCCACTGTGCCCAAATTCACCATAGTAGTGGCATCTGCACCATGTGTTGTAGTCCCATCAAAATATTGCTTCTATAATTATTTTTGTTGGATTCAATATCTTAGTTTTGCATTCAAAATATTTGTGTCCTTGT
Organism: Cupressus sempervirens; assembly: GCA_028749045.1. NCBI lineage: Eukaryota > Viridiplantae > Streptophyta > Pinopsida > Cupressales > Cupressaceae > Cupressus > Cupressus sempervirens. The sequence continues at coordinate 285,877,370 of CM053784.1, forward strand.
TTCTTGCAATTGTGACATTTACATCCAAACTTAGGTTTCTCCTTGCATTCACTTGCTCTATGACCATGCTTATTGCAATTGTAACACTTTCCATTGAATTTTTATTTACCATTACTCCAATATTTGTTTGATGTATGACCTAACTTACCATAATGATTGCAAGTAGGCCTTTGATTCTTTTGAGCTCCTTGCTTGGATGATTCTCCTTCTTCTGTGTATCCTATTCTAGCTTTACCTTTGTGTCTATGTTGACTTTTCTCATTCAATCGATTCATGTTTACTTGAGATTTCAACATTCTTTCATCAGTTTGTTTTTTAGTGTTTAGATCATTCTACAGTCTTTCATTCTTTGATCTTAGATTCATGATTTCTTCATTTGCATTAGTAAGCTAATCAATGAAGTATGCCTACTGAAGGGATAGATGTTGAATTTCATTTTCTTTCTTTCTATCTCTTATTTGGCTTTTTATTTTTCTTCTATGACTTCACATAGTCTTATTGACTGGATTTCTTGTTCTCTTTTTAGCTTTCTAACTTCTTCTTCAAGTTTGGAATTCTTTTCTAATATGTCTTTGATTGCTTCATCAACTTCATCTAAATTTCTTTCTAGACATGTATCTTCAATTTTTTCTTTAGTGTAGAGATTGTCATTCATTTTTACTGCAAGATCTTTTCTTCTTTTCAAATATTGAGAGAGTTTCTCCTTTTCTTTCTTTAATTGATAAATGGCTAATTCCATATCCAATTTGTCATTGTCAATAGCCTTATCTAGCTTGTATATCTCCATTACTTCTGATTTTTTCTCAAGCTGTTAAAACTCTTCTTTGAGAACCATAATGCTCTGATACCAATTTTTGGAAATATGAGGTAGGCAAGGTTACTAAGAGTGGGGGTGGGGGGTGAATTAGGAACCGATAAAACTTTAACTTATTTCACCAATTAATCCTTCATAAAATATCCTGATCTAATTGCATGCATGAAACAATGAAAGCAGTAAAACATTCATAACACTTTGACACAAGATATGGTGACCCAGAAACCTTTCAAATAGAAAGTAAAACTAGGGTGGCGATGATACCCACAAGCCCTAGTACTACAGTATAAATTTGGTTGGTTAAGGATTACAATTGATCACTTCTGATGATCTTCCCTATTAGGAGCAATAAGGACTATTACATCCACCTTGTTAAAGGATTTACAAAACATGCAATGAAGTATGCACCTGGTAAAGAGATTTATCAAAGACTGTTAAGTCTGCCCTATTAAAGAATTTGACTGATGCACCTGTTAGGATGAACCAATGGTTGATCTCTGATATGCAGCTTTGATTTGTGGGTTGAGATTCCTTTGAAATGTGAATATCACCTTGCTATGATAGATAAATCTTTAATGTCCCTTATAGTGCTTGTAGCCTTCTCAGTTTGCACTTTTGCTCTTTATATTTTCTTCATACTTACTTCTTACTTGGATGTGATACAATACATCACATTTCAAAAATTAATCCTTCATAAAATATGATGATCTAATTGCATGCATGAAAGAATGAAAGCAGTAAAACATTTATAACACTTTGACACCAAATATGGTGACCCAGAAACTTTTCAAATAGAAAGTAAAACTGGGGTGGGGATGATACCCACAAGCTCTAGTACTATGTAGTATAAAGTTGGTCAGTTAAGGCTTACAATTGATCACTTCTGATGATCTTCCCCACTAGGAGCAATAAGGACTGCTAGGTCCACCTTTTTAAAGGATTTACAAAACATACAATGAAGTATGCACCTGATAAAGAGATTTGTCCAAGACTATTAAGTCTACCCTATTAAAGGATTTGACTGATGCACCTGGTAGGATGAACTAGTGGTTGATCTTTTATATGTAGCTCTAATTTGCTAGTTGATATTCCTTTGAAATGTGAATATCACCTTGCTATGATAGATAAATCTTTGATGTCCCTTATATTGCTTGTAGCCTTCTCAATTCACACTTTTGCTCTTTATATTTTCTTCATACTTACTTCTTACTTGGATGTGATACAATACATTACACATATACCAATCCAAAACACAATTCATCAAAGTCCACTACAACATATATTTCCATCAAGATCATAAAGTCAGCTCAAGTGCTAGCACTCAGATTCTGAAAACAAACTAAGTGATGTTCTGATACTCAGCAACTATTATCAACACTCGACATCATCATGCTATTGGTATATGTAGAAGCTCAATTCATACTAATCACTTCTGAGTAGCTTGAACTTAGTCAAGACTTGTGTGACTTGGTGAACACTATGAAACTCGGCATATAAACTAAATCACTTGATTGACACTACGTGGCTCGGTCAACACTAACACTATGAGCTCATAAATTGAATCACTTGGTTAACACTCCTTGGCTCATTCAATAGTAGATTCACATCACTAACACTATAAGCTCGGTAGAGACTAGAGAACACAGTTGACTCTGTGTAACTTGATTCATACTATGAAGCTCGATTAGCACTACTATTGATCAACTTGGTAGATATTTCTTGACGTGAATTGAATGTAGATTCTAAAACTCAGTAGAAACTATAAAACTTAGTAGTAATTGGATTACTTAGTTAATGCTAAAAACTACTAGATAAGCTCGGTAGCAGCTTAACCAATTGACTAAGTTTTAGTCACTAATAAATTAAATTTTACCTTAATGTCAACAATGTGTTCTCAAGTATGATCAAGCTTCAAATGATGGGTTTTTGATCAAGTGTGAAGATAGATAAAGCATTCAAAAATGGAGGTGTATGTAGATTTTGACATGGTAACGGTGTAATGGATAACTTGGGTGGTCAATGAAGAATTATAAGTTTGCATAAATAGTGGATAATTTGTGAGAGGGGAAGGGTCCAATCTATAGGTCCTAGGGTCATGAGATGAATGGTCAAGATGCAAGGATGGATGAAGGGTGAGGGAAGGCTAGGATTGAAGGAGAGGAAAGCACATGGATTGTGCTTTCACAAATCCATAGCCTTGTGACAAGTGTCATAAGGGGATTGGATGTGAGGGGATGGTCAAAGTGGAGGGTAAAAGAGAGTTATGAGGGAGGAGTGTGGAAGAGGTATGTAAGAGACCTTTTAGAGCCATTAAAGCATGTAAGAGCTTTAAATTATTTTGGATATGAATGTAAGAGGGATAGGATAGAAGTTTGACTTTGGTTTGGCTTAGGATTTCTTAACCCTTGGTTAAAGTTTTACACATATTTAGGGAAGAGATTAGGCTTGGTTTGTGAGGGAATTAGGATGCAAGTGGCATGTTAGAGGGATACAAGTGGGCTAGCATTAATGAGGTGGGTTAATTAGTTGGCTAAGTGAGGTTAGCATGGGTGAATGGGTTGCATTTAGTTGATGATAGGTTTTTTAGGAATAGTTTGGGAATTTGATTTATTTAATAAAATGGGATGTGGAATTAAATTAAATAGATGTTATGCATTTAGTTAATTTAATAGGAGAATGTGGATCTAATTAATAATTAGACTTCTGGTTGTCATTTGATTTTATCAATTAGAGTATAGTTGATTAGATGAATTAATTAATCAAGGGATGACATTGGATAAATATTAAATACTTAATCAACGATGCCTTAGGAGATGACTAAATAGGATTAATAAAGTGATGTAATCAGATTTAGGTGCCTACAATTTCTTCTTTCTTATTTATCCTCCTTTCTCATTTTCTCTTACATCATATATCTCCCTTGTTTTTGTCACTTATGTCTATTGTTGGGGTTGTATAGATGGAATCAAGCCATATTTATCAATGAATAGTTTATGAGTTTGAATGATCATGGAAAGAGCACAATCCCATTTGGTTTTCATTGATTCCAAAACATGAATCTGTATCTCTAGATTTGCATCTAAGTCAATTGAGCTATCAACAATAGAAAGATTATGATCTCTTCTAACTAGATCCTTTGTTGAAGTTAGCTCTTGTTACATAACCTCCAAGTGAGGTATCAACATTGAATAGACGGAGATGAGCTTGGACCTCATTCTTCTATATGTTGTATGTAGCTCAACCAATCTCCCTTATGCAAACAATAATCTATTGTAGGCATTGAGCTTGATTTAGTGGACTAAGAGATAGAGTTTCTTGATAATTTCATATTAGCCTAAATCCTCTGAATATTTGCCTAAAATTCATTTATAAATATTGGCACATCACAAAGAATAGTGTACATATTTTTTATTTTCTGAACAAGTTTTTCAGTATTTTGTACAAGTTTTGTCAATTCAACTTTTCTCACTGCAATTATAGTAGAATTCTCTATTACTTTCTTTTCAAAATTCTACATAGACAAGGCCATTAATTTTTAATTTTCTTCAATATCCTCAGTGTTGACTTTTTCAACTATTTACACTAACTAAGAGATAATGGGGGCCTTTTCATCAATGGTTTGTATATTAAAGGCGTCAACAAATATATCTTTGATATCATGTAACACTTGCCTTTATTGTTGTTCTCTCCTCATCTCTTCTTGTCTTTTTCAAATGTGAGATTGCTTAAATCCCAATTTGGCTTCTCAATAACTTCATCTAGAGTAATAGTAGTGCTTGGAGAACTGTCATTTTTCTTCTTTCCTTTTCTCTTCTTAGGAGTGTTGTTGCCCAACACATCTAGTGTCAGAGTAGGTGAGGGGGTTTCACCACTAGGTCTAACTTGTATTTTGGTGCTAGAGACAAAATAGTTGCACTCGGTATTGTCTGTAAATTTTCATGCATTTCTTCTTTTTCCTTTTCCTTCTATAAAGCCCTACCTAGAGATCCTTAGAACAAGGATAAATAAAAGCCAATATAATATTTTTGTTAAGAACAAGAATAGATTCAAAAAACATCAACATGCAACTAATCACAAGATCACAAAGAAAAACTTAACCAAGCAACCCAAACTTCCAAAGATCTCCAAACATCACTACTTAACAATGTGTTTGAAACCAAGTATGAGAGTTTAAGAAAACTAGAAACCTCTAATTTATGATATGTCAAGAGCTAGGAAGGTGTGCAATCCAATGGGGAGTCCAAAACACCCTAGCACACTTCCCGATGATGGACAAAAATTCTCTCTATCTTCCACACGAGGAAGTACAAAAGGGGCAAGACTCGCACAAGGAAACAGCACGTGAGGAAATGCACTATTGCATGAGGAACTACCCTTCGCATGAGGAAATACTCCACGCAAGGGATCCTTCCTCCACACAAGTAGACCACAAGGTTGCATGAGGAAGTCCCTAGCCACTCAAGCCAGTACTTTCTCATGTGAGGAAGCTCTATGTTGCACGCCAGAGAATGTATTCTCATGCGAGCATCTAGGTAGGCCCACATGAGAGAATATTTTCCTTGCACGAGGAAACACATCTCTAGTGCAAAAAGGGATGATAGAAACCAAGAAAAGTGTAAATGGAAAATATGATCAGGATAATTCCTCCACACCATGGAGTATCAAAAACACATAAATTGAGGCTTAGATACTTAAAAGCATGGAAATTAAAATAATGCGAACATAAGGGAGAATTAAACATATATCCATCTACTCCATAGCATCTAGTAATCATGTGGAAAGGTAACATTACAGTAAACATACATGTGCATAAATCAACTATCTCAATAAAATGAAATAACATAAACCACATGGAAACATACTCTGGAAGATATGGAGAACCATGTAAGCATCTAGCTCTGGAACTAGACATGGAGGAAGACCAACTCTGTACATCGGTCCCCAGTAGTGGTAAAGGTAGCTATGCCTCCCAACCACATGGAACCCGTAGGCCCACTCCCACCGTGTTGATGGAGATAGTGATCTGACCTTAAACACACACAATACAATCATCCATGGGACTGAAACCAAGATCATGAGTCAATGCAATACAACAAGTCTTGGTCAAACACTTTCTAGCTCTACTATGCAGGGACTCTAGTGGAGACTAGATCGCTTGGTACTCCAAGTCAAACATCATATGGAACCTTTTCCCTCAGGACTTCCTCAGGAGGCCAATGTGTTGTGTCCTTAGATGAGCCATGCAAACAATTGGCCCTCAGATAAATTGACGAGCACGTACCTTCAAAATGACCATGCAGGTATGTAACATTTATTATCTTAGTTAATTACCCATGAATTTTTTTAGTTATCACTTATTCAAAACTTCCTCATGTATACCTTGTCAAAATAACATGGTTATATGAGAGAATCCCCTCCACTGGTCTACCTGACAAGTACATGCTCACATGCTCGTGTGTGGGCACACCAACCATACAATGATCATAAATAACAAGGGTTGGATGAGAAATAAATAAAATACCAAGTATCAAAACACTCAATCGAGCACCTAGTCGAGAGTATGGTTTTGACACAAATCCCAATGTAATAAAATACATCTAGGGTCAAATAGTTATCCCTATGGATAATCTAGATCCACGACCAACTACAATGCCAAGAAAACCTGAGAAGGCCAAGTGGCATGCAAATTGAGGCAAAAACCAAAAATGCCCAAAAGACATGAAATTAAAACTCATTATACCTTTTGGCACAAAAGTAAAAAATATCAAATAACATTTGGGTTCGAAATCCGTATGAAAAAATGGCCAACATAATGGCTTGAAACCCCAAAATCTGAAGTCCAAAAGGCTACAAACACTTATGCCTATCCAATCGAGTAGAGCTAACATGCAGAAACAAAGGGGAACACTAGTTCTCAGCCTCCAAATAGTTCACTACCAGAAAAAAACTTCAAAAAAGAGAAAAAGAAATAAAACGAGAGAGCCCTACCTCATAGCCAAAAGGGCTAAACCAAGAACGCGCATGATAAAATAATCAATCCGCAGTCACCACTTAAAGTCTCATAAAAAAAGGTCTCCCCGATCTAGATCCAACAAGATCAACCTCGCGAAAATCCCACGCTTGTAGCTTCTACAAAGAATAAAATAGTAAATCCTTTTGAGAAGATTTTTGGAATTTTCTTTCCAAATTCCTATTTCCCAAGTGAGAAGTGAGGAAATAATTCCCTTTTGGAATATATATTCACTTTTAAAAGTGAAATATAATATCAATGAATTAACTGGTTCACTAAAACAACCCATTGTCAACCCAAACAAAATTAGGTAATTCCAATTAAATGGAATATAACTATGATAAAGCTATCGAGAATTAAAATAATTAAAACAAATATAAAATTCCCATAAACTATTAAATCACAATATTCCTTAATAAATTTTGTGACAAATGCGAACCTCTAAATGCACAGAAATGCTCATGAGTCTAATCACATAATGAAAATGAGTCTAGATTTATTAAATCATCGGAAGGTTTAATTAAATAGTTAAATATGATGCGTCAACCATACAATGATGACATTAGCTAGGTAAGAACAGTCAAATCACTTACTCCATGTGCCATTGCCGAGGATATAAATCTTGCACATTGAACAACATGACCAAGTGCAATTGCATATAATAATATAGATGAAGTGATAAATGCACTAAATCATGTAAATACCCATTTATTTAATCACATTAAAATAATCTATTTAAATTACTCACCGCATCATAAAACATCTCAAAGCAAGAATGAAGTAAATAACCATAACATCAAATTAAAGTAACCAAAATCTAATAAATCCATCAAATAATCATAAACAAAGTATATGTCCAAATACAAAATAACTAGATATCATCATAAAGCATGATGTCACATTAATAAGTATCATCAAATAGATATGATCAAACTAAATAGCATAACATTTAATATCTATGATACTTGCAAATCAAAATATAGTATTTGACCAATTAGGTCATCTTGAATGTTGAAACATGAGTATCAAAGTATCTCTTGAAACCAAAATATAACAAGGTACATAATGCAAACATGGAAGGCACTAAACCTTCTCTTTATGTTCATTCTCCTTATTTCCCTCTGCTAGAGGTCTAGAGACATATGGTCCTTCTTGACCTGTAGTAGACTTTTCTACGTTTAAATCTTTATCTTGTTCCTTTTGTTTTGCCTCCTTTTTTGGTTCCTCGATCTCTATTACAAAAACTTTTGTTTCTGATGCATGATGGAGTTGTTGCTCCATCTATTTTATTTGCTCATTAAAATCAACAATTTGGACTTATATATCTCCTTCCTTAGGATAGTCCCTTATTTGTTGTAGAATAAGAGTGTTAGGTGTAGTATCATGAAAAGGAGATATATTGCCTTGTGAGATCGGCACACCTAAACCTTCTTCATCACTTTAATCATCTTCAATAGTTATAGTGTCCACTTCTTTTTCCTATTCAACTCCTCCTATTGTTAGGCCAAAGATGATTTTCCACAACAATTCATTTTTTTGTACAACAACCTCAACCTTATTTGTAAAATCATGAATGTTCTAAATTTAGGAACAAATGTATTCCTATACTTCTCTAAAAATGTTTTCTTTTTCTTATTTGTTAGATCATGCATAATTTTGGCTAATGTAACTTCTCTTATTTGCTTCTCAATTTTTGTTGCATGTTTCCATTTACCATCAATTCTGCTATACAATTCACTTGGAATATTATTTTCCAATTCTATAGGTGCTAGCTTGTTCTTAGCCATCATTTCTAACATGGCCTCCTCTACCTTATACTTTTCAATATCACTCAATGTCACATACTTGACATATCTAAAACCTAATAGGCCTGTAGAGTTTTTTATTTTGGCACATACCTTGTCAATAGTTCTAGGCTTTGTATACACAATGACTCAATCATGACCAGGTTCATCACATTCATTTATCTTTGCATCTTCCTATTCAACATCTCTTTATTTTATTCATCTTCTTCTCTCTTGCTAACCTTTAGTGGCTGGCATTTTCCTCTTATCTGCACTTGTATCACTTGATCCTTTGCTCGGTTTTGTAATCTTTACCACTCCTTTCTTTAATGGTGGCTTAACACTAGTTATTTTTTTTGGCTTGGTCCTTGGCCTTTGTTGTGTAGTATAAGAGAGGGGCTTAGATGTTACCTTCTTTGCATCTTTCCTCACCTTATGCTCAGTGATTTTCACTATTTTGGCCTTCTTAACTAGTGGGGTGACAAGTACTAGGGTTTACCCTATTTCTCTACACTTTCTTCCTCTTCCTCTACATTATTTCCATGCCTTTATCCTCTCCAAGCCTCATTTCAACATTAAAGGTTCTTTTTCTTTTGTTTGTGTGTCTAGCTTTCCTTCTAGGTCTTCAATCATTTTCTTCCTTTTCTTATCAATAGAAGCTATTTTTTTGTCTACAGTTATTCTTTCTTTTGCTTCTTCATATTTTCCAATAGACTCGGCCTTTGCATAAATTTCTTCATTTAGTAGTGCAGTAATGGCTACACTCACATCATCAATCTCAATTTCATAATCAAAAGGTTTAAGCCAAGCTACCCTCAGGTTAACTTTTTGTACATATATGTAATATGTATCAACTAGAAAACACACATCATTATAATGCTTTTTAATTAAGGATATAAGGATTCTTAATCACTTCCTCATTTTCAGCTTAAATTCATCAAAATATCCATCTAGAACATTCTCAAAATTTTCTCCCAATTTTGCAATATATTCATTGATATGTCTTGTAGCAAGTTTTCCTTGTTCCCATAAAATATTTGTGATAGTAGGAAAATAACTTTGAGTATTAAAGAAAATACTCATAATCAATGATCCAAACTTACACATTAAATCCTTCACTTTCCTGATTGATATCAAGTTCTCTACTAGTTGCAACTTTTGTAACTCAACAAGATCATATTCATGATCTTTCCTCACAAATTTGCATACCTAATCAAGTTCCATACATGATACACTATTTAGTCAACTTGTTTGATAAAATTTATGAGATATCATAGCCTTCATCCATTCAATTTTGAAATTTCTTTGAAAATCTAGAGTACGCGTTAGACCTTTCCTTTTAACAATATTGAACTCTTCCTTCAATACTCCTTCATCACACAATTTTTCATATGAAACATGAATTTTGTAATCTCCAACTTCACTAATTTTACACATGTAACAACTCTATGCATCGTGAATCATAATGACCTTAGGTGGTATCAATGATAATGCACCCATCAAATCTCCTTTCATAGTGATTTTAAAGCACGATATTTAGTTCAAGGACAAGTGTCACTCTTCACCAATTAAACATTTCTTACCTCTTCTTATTGATTCTTCATCATTGATGATGATGATGTTATTTTCATGTTTAGGGTTTTGGAACTTTCCTTTCTAAATAACTTAGCACAAGTTAAGATCAATACTCAATCACACTTCAACAAAAAATCTGCTTGAAATCGCTTTAAAATTTCTTCACTAATTGTTCTAATTGCTTTGTGCTCTCAAAAAATGAATTCAAGGTATGCAGAATGCCTTCAATTTTTTTATATGTACCTTAATTCATTAAAATTGGGGTTCTCATAAATGTTCTTTCCTCTGTTAGGTGGAATCCACCTGTCTTGGTTGTCATTAACCTTTTGAACTTGGTCTTCATTATTAAGATTAGTAAATTCCATCTAACTTGGCCAATACATCAATTTGGTCATTGGGATACTCGGTCTATATTGCAATACTTAGTCAATATAGAAAATTTTATTGATGCTCAACATCCAAAATATAAATTATTTTGTTGCATTTTCTTTCCATAAATCTATTCTAATGCATATCATCTCATGCAAATATGAACTTTAGCACATTTATGTTAGGAAATGATGTAATATATGTCATTAAATATATAGTTCCTTCCATACCTTTCTTGATTAGTTTGAGGTGGTGTAATCACCTTCTTCATTGGATTGGGTGATCTTGACTTCATTTGTTCCACTACTTCCAGCTTCCACCTTTTTCTTCTAGGTTTGATTCATCTCCTTCTTTATTTTTTTAGCACTCACTTTGTCTTTACCTCTGATGTGTTCATTGTTTGGTTTTGGTGCTTGGGTCCTATAGTTCTTTCTCACATGTCTAACCTTGTTATAATTAGAACAAACTTTCTTAGGTGCATTGACCTGCCTTTTGATTGTCCAATTAGACTTTTCCTGTAACAATTGTAGAAATGTCCCTAAAATTTAGGTGCAGTAGGTATATTGTTCGTCTTTTATCTACACGAATGTATTTGATGTCCCTACTTCTTGCTATAAAAATAGCTACTAGTAAACTTAGTTTTAGGGTTTTTTCACACCATTCTTGCCTTTAAAAATGTTTGTAGTATGTCCAAGTTTACCATAATGATAGCATGTGGTTTTTCCTTTTTATTTTGCATTCCTTAGCTCTCCACTCTTTGATGATTCTCCTTTATAAATAGATGATTGTTGCTTTATATTCCCTAATCCAGAAATGTTGCCAAATAACCTAGGTGATCTCATCAATTCTTCAAAGTATTTATCGCTTCTCTAGGCTTGTTCATCCTTTCCATAAGTTTTTTTTTTAGATCTTAACTCATTCCTCAGTAGGTCACTCTATGATCTCAAATTTTCTATCTCCATGTGTTTCCTATTCAGTTCCTAATTTGCAAGTACGGTTGATTCATCATGTCTAGTTGAGTGTTTATGAGATTTTGTACATTAGATGATTTTTCTTCAAGTCTGATAACTATTCATCTTTTATCTTCTTTGGCCATAACTTTGTCATCTTTGGCTTTCTTCTTTTGTTCAGTCACTTTACATAGCCTTACTAACTGGATTTCATATTCTTGTTGTCACAAAAGTTTTCACCCTTGCCTGAAGTTTGACCTAAATGAAACCTTGTGAAACATGGAAACAATATCCAAGTTGTGGGAAATAAACAATGAGATTGAGTCTTTGAAGAAGGTTGGCTTCCTCACTATCAAGATGTGCCTAACTACTTCTTTGAAGAAAATGCATGAAATCAAACTACCTAGTCTAATCTAGAGGGGTGATACACAAAATATTAAGTTCATTCTTATCTCTACTTAGAAATGCATAGTTCATCAATATAATCCAAAAGTACACAGATTCAATCTTTGTTTTAACTCAACAACCACATATAGATCAGAAACCAATAGAATTTTATAAGGAAGGAGCTTCACTCTATATCATTCAAAGGAAAAATAGATACAACATACAAGTTGAAGAATGGAAGGAACACATTAACAAAAGGCAAGAAGATATTGCACAATATATTAATGGAAGAAAGAGGTATAGTAGAGAAGTATATTCACTCAAAGGCAAAGGAAATTATAGTAGCAAAGTATGCAATATAGCTAATATAGAATCAAAAAAGAGACTGACCCTTTGAAAGAGTTACAAAATTTTCTTTTATGTCTTAGGCATAACTGAGAAGACTTCGACTAAAACCCTAAAACTCAACCATTGTCTTCAAATTACAGAAAACAATAACTATTGATCTAAGGAAGATTTGATCTGATGGTCATCCATATGCATAAAACCCTATTTTTACATGCAAACTCAGGCCCTAAAGAGACAGGAATGGCGGCCATAACTGCTCTAACTAGTTGATGGATAACCATGGCGATAGTAGAATGAAATTTGCATTTATCAGGTGTTGAGAACACCAAAAATATGGTTGTAGGCAATCAAAGGATTTTTTCACCATTAATGATCCACTTTGATAGTGTTTACAATAGTGTCAGGTCAACTATGTCATTCGGTCAATTGAATTCAATAATCAACCTCACCACATGACCTTATATCTTTGAAGTGTTCCACCAGATCACCCTATTTTTTTAACTGCCATGTCAAGCCTATGATGATGCACTTGCTCTTGTTTGGTTCTTCACAACCCTATTTCTTCATTGACTACATGGCTTTACGAAACTATGGCCTCTTTATTCTAAGCTTTATCGCTACTCCACGGTTGTCCATCACTTCAGTTTACTAACCACTGTGACCCAGCAATGACCATGAAACTTACTACCTTGAATCTTTGTGGCAGTTTAGAACTTAACATTTCTTTTACTTAAGATGATGTGATGCCTCAAACATTAACCGCATCACCTCTTCACAATCAACAAATACAAATCTTTTCTAAATCATGCAATGTTTTTATCACTGTTTTGATTGATTTCCATTTTACTTCGTAGCTTCACAAGTAAAGACCCTAACTGAAAATGAAACCTTGTGATGTTGTGCTAGCCCTTAACTCAATTGTTTTGATTACATTTCATAACCTTGTGACTTAAGCATTTAACTCATATCTTAACCTTGTGAACTGTGTGATCAAAGTATTTTGCCACTTCACCACCTTAACTCTAGGTAACCCTTAACCATGTGCAATGGAGAGATAAATGTGAGCATAACTATTGTTTCCACCCTTCGGACCTTCACAACTTAACATATCTTAAGATTGATACAGCCTATGATCATGCAATCTCTTGCCTTTACCTTTTTGGGAAATAGAACATGCGTCATCTCATTGCTTTCTCACTTTAGCTATCCTTATGCATCTTTGAAAAGTGAGATAGTGACATGCGTTGATTTGCTGAAATCTGACAGCTATGACAAAGCAATATATTTCCTTGTGCTTTGTATTTGTAGGAAATTAAAAATTTCCACCTAGAATCTCGTAATTACAACTTTTGGAAACTCACAACATGGGCCAGCCCCACCACCTCCATGTGTCATTACATCACATTCTTGATTTGGCTAAACTTCATGCAATTTTTCAAAGAGAGAATGTGACAGCCATCGATCTAACAAGATCTGACGATTTCTATATAAATGATGTTCTTTTGTCATAGTCAGTACCTTCGACCAACCAGAACATGCCACTTTGTCAACTTTCTCTAGCACATTTCTTTTTGTGGCCCACACCTAAGTCTAGTCCCACTATGTCCACATGTTGAATTCTCACTTTCTTGCTTTGGCTATCCTACGTGCAACTTTAGAAAGAGAGAATACGACAAGCATTGATCTGCATCTAATCAATGGCTTGAAAGATGTGTCATTTTATAATTCTTAGAGAGAGGCTTGCAGGGATAGGTGTCAACTTGTCACTTCTTCATTTTAATTAATTTTCATGCATCTTCCAAAATAGATAAAACGATAATCAGCGATCATCTAAGATCTGACGATCATGAAAAAGACTCCCTTGGATTAAGAAACTAAAATGAAATAAAGGGAAAGCTAACCAAAGGTAAACCTAGGTTGGAGATGTGTTAGGCGCTAGGGAAAATAGATTTTCACAAAATTATTTTTAAAAAGGTTGCATGGAACTTTATAATAAAAGGTTTCTTTTAAGGTTTTAGGGTTTTATTTAAAAACCTTTCAGCGCATATTGAAAATGTGAACAATGTCAACCAATTTTAGAGATCTAGGGAACAAATGACATTAGGGAAATATAATTAGGGGTTTTTTCTAGGGCATAATCAATAAAAAGACACACAATCCCTAATTGTATTGATGATAATTGGATCTTTCACTACAATTTTGCAAAAAAATTAACATGTAAAAAACCAAGCTAACAAGAACAAAGGTGGGGGGGGGCTAAAAAGACTAACAGTTCCCTTTTCAATCCTTTGACTTATTCATGCAGAATATTGTTCTTCTCTAATAGATTTGCAATGGTTTCATCTTCCATCATCAAGCAATCCTTGAGTATCAAGTTCTTAATAAAGTGTGTCATTTTTTTGGATAGCCATATCTTTTCTCTTTCTTAGGGATTTCCTCAGTTCCTCTCTTGCTACTACAAGTTGTTGTAGTATGAGATGGATGTCAATCACTTGATCATCAATAAGCTTTCCCAATTTGTAAGCCTCCATCTCCAAGATCTGAACTCTTCAGTTGTTAAACTTCTTTCAGGAGATCTATCTTTTGATACCAATTGCTAGAAGTTTATTGGGAAATTGAGATATTGAGAGGGGGGTGAATTAGGATCTATAAAACTTTTATCCTTCAAAACAACTTTACTGTATTCACCATATTAACCGTCTCATATCTAGTTTATCCATAACACAACTTGAAATATCAAATGCTGAAATCAATATAACTATGTATCACATCCATGAAATATAAACACATAACACAAAATATTTTGGTAAACTTGAAACCCTCCAAGGTGATGGTAAAACTAGGGTGGGGATGACACCCACAATTCTTTGCTATTGCAGTAACAAAGTTAGCCTGCTAGGATTACAAATTTTACCACTTCGTATGATCTACTTGTTGCCATTAAGGTCAATTTGTCTATTAGTGGCTCAACACTTAGTCAAATGGTTACATTGCTACCGAGCTCTATAGTTTCTACTGAGCTTATCATTCATCGAGTAGTGTTAACCAAGTGTCTTAGTTGCTACCGAGCCAAACAGACAATTTGTAGTTCATCTTGAGCTACACATTATCTACCAAGCATCAAAGATAATTTTCAGTATAGCCTGAGTGTAGCAGTGTCTAGCAAGCTATTCAATGGAAGTGATGAACACTCCACTATTAACCGAGCTCTATAGTGTTAACTAAGTCCTATAGTGTTTACTGAGTTTGTAGTGTTAACTCAGTGAATCTAGTGTTGACTGAGTCATGCAATGTCAATCAAGTGATTTAGTTGTTACCGATTTTCTTAGTTTTCACCAAGTCACACAGTGCTAACTGATTTTTAGCTACTTGAAGAGTGATTGGTATGGACTAAGCTTCAACTTCAACTGAGTGCCAAATTTTTCCAAGAGTTGATAGTGTTTTTGCGTATCAAAACATCACCGAGTTTGTCTTCAAAATCTGAGTTACAACAATTGGGTAGACTTTGTGAATTATGATGAATTTGGTATTGTAGCCAACTCAAGAAGATAATGAATTGGATTGGTATATATGTAAGGATACAAGTGGAGAAGTGTGAATAGAAGAAGGCTACAAGTATTATAAGGGAGAACATAGATTTATCTATCACAGTCAAGTGATCATTGCAATACAAGGAATCTCTTTCAACAAATTAGAGTTATAGATCAAAGATCAGCCATTGATTCATCCTAACAGGTGCATCAGTCAAATCCTTTAATAGGGTGGACTTAATAGTATTTTGCTAAATCTCTTAACTGAGTGCATACTTCATTTTATGTTTGTAAATCCTTCAACAAGGTGGACCTCATAGTCATTATTGCTCTTAATAGGGAAGATAACTAGAGGTGGTCAATTTTAAGCCTTAATATGTTAACTTTATACTACAATACTAAAGCTTGTGGGTATCATCCCCACCCCAGTTTTACTTTCTAATTGAAGGTTTTTGGGTCACCATATCTTGTGTCAAAGTATTATGAATGTTTTATTGCTTTCATTCTTTCATGCATGTAATTATATCATAATAATATATGAATGATTAATTGGTGAAGTAAGATAAAAATTTATTGGTTCGTGATTCAGCCCTCTCCTCTCAATAACCTAGCCTACCTTATATTTCCAAAAATTGTTATCAAAGCTATCAGTTCTCACAAAAGAAGTTTTACAGCTTGAGATAAGATCAAAGGAAACAAAGGTTTCTAGGCTAGATAAAGCTATTGAGAATGAAAGGTTGGATCTAGAATTGGTCATTGTACAACTCAAGAAATCAATGAAGAAACTCTCTTAATCATTGAAAAGAAGGAAATATCTTGTAGTACAAATGGATGACAATCTCTACATTGAAAATACAATTGAAAACTTATGTCTAGAAAGAAATTCAAATGAAGTTAATGTAGCAATCAAAGACCTATTGGAAAAGAATTCCAATCTTCAAGAAGAAATCAAAAAGCTAAAAAGAAAGCAAGAAATCCAATCAATCAGATTATGTGAAGTCATGAAAGAAAAAGAGAAATCCAAAGAAGTGATAGAAGAAAAGGACAATGAAATTCAACAACTATCCCTTCAACAATCAAACTTTATTGATCAACTCAATGATGCAAATCAAGAGCTTATCAATCTAAGGGTAGAAAATGAAAGATTACAGAATGATCTCAACATTGAAAAGAAAACCAATGAAAGAATGATGAAATCTCTAAAAAGCATGAATCAATTGAATGAGAAAATTTAGTATAGACACAAAGGCAAAGTTGGATTAGGATATATAGAAGAAGGTGAATCATCTCAGGAAGGAGCTCAAAAGAACAAAAGGCCTACTTGCAATCATTGTGGTAAGATAGGTCATACATAAAACAAATGTTGCAGCAATGGTAAAGAAAAAATCAATGGAAAGTGTTACAGTTGCAACACAAATGGTCATAGAGAAAGTGAATGCACAGAGAAACCTAAGTTTGAAGGAAAGTATCACAATTGCACAAAACAAGGACATAAATCTTCAGAGTGCAAAACCAAGAAATGGAACCTAGCAGAAAAAATTGTGAAAGCAATATTTGGATGGAATTACAACACATGGTCTAGATGTCACTATTGTGGTGAATTTGGACACATAGGATCAAACTCTGTGAAACATCGTATGAGGAAAAGAGATACTACAAATAGATTTTTTATTTGTATAGAACTTGGACATCTTGCCAAGAATTGCATCAACACATAAAGAATTGAAGATGAAAAGAAATCCAAAGCTAACAATGTCAAAAAATAAATGAGGCAATAATGGATACCAAAATCTCCAAAGAATGCAAGCCAAAATCATGAAGTGAATGACACCCAAGTCAATGAGTTGGGTGGCACAGTCATTTCAACATAGTTCACTATGGAGATCATTGGAATTGTGATTCAGAAGAAACTATCTAACATTAGTTCTAGCTAGCAAATAGAAAGATCCATATCGGCATTCAAGATGCACAAGGATCACCAAGTAATGATAGAAATTCAAGACATCACCAAGCAAGGTCAGGTCACAAGACCTTACTAAGCATGGTCGGGTGACATCTTGTTTCATTATGTAGAAGCCAAGTTGGTGATTCTTCTAAGTACCAAGGTCAAACCAAATGGTGGTAATGTTACCAAGTGTTGAAGTTCTTTGAGTTGGTAGTTCCTACCAAGTCAGGAGATCTTACTGAGTTGAAGGTATCTTAGAAGCATTAGAAAATAAACCAAGTGGAGGATAGCCTATCACCAAGCAAGTATGTGTACAAAGCATTAATGGTGATTGAAAAGAGGAAATTTGTTAAAAGGAAAGAAATTGAATGCATTATTTCACCGCAAATTTTAGAGCACAAAGTGAAGAGAGAAATCAAAGTTTCTGAGCAATTTGAGCAATTGTTGTTGAAGATTTTCCCATTTTTGAAACCCTACCAAGCGATGGAATCCTCAAGAAACAAAGTGAAGAAATGATCAAAAATATTGGTTCTTGGAGTGGATTGCAAGGCTCTCGCATTCAAGCTGAGTTTGACAATTGCAAAGACATTAGACCCTGCTAGTGTGCAATCTCAAATTCTACCTAAGGTACTTCTTGTCCACAATACCCGTTCATTCTATCATTGTTCTATTCAAGAACTTAGAACCCTAGAAATGAATGAAGCATTCAATGAGTTATGTGTGGATGGCATTCTCAAACCTGAGCACAATCATTTGGAAATCAAGGGCTTAACACATATTCTTTACATGCCAATGGACTTTCAAGACAAATGGATCAGATTTATTCTAAGGGGAATTCATAATGGGTAGTTGTGGTTAGATTGCCCTATTTTGATAACAAAGAAAATGATATATAGAATCATAGGATTGCCAATTTTGAACAATGCTAAGATCACTAAAACCTTAGGTTAGGCAGAACTGACAAAGAGGACTCTTGTCGAGTGGGATGGAAGAGGCATGAAGCTTAGTGGCATGATAGACATGGAGTTGAAGTTTGGAATCCATGTGATTGCTCACAAGATATATAGCTCTAGCTAGTTGAATAGTGTGTCATGTGAGGTTGTTGATCTAGCATACAAGGTGGTGAAAACAACTTATCTTTTGACCTTGTTGAGCTGTTGTTGATAGAATTCAACAAGAATATAGAAAGCATAGGAGTGTCAAAGAACAACCCATATAAGTTTGGTTCTCTTTCGACATGTCTATTCTTTTACATTTAGAAGTTTTTCCCTTAAAAAGGATCTATTGTATGGAGGAAGGATGTTCTTATTTTATATCAAATCAATGAGTACATAGTAGAAATAGGTGAGAGTTTTAGCAGAATCATGGATAATTACTTTGAGTCATTCAAAGAAAAGATGCAAAGTAGATTTAGAATTCCTAGAAAGCTTTGAGAAGACTATGAGCAAGATATATGTTTCATGGTTGACTGTGACAAAGTATATACATTCGAGCAGTTAGACCTAGAGTGGCATGGATTAAGCCTCTAGATTATGAGGTTAACATTGATGACACTAAGGATATCATTGAAGCTCTACTAAATGATCCTATGGATCCTAACACCACCTATTTTCAGAAGAAGAAAGAGGATAGAAAATATTATCAAGAATGCAAAATCATCAAGTTCTCCTCTAATGCTTACCAAGGGAAAAGGAGATGATGCAAAATATGAAGAGGATGAAGTAGGGGAATCTGAATTTGAGAAGGAAGAGCCTCCCAAGAAGAAGGGGAATGTAATTATAACCAAACCTGCTAAGTCCTCTCTCGTAGTATTCACAAGAAGAATAACCAAATCCAAGAAGAAGTTGAAGTTAGGTGAAGATGAAGTATAACAGATCATCTTTAAAAGGTCTGCACCTACACTTCAAGAAAATTAAAGAAGGTGGAAGAAGGATCTAACATGGCATTTTATAAGTCTCTTAAGTATGAGACTAGAAATGATGAAGAGAGAAAGAAAATAGTAGATACTCTTTTAACAAAATTAGGCAAATGGAAATGCTCACCTTATGAGCTTTCACAACAAATTTCAAATGAACTTTTGAATGCAATTAAATCTAGATGGGAAAGTGAAATGAAGACTACAAAAGACATCGGTGAACAAACTTTAAGATAGCTTATGTTGAGTTTCAGTGAGAAAGAGGTGAAAGAATCCTTGAAGTGCAATGAGAAGAAGCTCACTCTCAATTTTTTTACATGTATGATATTGCTTAAGGATATTGAATCTGTGGTGCAGTCAACTTCTACCATGTGGAAGAATATCTATGGGTTGTACGAACCCAGTGACTTTGTAGTACATGTTGATTATAAGGATGTTGAAGAAGAAATAGAAATAAAGGATGATGAAATAGATGGTGTTGATCTAGATGATGAGGAGGAAGGATAGGAAGCCACTAAGGAAAGTCTTCCAGAAATATAGAGCATTGAGGAAACTGATGCAGAGAACATTGTAGCATTGGTTATGACTTCATTTCCTCACTCTTCAATAAAAGTATTAGTGTAATTAGGCTCAGAGAAGGCTCCTACCGATTTGGTTATTGTTACCACTACTATACCGAGCACCCAACCAATCTCAAGATCTCTACTACTGAAGGTTTCATTGACTGAAGTGCCCAACACTTCATCTATCGAGTAGAAAGTTCCTCCATCATCAAGCCTGACCAAACAATAGCAAGCTATTCCTATTTTTAGTTCTATTTCTACAATTGTTTCTATTCCAGGTGTATCCATAGCTAGTGCAATGACAGTTGAGAATCAGTCTCAACCGAGTAGTGAAGTTCTTAATAAGGGTAAAGAAATTGTTTCTACAATTCTAAAGGTTAAGGGTAAAGAAGAAGAGGAAGAAATGGATCTAGATGAGGACATAGTTATTCCAAATTGGGATATCTCTATCCTCACTCCTGATCAAATGGATACCTTGGGTAAACTATTGAATAAAATGGCCATGCAACAGAAGTTTAGAGAAGAGAAGAAGAAGAAAAATCAAGTCCTTGAGGATATAAAGAGCATATTTGTTGATGCTTTGAGTATTGAGGTTGATGGAAAACAACCTATTCTGGATCAATTAGCTGAAATTGTCCACAAGTATAATGAAGATTTGAATGGAGAGGATAAACTACTACAAAGAGTTGAAAGGAAGTTTGAAAACAAAGTGTTGGAGAAAGTTGCACTCAAGATTGAAATAGATCAAGTAGAACTATCTAACATTCTTGCTTCACTAGAAACATATGTCAATAATGTTGTTTCATTGTTTTTCAAACTAAGTGACACATCTATCTTCACAAAGGAGATCAATGATAAATTGCCCAAGATAGATGAGGATATGAAGGCAAGTGAACACCAGTTGTCACTTGATCCAAGTTATAGTTATGCACATTACACAAGAATCAAATATCTAACAAACCTATAGGCATAATTATTGAAGGAAGAAGCCAAAATTAAAGCTACACTTGCAGAAATTCAGGGCATTATTCTTCCAAACATGGATGCACTGAAAAAGAACATTGCACATGAAAAATCTCTCATCCATGATAATAACTTCTCCATAACTGACCACATGATGGAACTATCAGTAGAAGTTCAAATAGCCTTGCACACAAGTGAGGTATTACAAGAGAATTGGGACAAGATTATGGTACTAATTTTGAAGGTACATTCTGATTTCTTGTCACATTTGGTATTAACTTATAGTTATAATACACCTTTGGCATTTATGTCAAAAAGGGGGAGAAGTAAATATGTTAAGATTATCTGTATGGAGGGAGAATACTATACTCTAGATATATGTATGGGGGATTAGTATAGGAATACAAAGACACATGTACAGATAAGTAGAAAATATCTCTACAATATCAATTTTGAAAAATCAAAAAAATAGAGTATGTTACCGAGATACAACTAGAGGAAGCCAAAACTGAGTTGAAAGCATAGAATGGTGATTAAGGAAGTTTTTGAGTATTCAGATTTTTGGTTTGATAAGTGTTTTTGTCACTAATTCCAAAGGGGGAGATTGTTGACATTAAGGTCAATTTGTCTATCAATTACTCAACACTTTGTCAAATGGTTACATTGCTACCAAGCTCTATAGTTGCTACTGAGCTTATCATTCATCTAACAGTGTTACTGAGCCAAATAGACAGTGTGTAGTTCATACCAAGCTACACAGTATCTACCAAGCATCAAAGATGGTTTGTAATATAGCCTAAGTATAGCAGTGTCTACCAATCTATTCAATGGAAGTGATGAACACTCTAGTGTTAACCGAGCTTTGTAGTGTTAACCAAGTCCTACAATGTCTATCAAGCTCATGGTGTTAACTCAGTGAATCTAGTGTTGACCAAGTCATGTAGTATTGACCAAGTGATTCAATTATCACCAATTTTCTCAGTGTTTTCCGAGTCACATAATGCTAACCAATTTTGAGCTACTTGAAGAGTGATTAGTATGGACTGAGCTTCAACTTCAACTAAGTGCCAAAGTTTGTCGAGTGTTGATAGTATTTATTACGTATCATAACATCACCAAGTTTGTCTTCAAAATTTGAGCTACAGCAGTTGGGTCGACTTTGTGAATTATGATGAATTTGGTATTGTAGCCAACTCTAGAAGATAATGAATTGGATTGGTATTTATGTAATGTATTATATCATATCCAAATATGAGAGTGTATCAATGAGAAGTAGATAAGTGGGAATTGAAGAAGGCTACAAGCAATATAAGGGACAACCAAGATTTATCTATCATAGTTAAGTGATCATTGCAATACAAGGAATCTCATTTAGAAAATCAGAGTTGCAGATCAGAGATCAGCCATTGATTCATCCTAACAGGTGCATTAGTCAAATCCTCTAACATGGTGGACTTAACAATCTTTTGCTAAATCTCTTAACTAAGTGCATACTTCATTGTATGTTTGTAAATCATTTAATAAGGTGGACCTCATAGTCCTTATTGTTCCTAATAGGATAGATCACAAGAAGTGGTCAATTGTAAGCCTTAATAGGTTAACTTTATACTGCAATACTAAAGCTTGTGGGTATCATCCCCACCCCAATTTTACTTTCTAATTGGAAGGTTTTTGGGTCACCATATCTTGTGTCAAAGTGTTATAAATGTTTTATTTCTTTCATTCTTTCATGCATGCAATTAGATTAGAATAATATATGAAGGATTAATTGGTGAAGTAAGATAAAGTTTTATTGTTTCATGGTTCACCCCTCCCCTCTCAGTAACCTAGCCTACCCTATATTTCCAACACTAGCCTACCCTATATTTCCAACACTACCCTGTGGGTGGTTTGCTCTATTAAAATCTATATAAGACTATTAGGTCTACCTTGATTAAATTATTTAGCACTTACAATTAAGTAAAGGCTCTGTTACGAAATTTACAAAGGTCTATTAAAAACACTATGTTAAGAGATTTACCCTAATTGAATCTGTCAAAATGAATTTAGTACCTAATCCTTCATTCTGCACTTACAATTTCTTATTAGGGATATCCTCCTTCTAATCTCTTATCTGATCTATTATCTGATATGTCTTTACTCAATCCTTCACTACTTCATTAGGTCACTAACTCTGTTACTTTACAACTTTATCTTGCAGCCTCCAAATCCTACTTCCTTCACACAATTCACATTATCATCCGCTATATCAAAATAGGGTTTGGATATGCCTATTTAAAGACATATGTAGAGTTTTCTAGATGTTTCCCTTTTTGCCTCTTCATCTAATTGGTTTCCCATCTCTTTATAGGGATCAGTGATCCATGTCAAAACATGTAACAACCATCATAACAAACTCTATGATCATTAAATGTTATGTACATGTCGGCGCAAAATGGTTTACCTAAAATTTTGTACCATCTTAGATATTTTTGTTCACTCTATATTACTTAGCACATACTATCTCTAATGCTTGGTTGTAACTGTTCTTCATGTTGTTGCTCAGCCTTAACTAACTTGGCTCCTTCTATATAACTTGGCATCTATGTGCATTGTTTGCTCAACATTCACTAAACTTAGCTTGTATGAAATTACTTAGAAACCAAATACTTGCTCGGCTCCTATAGAGCATGACATACACATGACTATTTATAAGCCTTTACATGACTCGGCCTATATAGAGTAACTCGATCGCAGTGATGACCGGTTGACTTTGCCTTATATATGACTAATTGGTTGACACAAATAGACAACAAAACTTAGAGATGCCAACAATATTCATATCCTCATATTTTACACTAGTGATGGTTTTATGGTCTTTTAATGTCCTTCATAAGGCTTGATGACAAAAACTAAGACCTACTTATATAACCCTTAGGATTTCACTTTGCATACTAGCTTGTATTTTAGGGTTCATTCTAGCTTAGTTTCCATTTGAGTGTTGAGAGAGTCTCTTTTATCTTTCATGGATGTGTTGGTCAACTATGTTCATCCTCCTAACTCTTCTTGATCATGTCATCATCCTCTTTTGATCTTGTCATCTCACTACTCTCTTCTTTTCTTGTCATCATGAAGGGTTAATCTCATCATTATATATGGCCTATCCAAGTGCTAAATTTTCAAATCATGAGTTCATATCATAACACAGAGCTAGACATAGATGAGAGATATCAATATATCTAAGAGCGCATAACGTAAGCAAATGAGCATAAACATGAGCATGTCATATCACATGGATACATAAATACAAGTGTTGAAAACTAAAGATATGTTCATCTATCACATAATCATGGAAAGATACTAGTACACAACAATACCAAAGCTCACATCCAGTATATCATCTATATGGTTAAATATCAAGTATAAATGCAACATGATTACAAAATTTGGATCACTATCTCAAGTACATCAGAACTATAAAGCCCTAGATACAATTTATATCTAGATCCCTCCCTCCTATGTAGATGGTGAATGTGGAGGATCCTAAGTCATATCTAATGGTTGTTTTGTGCCCTCTAATCTTCCTTCCCTCTCTAAATAGTGGGGCACCTACTGCTCTTGAGGTAGTATCGCTATGTATTCACAATAGTAAGTTTCTCTAGCCCCATGTCTCTTTTCATCCTATTAGTAACTGGTCTCTCATTGCAATTAGTGTCCTTGTCTATTGTAGCTCCTCCTCTAGTTCCTTGATCGTCTAATCTCTCCCTTCATCCCCTCTTTCTAGTATAGACTACTCTTATCACTTTTCCTATCTCTTTCCTCTATCAACTTGACCCCTTCTAATGAGTATCACTCCCTCATTTGGCTCCTCCTCCTCCTCCTCTTCCCTCACAATCACTCTGCTCTAAGATCAGGTGTAAGGATGACTACTAGAAAAAGCCTAGCTCCTAGACCCACTCATCATGTCATGTCTCTTATCTCCTTTCCCTCAATCCCCTTCATCATCCCCATAACCATCATTTCTGCTATCTACCTCTACTGCATATGAGACAGTGAACCTCACAAAGGGGTGTGACCTCTTTTGTCTCATGTAGTCAATTGGTATACCTACATCTATCACTAGTAGAAGTATATCCTATTCTATTCATTATAGTTGTCATGTATCTTGTAGGAATTCTCTGTAGCTCCACATTGATAGCCATCCATATCCCTCCTCACCCTAATATCTAGTAAATGTGGTCATCTTTGTACTAACCTAATGTATCTAGCTAAACTAATGTCATGCCCTATTGATGGTGAACCTCTCTAGCACCCATGGATGTCTCCTTGGTAATTGCCTATTATAGAGCATACAAGTCATCTCATCTCTATCCTCTCCCCAATCCTTGCACCTAACATGTGGCCTCCAGTTAAATGACACCAAGTTATCCTACAACCGTCAGTAGTAGTGTGTATCTCCACTATGTGGTTGTGCCACAAACCCTAGATATTTGTATATGAAGGATCTCCCCCTCTATCTTAGTTGTGCTCTAGGTCGCACCATAGTGATGTGATGCCACACCCATACCTATGCAACTATGGCTCTGCACTCCTAAATCTTTGTTATCATGTAGACTATATCATATAGCTCATGATATATATCTATCAGTAGGGTGGGTCCCCAAGCCATCTATCTCAGTCTTCCAATCATATCCATAACCAATCTCTCACATCCATGTGGGAACCCCTTCTAGCTCCTATTGGTAATCAGACCCTACCCTATCAAAGAGACAACAATGCATGCCACTTGATGTTGATACCCATAACGCTCTATAATTTTCTCCCATAGGAAATATTTATCCAACATTGTGTCATCTAGGAACAATGCATGTAATGTGGCTCTACCATCCTCTAAGGACTAGTCAAAGTATATCTGTGGCACAAAGTTTTCATGTCAAAGATGATATCAACAAGACTAACTAAAATGACAACTAGAACTAATATACAATACTTAATGGCTCTCCAACACATGGAATCCATAGGAACTTGTGCATATCCTCGAGGGTGATGGTCATCTTGCTTGTCAATAGATGAAATGTGTTATGCTCACTATGCCATCTATTAGTTAATGTTATCAATAGACCATATTTTTCTCAAATATGGGAAAACTATAGAAACTCACCAAATCCCATGTCTCTTAGTATATCTCTCTATCTAATATCTAACCAGGGAACAAGTCGTAAACCAACTATTTCAATTTCTCTAATAGATAAATATGGAACACCTCCTGCATTGTAATACACACAAATGTATCAATTACCATCAAATGAGAATCAGAATAAAACTAAGGATATCAATACACAAATACAAGAGAAATCAACTAAATCCTAATGATGCAAAGTAATGTAATTTCTATTTATGACTCCATTATTGGTTGAACTTGTATCATACAATACTTCATTTTATACATATACAATACTTTGGTGGTATGATACTTTGTGCAAGATCGTATATGTGATGGGTATATCTGATACAACACACTATAGGACTATGGGACAACACATTACAATTATTGGAACTATCGTATGAGGGTTTACAAAATATGGTATGATACACTAGCAGTATCATATGAATTTTTGACTAAAACTATCCAAAACATTAAAAACATGCCAAAAATGCTCAAAATCGCTCAAAAACTAGCTTGGATGTTTGTTACTTATTGAGGCAATGTACTGTCAAGATCAATTTTGTAGTCAACTAAGCTCAAATCAATGACTCTCGACTAGAACTCTCATCTCTGCTATGGTTCTCTCTCTCTCTACTCTGGACTCCAAAATTCAAATGTAACAAATGATTTGAAAATGGCCCCTTGGGTCCCTTATATAATACTCTTTAGACATATTTTTCACCTAGCTTTTAATCACTTTGGGTTTTTATGAAATTGCACCCTTACATAATTTTGATGTCTTGGATCTATTTTTGGGATCAAAATCAAAATTTGGGTTCATCTTGATGGTCAAAATCGCATGTTTAAGTTATTCCTTCCTCTACATAGTTAACTAACCTTTCGAAGGCTTAATATTTCAATATTTTTAAGGCATTCCTCATTTCTTCCATTTCATCATCATTTCTACTCTCTTTTCTTCTCCTCATTCATTTCATTTCCTTTTATTTTCATATTTCTTCTTATTTTGACCTAATTGTCACAATTATCTTTCTAGTAAAATCTAGTCACACTATGGCATGTTATCAACTCTTGGTGGTCAACCTTTGGTACTAATCACTTATCTGTAATCTTAGACCTTACCTTATCTTAATTTGATCAAATCTATCTCATTTATGCATCTCCTCTACCCCATTTCAATTTTGGTCCCAAGGGGGCAGGAATACTCTAAACTATCCATCTGCTTTGGACTTGTCAGTACTCATCTTGGGTTCTAATTTGTCGTCTTAACTTGATCCATCTTCTTAATTTTGACTACTTAACTTTGATGTGTTAGTGTCCATATTATGGGTTTTGATACTCTCTTATCTATTTCTCTCCTAATGTCTAGTCCTACTACCTATCAATTATGCATTCGGGATCATCTATCTCTCTCTGCATCATTCAATCAAGTTTGAAGTCAGATCTCTCTATTAGCTTGACATCTTCATTTTTTGACTTAATGTGTTCCCAGATTGATCACACATTAGTCAAAGAGGGGCAAATTTAATCACCCAAAAACGGTCCTCTAGACTCTTAGCCCCCTTTCTAGCAATTTTGCATAATTTACCTATCATTATTCTTGATCAAATCATCACTTTACTATTTATTCAATTTTATCCTATATTTTGGCCACCATATCATAAGTCTTTTATTTAATTGAAAGAACTTGTCTCCTTTTAATAAAATAAAATATCCAAAATCCCCTTTATCCTAAGTGTGCACATGAAAAGGCATTTTCATATTTTAAAAATAAAAGAAAAGACATTTTTGCCTACACTTGAATGCACACTTTTCTATGTGAGAGGAAACTTTATTTTTAAGATAACTTTAATTCTCTTCCACACATCTTTTGCCTCTTAAACACCACAGGTGATCTTGCTTAGTTGAGATTTTTGTGTACAAAGTCAACATCAAACTCATTCTCCACCCTTGATTTTGTCTCTTAATCTCTACCATCCATTTCTCTTTAAAAGGAGGTTCTCTCCTCACTCTCCTATACCTTATGCTTGTGTTATGTTGTTATGCTATCATATTTCTTACTCGTGCTCTTGAGCATATTTTCACTCACATTTGTTTTAGTTTTATTCTTAGCTTAGTTTCTCTTTTATGCAATAGGTTAGCTCACATAATTTAACTAGGGGTTTTCTAAACTCTTTGTTAGCTTAGATCTTCTATTTCATCTAGTTCTTACTTGCATTTGCGTTGCATACTTTATTCTTGGATATCGACACTCTTGCCTCTACTCCTTTGAATCTTCTTTTCTACAGTGCACCTTAAAAGGGTTGCCTAACTAGGTTCATTTGAGGGACACCACACTATCATTGTACTCTTGCACGTCATAGATAGGAAGCTATAGGCAACATCTTTGGATTCCCTTCATCATGGGCTCTCTCAAGAATAATGGTCTATACAAGTATGTTCACTTTTTGAGCATACAAAAGCTATAGTATGTGGGTCAATCCTTATGAAGCTTGTACTCTTCTAAAGTACGCTCGATCAAGATCTTATCTATGTTAAAAGATTACAAAGGCATTTTCATGTGTCACCTAGTTAAGGGATTTGAATAAGACCTGTGAGATTCTTTCCCTATTAGGAGAAGCTTGGTTAAAGGACTTCAAACTACAAGTTAATGTGTCACCCTATTAGGGGATTTGATACAAAGAACCAGTTAGGATCCACCCTCGATGGGATTTAGTATTGTAGAGATTAGTAAACAATAGAGGAATGATCTAATGAAATAGCTAATACACTTAGCTTGAAGAGATCCCTTTACCACTCTTTTAACATGTCAACAACTATGCTCTGCCTCCTCTTAGCTTTGGTACTTCAAACACAATCATTTACATGCTTAGCACTGCTCGCACTTGCACACATTCACTCTTCTATTTTTTAGGCTCACTACCTTCTCCCCAATACGCCATCTCCTTAGTTGTGATTTCTCTCTATAACTCTTTCTCACTTGGAGATTACACTTAGCTTTGCTCTCTTGGCTCTCTGGCTAATCAATCAGTAATCTAACCTTTTCTCTATAGACTCTATTTTATTTTATAGTCTCTTCTCGTTCATCTCTGAATCCCTAATCAGCAAATTCAAAATTTGAATTCTCAATCCTACTCCTAGCTTGACTTCACATTATTGTTGTGCTTCACGCTGTCAAATGTAGCATACTTATACAAGATTCATGGATGTCTTGTGTCCTTAGTCCTTGTTGTGACTACTCCATCACCATTGAGTGCAACAATGAGTGCACCTCTACCTACCTTGTGACATGGCAATCATGAGTATCCTGCTTGCTTTTTACTTTCCTTGCTGACTCAGCTAGATTAACTCCATCTAGGTGGATATCCTTTATCATCACCCATGTTGGGCTAGTCCTTCACCTTTCTCTAATTACTCTTGTGAACTAAAGTCACACACACAAGATTGGTGTGCCTTGTCAGTCATGACTTTATAACAATCTTGGTACCTTTTATGCCTTGACATTAATGAAAGCATAACCATAATTGAATGCACTAGTCATTTTACCAGTCAATCCTCGAGGTTTGAGACAATAATGCCAACACTTCCCTATGCCAAATGTTCTTCCCAAGGAAGTGACACTTGTCATCATGATATGAAATTAATCCAACTCACCTCTTTTCCTTCAATCTCAACCCTTCACAAGTTTTTGATCTCAAGCATCCATTTCATATTTCTTCCTCTATAAATTTGAACCTCCTCCCTTCACAAATCATCCACTTTTGTGCTATCATTACTATGTTAAAATACATCTAGAAAACCATTTCATTATATCATTATCATCTTAAATCGCTTTCATCATTTATCTCTAATGCTTGGTTGCAACTATTCTTCATGTTGTTGCTCAGCCTTAACTAACTTGGCTCCTTCTATATAACTTGGCATCTATGTGCATTGTTTGCTCAACAGTCACTAAACTTAGCTTGTATGGAAGTACTTAGCAACCAAATACTTGCTCGGCTCCTATAGAGCATGACATACACATGACTATTTATAAGCCTTTACATGACTTGGCCTGTATAGAGTAACTCGATCATAGTGATGATCGGTTGACTTTGCCTTATATATGACTAATTGGTTGACACAAATAGACAACAAAACTTAGAGATGCCAACAATATTCATATCCTCATATTTTACACTAGTGATGGTTTTATGGTCTTTTAATGTCCTTCATAAGGCTTGATGACAAAAACTAAGACCTACTTATATAACCCTTGGGATTTCACTTTGCATACTAGCTTGTATTTTAGGGTTCATTCTAGCTTAGTTTCCATTTGAGTGTTGAGAGAGTCTCTTTTATCTTTCATGGATGTGTTGGTCAACTATGTTCATCCTCCTAACTCTTCTTAATCATGTCATCATCCTCTTTTGATCTTGTCATCTCACTGCTCTCTTCTTTTCTTGTCATCATGAAGGGTTAAATCTCATCGTTATATATGGCCTATCCAAGTGCTAAATTTTCAAATCATGAGTCCATATCATAACATAGAGCTAGACATAGATGAGAGATATCAATATATCTAAGAGCGCATAACATAAACAAATGAGCATAAACATGAGCATGTCATATCACATGGATACATAAATACAAGTGTTGAAAACTAAAGATATGTTCATCTATCACATAATCATGGAAAGATACTAGTACACAACAATACCAAAACTCACATCCAGTATCTCATCTATATGGTTAAATATCAAGTATAAATGCAACATGATTACAAAATTTGGATCACTGTCTCAAGTACATCAGAACTATAAAGTCCTAGATACAATTTATATCTAGATCCCTCCCTCCTATGTAGATGGTGGATGTGGAGGATCCTAAGTCATATCTAATGGTTTTTTTGTGCCCTCTAATCTTCCTTCCCTCTCTAAGTAGTGGGGCACCTACTGCTCTTGAGGTAGTATCGCTATGTATGCACAATAGTAAGTTTCTCTAGCCCCATGTCCCTTCTCATCCTATTGTGCTCTAGCTAGATCCTCTCACAACACCCTCTCCCTGACCTGAGCCTTAGTTCAAGCACCTATTAGTAACTGGTCTCTCATTGCAATTAGTGTCCTTGTCTATTGTAGCTCCTCCTCTAGGTCCTTGATCCTCTAATCTCTCCCTTCATCCCCTCTTTCTAGTATAGGCTACTCTTATCACTTCTCCTATCTCTTTCCTCTATCAACTTGACCCCTTTCTAATGAGTATCACTCCCTCCTTTGGCTCCTCCTCCTCCTCTTCCCTCACAATCACTCTACTCTAAGATCAGGTGTAAGGATGACTACTAGAAAAAGCCTAGCTCCTAGACCCACTCATCATGTCATGTCTCTTATCTCCTTTCCCTCAATCCCCTTCATCATCCCATAATCATCATTTTTGTTATCTACCTCTACTGCATATGAGACAGTGAACCTCACAAAGGGGTGTGCCCTCTTTTGTCTCATGTAGCCAATTGGTATACCTACATCTATCACTAGTAGAAGTATATATTATTCTATTCATTATAGTTGTCCTGTCTCTTATAGGAATTCTCTGTAGCTCCACATCGGTAGCCATCCATATCCCTCCTCATCGTAATATCTAGTAAATGTGGTCATCTCTGTATTGACCTAATGTATCTAGCTAAACTAATGTCATGCCCTATTGATGGTGAACCTCTCTACCACCCATGGATGTCTCCTTGGTAATGGCCTATTATAGAGCATACAAGTCATCTCATCTCTATCCTCTCCCCAATCATTGCACCTAACATGTGGCCTCCAGTTAAATGACACCAAGTTATCCTACAACCATCAGTAGTAGAGTGTATCTCCACTATGTGGTTGTACCACAAACCCTAGATATTTGTATATGAAGGATCTCCCCCTATCTTAGCTGTGCTCTAGGTCGCACCATAGTGATGTGATGCCACACCCATACCTATGCAACTCTGGCTCTGCACTCCTAAATCTTTGTTGTCATGTAGACTATATCATATAGCTCATGATATATGTCTATCAGCAGGGTGGGTCCCCAAGCCATCTATCTTAGTCTTCCAATCATATCCATAACCAATCTCTCACATCCATGTGGGAACCCCTTCTAGCTCCTATTGGTAATCAGACCCTACCCTATCAAAGAGAACACAATGCATGCCACTTGATGTTGATACCCATAATGCTCTATAATTTTCTCCCATAGGAAATATTTATCCAACATTGTGTCATCTAGGAACAATGCATGTAATGTGGCTCTACCATCCTCTAGGGACTAGTCAAAGTATATCTGTGGCACAAAGTTTTCATGTCAAAGATGATATCAACAAGACTAGATAAAATGACAATTAGAACTAATATACAATACTTAATGGCTCTCCAACACATGGAATCCATAGGAACTTGTGCATATCCTCGAGGGTGATGGTCACCTTGCTCGTCAATAGATGAAATGTGTTATGCTTACTATGCCATCTATTAGCTAATGTTATCAATAGATCATATTTTTCCCAAATATGGGAAAACTATAGAAACTCACCAAATCCCATGTCTCTTAGTATATCTCTCTATCCAATATCTAACCAGGGAACAAGTCGTAATCCAAACTATTTCAATTTCTCTAATAGATAAATATGGAACACCTCCTGCATCATAATACACACAAATGTATCAATTACCATCAAATGAGAATCAGAATAAAACTAAGGATATCAATACATAGATACAAGAGAAATAAACTAAATCCTAATGATGCAAAGTAATGTAATTTCTATGTGTGACTCCATTATTGGTTGAACTTGTATCATACAATACTTCATTTTATACATATACAATACTTTGGTGGTATGATCCTTTGTGCAAGATCGTATATGTGATGGGTATATCTGATACAACACACTATAGGACTATGGGACAACACATTACAATTATTGGAACTATCGTACGAGGGTTTACAAAATATGGTATGATACACTAGCAGTATCATATGAATTTTTGACTAAAACTATCCAAAACATTAAAAACGTGCCAAAATGCTCAAAATCACTCAAAAACTAGCTTGGATGTTTGTTACTTATTGAGGCAATGTACTGTCAAGATCAATTTTGTAGTCAACTAAGCTCGAATCAATGACTCTCGACTAGAACTCTCATCTCTGCTATGGTTCTCTCTCTCTCTACTCTGGACTCCAAAATTCAAATGTAACAAATGATTTGAAAATGGCCCCTTGGGTCCCTTATATAATACTCTTTAGACATATTTTTCACCTAGCTTTTAATCACTTTGGGTTTTTATGAAATTGCACCCTTACATAATTTTGATGTCTTAGATCTATTTTTGGGATCAAAATCAAAATTTGGGTTCATCTTGATGGTAAAAATCGCATGTTTAAGTTATTCCTTCCTCTACATAGTTAACTAACCTTTCGAAGGCTTAATATTTCAATATTTTTAAGGCATTCCTCATTTCTTCCATTTCATCATCATTTCTACTCTCTTTTCTTCTCCTCATTCATTTCATTTCCTTTTATTTTCATATTTCTTCTTATTTTGACCTAATTGTCACAATTATCTTTCTAGTAAAATCTAGTCACACTATGGCATGTTATCAACTCTTGGTGGTCAACCTTTGGTACTAATCACTTATCTGTAATCTTAGACCTTACCTTATCTTAATTTGATCAAATCTATCTCATTTATGCATCTCCTCTACCCCATTTCAATTTTGGTCCCAATGGGGCAGGAATACTCTAAACTATCCATCTGCTTTGGACTTGTCAGTACTCATCTTGGGTTCTAATTTGTCGTCTTAACTTGATCCATCTTCTTAATTTTGACTACTTAACTTTGATGTGTTAGTGTACATCTTATGGGTTTTGATACTCTCTTATCTATTTCTCTCCTAATGTCTAGTCCTACTACCTATCAACTATGCATTCGAGATCATCTATCTCTCTCTGCATCATTCAATCAAGTTTGAAGTCAGATCTCTCTATTAGCTTGACATCTTCATTTTTTGACTTAATGTGTTCCCAGATTGATCACACATTAGTCAAAGAGGGGCAAATTTAATCACCCAAAAATGGTCCTCTAGACTCTTAGCCCCCTTTCTAGCAATTTTGCATAATTTACCTATCACTTATTCTTGATCAAATCATCACTTTACTATTTATTCAATTTTATCCTATATTTTGGCCACCATATCATAATTATTTTATTTAATTGAGAGAACTTGTCTCCTTTTAATAAAATAAAATATCCAAAATCCCCTTTATCCTAAGTGTGCACATGAAAAGGCATTTTCATATTTTAAAAATAAAAGAAAAGACATTTTTGCCTACACTTGAATGCACACTTTTCTATGTGAGAGGAAACTTTATTTTTAAGATAACTTTAATTCTCTTCCACACATCTTTTGCCTCTTAAACACCACAGGTGATCTTGCTTAGTTGAGATTTTTGTGTACAAAGTCAACATCAAACTCATTCTCCACCCTTGATTTTGTCTCTTAATCTCTACCATCCATTTCTCTTTAAAAGGAGGTTCTCTCCTCAGTCTCCCATACCTTATGCTTTTGTTATGTTGTTATGCTATCATATTTCTTACTCGTGCTCTTGAGCATATTTTCACTCACATTTGCTTTAGTTTTATTCTTAGCTTAGTTTCTCTTTTATGCAATAGGTTAGCTCACATAATTTAACTAGGAGTTTTCTAAACTCTTTGTTAGCTTAGATCTTCTATTTCATCTAGTTCTTACTTGCATTTGCATTGCATACTTTATTCTTGGATATCGACACTCTTGCCTCTACTCCTTTGAATCTTC
The DNA here is from genome assembly GCA_028749045.1 of Cupressus sempervirens. NCBI lineage: Eukaryota > Viridiplantae > Streptophyta > Pinopsida > Cupressales > Cupressaceae > Cupressus > Cupressus sempervirens. The sequence continues at coordinate 285,912,491 of CM053784.1, forward strand.
TTTTCTACAGTGTACCTTAAAAGGATTGCCTAACTAGGTTCATTTGAGGGACACCACATTATCATTGTACTCTTGCACGTCATAGATAGGAAGCTATAGGCAACATCTTTGGATTCCCTTCATCATGGGCTCTCTCAAGAATAATGGTCTATACAAGTATGTTCACTTTTTGAGCGTACAAAAGCTATAGTATGTGAGTCGATCCTCATGAAGCTTGTACTCTTCTAAAGTACGCTCGATCAAGATCTTATCTATGTTAAAAGATTACAAATGCGTTTTCATGTGTCCCCTAGTTAAGGGATTTGAATAAGACCTGTGAGATTCTTTCCCTATTAGGAGAAGCTTGGTTAAAGGACTTCAAACTACAAGTTAATGTGTCACCCTATTAGGGGATTTGATACAAAGAACTAGTTAGGATCCACCCTCGATGGGATTTAGTATTGTAGAGATTAGTAAACAATAGAGGAATGATCTAATGAAATAGCTAATACACTTAGCTTGAAGAGATCCCTTTACCACTCTTTTAACATGTCAACAACTATGCTCTGCCTCCTCTTAGCTTTGGTACTTCAAACACAATCACTTACATGCTTAGCACTGCTCGCACTTGCACACATTCACTCTTCTATTTTTTAGGCTCACTACCTTCTCCCCAATACGCCATCTCCTTAGTTGTGATTTCTCTCTATAATTCTTTCTCACTTGGAGATTACACTTAGCTCTACTCTCTTGGCTCTCTGGCTAATCAATCAGTAATCTAACCTTTTCTCTATAGACTCAATTTTATTTTATAGTCTCTTCTCGTTCATCTCTAAATCCCTAATCAGCAAATTCAAAATTTGAATTCTCAATCCTACTCCTAGCTTGACTTCACATTATTGTTGTGCTTCACTCTGTCAAATGTAGCATACTTATACAAGATTCATGGATGTCTTGTGTCCTTAATGCATTGCATTTCTAGAAAGAATTCAAATTTGAATTCTTTCGATTATTCCTTGTTGTGACTACTCCATCACCATTGAGTGCAACAATGAGTGCACCTCTACCTACCTTGTGACATGGCAATCACGAGTATCCTACTTGCTTTGTACTTTCCTTGCTAACTCAGCTAGATTAACTCCATCTAGGTGGATATCCTTTGTCATCACCCATGTTGGGCTAGTCCTTCACCTTTCTCTAATTACTCTTGTGAACTAAAGTCACACACACGAGATTGGTGTACCTTGTCAGTCATGACTTTATAACAATCTTGGTACCTTTTATGCCTTGACATTATGAAAGCATAACCATAATTGAATGCACTAGTCATTTTACCGGTTAATCCTCGAGGTTTGAGACAATAATGCCAACACTTCCCTATGCCAAATGTTCTTCCCAAGGAAGTGACACTTGTCATCATGATATGAAATAAATCCAACTCACCTCTTTTCCTTCAATCTCAACCCTTCACAAGTTTTTGATCTCAAGCATCCATTTATCTTTCTTCCTCTATAAATTTGAACCTCCTCCCTTCACAAATCATCCACTTTTGTGCTATCATTACTATGTTAAAATACATCTAGAAAACCATTTCATTATATCATTATCATCTTAAATTGCTTTCATCATTTATCTCTTTATTTTATTGATCGTGGGAGGATTCCACATTAATTCATCATTCAAAGAGCAAATCAATGGAGTTGGGTGCACTCCATTTGGATCATCTTGAGTGTTGAAGGCGTATGCATTGTATTTGGTTTAGTTTATTTCTTTCATAACATATTTTGCTCTCTAAAGTACAAAACTTCCAATTTGGAAACAAGGATGGGAAAGATAGATCACACTTTGAATGATTGTTGATTTATTAGCATATTTTACAATTATTCTGGTTGAAGATACTTTTGTTAATTTGGACGAACACCTTCAACATTATAATAGAGGTTTCTTGCAATATCATTTACAATAATTCATGATATGTTGATTGGTTGAAATTTTTGTTGTTTGTAGTCAAATGATTGTTGCTCGCAATCTATTGATTGTTATCTACTTTTGTTTTTTGTGAAGTTGTGATATTGCCATATTGTTCGGCTACAATATAATGCAACTATTATTGTAATCGTTCTTGTGCAATCCTTGTTCATTATTTATAGATGTTATGTAATTTTCATTCTTAATCCAACAAGAAAAATGTTATGTTTCCTTGGCCTTGAAGTGGATTGATACTTCCACGATTGTTTTACAACAATTGAGAATTAACTAAAATGATCATAGCTCAGTGCAATTCAAAGACTTCGAAAACAATTAACAAACATCCAAACCATTAAAATATTCTAATAACTTTATTTTTTCCATACCTTATTTTCTTCACCATGACTAAAATCTTAGATTTCGTAATTATTTTATTTAAAACATATAGAATTCATAAAACAATTTATTTTACAAATAGATTGTAGAAATTTGATATTGTTAATATATTATGAAATATATTAGTCAACAAACAAAATGATGAAAAAATATTAAAAAATACATTAAACCTAAACAAATTTATATTTGATTGTTAAAAAACATATTATGTTTTCTACTTTTACATTATCTATACAAAATAGAATGAAAATATAATGCAAAAACACAAAATAAATAAATACTTCTATCCATGCATGTTTGCCCAATAAAATTCGGAAATATATACTTTTATGCATGCCTGTTTGGCCAATAAAATCTCAATGGTTATTTCAAGCACTTCACCTATTTATTTAGAAACACTTGAGCCCTATGTCTCGTGAATTGTGACCAAATATCATTAGGTAAATTCCGCAAATACACAATTCAAAACTTCCTCGTATTAGGTAGAGAGGGTCACCTTTATCATTTTAAGCTTGTTTATTTACTCAAATTTAGTCCTCCGAGGAGATTTGGTGTTTCCTAGTGTTAACTTGCATGTTTTACAAGTTACAACGAACTTTATGGGGAAACTTACACCTATTTCCATGAAACTTGTACCTTTGGGATTTTAATATTTTCCATGGGGAGTTGCACCTTACTCCATTAAACTATTGTTTTCATTGGGACTTGCACTATTCACATACATAAATGACAAAGAAAAAGAAATATGATCTTCCCAACCGGATCCCAAGCTCAACCAAATAGTGATTAAACAATATACCCTAAAACAAGAAGGTCAAAGCTTTGGCCTAGGGAGAAGAAGAAACCATTTCAAACTTCCTAAGGACATGGAAGGAGCTCAAAGCCCCACGTTATCCTTCCTTTCTTTAGTCCAAAAGTATTTAGAGTGCAATAATTGGAATGGGTCACTAGGTAAAGCACCCCAATAAAAAATTAGCATAAATTAATCCCTTATTTCAACATCAAAGAGAAGACATTTTGACAAAAGAGGGCCACATTATAGACCTTTGTACCACCAACATGAAGCCTATAGAGCTCATTGCTATTAGAACACAAAGCCTATGATTAATCATATGGGTATCTCTTAAACAAAAAGTTAGGGCAAGATATGATCTTCAAGGGGGACATTGACAACCTCATCTATGTTTGATATGAGCACCATTGGCTTTGGAAGATGTGAGGCTAAGGTTGTCATTAGAAGGGGAGGCAACCATTCTATTTCTTGAAAGGTGTGTATGGGTATTGGTGGGGGATTGAAGCGTGATATTTATGGGGGATGCAATGGTATTATTGGGTTGTCATTATAACAAATAGTTTGTGAATAAAAAAGCATTACACATATTTGATATCTTGGCTAGACACAAGTGAAACGTGGCGAGCTTGGAATCTTCTCCCAAAAGTTTAAAATAGTTTTGTTTCATCCTCATGGAAATGAAGAGATAGTGGGTGGCAATAGATTGTATATTTGAAGATTTTGAATGTACATGAAAATTAGTAGTAAAGAGAGAAGATTATCTACACCCATATTAAAGAGCATTAAAGCCACCATTGTCATTATTGAATGTAATAATTACAATTTGATTGCTCTATAATTATTATTATGAATGACAATATTGGTACAAAATGGATATTAGTATGTTAAATTTCAGTATTTTGTATTATTTTAAAAATTAATAAGGCTTGTTTCCAAAGAAAAATGGATAAGATTAGTGAAATAGTGAATTTGTATGTATTATTTTAAAAATTAATAAGGCTTGTTTCCAAAGAAAAATGGATAAGATTAGTGAAATAGTGAATTTGTATGTTTATATCAGTTTTATTTAGTTTTGATATTATATTTAAGGAGACTATTTTGATACATAGTTATATTGGCAAATTATATATATATTTATATAAAGTTATGCTTCTTGTTGATGGTATTCATTTACTTTTATAAATTCTTATTTATTTATTTAATACTTATTTTCATTCACATAATTACATGTTCTTATACATTTGCCTCATCTACTTATCTAGTGCAACTATGCTTGCACTCATTTCTATGTATATGCTTTTGATATTAAAGCAACATAAACAAGGGAGTTGGCCCTCATAAACAAAACAATAGTAAAACCATTAACATTAGTTACCACCTACATTACAACCAACAAATTCACATTCCGAACATTTAATATCAAAAACTTGTCCTCGCAATACCTACATAACTAGATCTAGTTCTTATCTAAAAAGTCTACCATTATGCTAACTATATCTAAAGCATTGTACATGATAATAACAATAATATAAAGATAAGATCTAATACTACTCTTTAAGTCTTTAAAACCAAACAAAGCCACACAGGGCTAGTTCAAAGAATTCACAACTGGGTCATCCCAACAAATCCATGACACATAAAAAACAAGTATATGTTCTCCACCAAGAGCTAGTTCATGATCACAAGATCATCCCAACAAACATTGACTCATCTTGATCAAATTTTAAAAAATAAATTTAAATTTAATTAACTACCCAACTTAACCATAATAGCATGGGGATCACTAAATGTAAGTTTGTGTGATGTTAGGCCATGTCCCTATATTTAAGACACTTAATGCGTTTATTAGAAACGCAAGGGAATGGCAAGGAGAAATTATTTGCTTTACACACTTTGACAAATGCTCTAAAAGGAATCTAGCTCTAAACAAACATTTTAAGAACATTGTCCTAAATATTTTTTTAACCACTATTCAATTTTAGGGGTTTATATTTGATAAGTGGACAATGCTTTAGATATATTTGAATATAATTAAGCCCTTTTATATTTAAAAATAATAGTAGAGACTATTATACACCAAGTGAGGTTGCAAAATATGACATAATTATTTGCATGGATGAGTCTAAGCTAGGAGTATGTTTTGCAACCATAATATCATCCTAGACCTAAAAACTTACCCTTCAACAAATTACAAATTCATAGTATGTTCAAGAAACTTGATCATATAGATGTCATGTACCTAGATCATAAATCAAATAAATTCTTTAATATAGTTTTTGGTACCCACTCTTTGGTCATCAAACTATGCACACTTGTTCTTTATCTACACTAAAGTATACAAAATATCAAATATCTAACTCATTATTAATTAGTCCAGTTTAGTTGTGTTTATGCATATCTTCATTTTATTATATTCTCTTAAAGTAAGATTAATGAGTTTATTTGGTTGTGTATTTTGGTGAAAACAATCAAATCCTTCATAAACTACCTCCTTCTTAGGATTTTTCAACCAACCCTAGGGTGTTTAAATTTATGTCTTTTTAAATTTTCGCTAAGAAATCTTAAACTAGGAGGAAAAAAAATTTGAAGCATGGTGCATATAATTCTTCTCTCATTTTATGTCTTTGTGAGATTCTAAATCTACACGTGCACAAATGGGTATGTAAATTATAAAATATGGTTATTGTTGGAAATATATGTTTTTATCATTTATTTTTATTGATGTCAGACACTTTGGTCTAATGTTATTTGAGGTGTTTTCTCAAACATTATGGTCCAGATGTATTTGCTTATGGATGGCATGTTCAAGTACATCTATGATTTGGAAGAAGGATATTGGTCTGAAAAGAAGTGAGGTTGTGTGTTGGACATGATAGTGCTTTTGAACCTATAAAATAGTGGAAGACATGTATGTATTAAGTGCTACTAAATAGTGGAACATAATTTTGTATTTAGTGCTACATAAGAGTAGAAGGAAAGTATGTATTTAGTACTATATAATACTCGAAGACAAGTATGTATTTAGTGCTACCAAATATATAGGACAAATATGTATCTAGTGCTATAGAATAGTGAAGACAAGTATGTGTTTGGAATGGTGTAAGACGTGTATGTGTTCTAGAGATTATGTAAATATGTTTTTTAGTGCTTCTTAGTTAGTTTCTTTGGTCCAAAAGGCATTGGTTTTGTCTATTTATCAATGGTTCACTAACGGGGTTACAAAATTATATAGTGATATAGTTGCATATGACTTCTAGAAGGTATTTCCTTTAGAAATCAAGGTTGAAAATATGCAAATGTAAATTGAATTGTATTCAGGTCTGGTACTAGTTGTGATGCTTTCTAGTGATCTAGAAAATGTTCTTGGTGATCTAGAAATAATGTCATCAAGTGTTGCAAGTATGATCAATTATTAATCTGGTCTAGAAACATATTATGGTGGCTTCTAACATGGATTGTTGGCATGTGCATGGCTTCTAACGTGGCATGTGGATCTCACCATAGTGTTCGATGGTCCAGATACAACTAGCAAGTGACTTATTCTTAGGGTAGTGTGTTACTACATATTTGAGATAGTTGTAGAAGTTGTTCCAATAATTGTGGATCTAGCATTGAGATTTTTGTAATGTGTTCATGTTTCCTTGTTCTTGTGGAGTGGATTAGACTTCATTTTTTGTTCTAAGTGTTGCATTTAATGATTAGATCTTATTTTAATGGGTTCATATTATGTGTGACCTATGTATTTAATGTTTACTTCTTATATGTGGGTCCATGTTTTGCGTAATGTACGCTTTGTTCTAAATGCTTCTACCATGGAACATTATTAAATATTTTTGTTGATATGGTTGACTTGTAATTTTCTTTTGCCATGGTCACCTTATTGTAATGTTCAATGATATATCGTGTATATAAGTAGAGTGTGTGCTTTGTCCAAAAGTAAGACAGTATGTCAAGTGAATCAATGAAGATCTATAAGTATATTTTCAAAAGAATAAATATCATTTTACTTGGTTTTTATTTTTGTGATAGAGGAAAAGAAAAAAAGGAAGAAACAATGTGTTGTTGAGGTTGACGATGTTTTGTAGATAGGTTACATTATCAAGAGAAATTCTCTTTATGCACTGTGAAGAGTTGTATTTACCTTGTCCCTTTAAAAATTAGTCTTGGTTGCATAAGTTATTTATTATATCTTTCTACTTTTGTAATGAGTCTTTGTTTGTATGTCCAAAGTGGTGAGATCCTATCTATATTCAATCTTGTTTTGGTAGGAATCCTCTAGTTACAAGTCCAAGTCAATGAGCTCCTAGTATCTTTATAATTATTCTATATACATTCCTGAAATATCTTTATGGGTGAGCTCTCACCATGGTTTTCCTAGTTTGGGCTTTCCACATAAAAATTGTAGTGTTCCTATATTATTGTTTTAGTTCATTGTTTACTAAATAAGTTATGTGGTAGATAATATTCATGGTTAATTTTACAAAGGTTATATTTTATGTTGACTAACCGCCCCCCACCCCCCACACCCCAACACCCCTTGAGCATCCAATGTGTGTTGAACATTAGTATCAAAGTAAGGTTTCTCTTAAAGAATATTAACCATTGTTGGCATTAATAAGAGAAGATTAGGAGGTGAAGTTATAAGCAATGAAGCGATTGGTTGGCATTGATAGAAACACAGTCACAGATCAAAGAAGGACCAATTGGTGGGGCAAGACAAGTGATCGATGAGTGAGAAAATGACTAAGTTTTATAAATAGTATGTAAAAGGAGCACTAGTAAGATGAATATTTTGGTGGTGATCAAGATAAAGTGTGAGCCAAGTGGATTGATCACAGGTGAAGACTCTATGATGTCTATACAAAAAAAGTATGATCACAACACATAATGATGACAAGTAGGAAAAGTTCTATGTGTCAAAAGATGATTACACAATATGTAGCTTATGTTCTAAGATACTAAAGATAGATTATTAATTGGTGATTGATATGATTGATATGATTAGATAAAAATATATGATTGAAGAAAGAATGGAGAGAGAATTCTAGAAGAATTTGGAGAAAGTTAAGCACATTTTGAATGTTCTAGGGAATGACACAAGAAAATCTAATTTTGAGAAAGGTTTTGATTGAAAATATGTTAGGTACATAGTGATATTTGATTTACATATGGTATAAGTGCAAAAACTTACTTATTTGAATAAATGGTGGAGATTAAGTGGGAAAATGTTTGAGAATTTGTATGTTTTTGTTTGAAGAGAAAGGTGTTGAGAGGGAAGATGATAGTAAGATTTTTTTATTATAGAGGTTGTGATCAAGGCATGAAGTAGAGAGTGTGGAGTGAGTGCTATCAGAGAGGATAAAGCAGATTGGATCTAGAAGGCAAACAGTGCTACAAACAGATCATTCAACTTATTATTTCCTAATAGTTGTAGCGAGGGAATCCCTTAACTAGGTCGATATTAACCTATCTCTTTGTGTAAATCATTTAAGAAGGTGGACTCTCATAAAGAGTTATAAATACTCTAATGAGGTAGATCCTAGAGGATCTGTGGTGTATTCCTAATAGTGTACAAATCACTCCTAATAGGATGAACCCCTAGAAAGAGTACATGTAGATCCTAATAGGGAAAACCTTTTTACTGCAATGGAAGGCTTCTGGGTGTCATCCCCACTGTATTTTTATCCCTCTAACTAAGGGTTTCCATAGACAAAAATAAATGTGCTATGTGTGTTGCCTCTGTGATTAATTGGTGTTATATGCTTTTATTTCATTTTAGCAGTCATAAGTTATATGTTTTGGAAGTAAGATTAAAATACTAAGATTGGTAGTTTGAAATTGTGGTTTACATATTATACTAATTCACCCCCCCCCCCCCCCCCCCCCCCCCCACCTCACTCCCATAGTACTAATTTATACGAATAATTGGTATCAAAGCATAGGTCCTCAAAGAGATAAGCTTAACTGTTGGAGGAAAAGATCCTTAGAATCAAAATGGTCAAATTTAGGTATGAGAAACAACTTGAGGAACAAGCCAATATGATTCAAGAATTAGAAGAGAAGTTGAGCAAATCAATTCCCATAAGAAGAGATCTTATAAAAAGGATAAATGAAAGCCAGGATTGCATAGACCAGTAATCTAAAGGAGCTATGTCTAAAGAATTTGAGGAAGTAATTACATAACTAATGGATAAAAACCAAAAGCTTAAAGAGAAGGTCAAAAATATAAAGAGAGAACTTGAAGGACAAAAAATGTGTGTGATGGCCTTGGAGCAAAAAGAGTTGTTGTGGATGGAAAAAAATATATTGAAGATACAAAGAAAGTTACTGAAGATTCACTAAATGCAAAAGAGAAAAAACTCAATAGGATAATATAAGAGATGACATTGATACAAAGGAAAATATAGGATGTTATTAATGAAAATTTGCAAGTTTAAGTGAGAATGAAAGATTGGGGGAAGAAATGACAAGTTAAAAAAGTAACTAAAGTCTAAGAAGGAAACCAATGAAAGATTGAAGAAGTTTAATAAAAGTTTACAAAATCTTGATGAACAATTGGACATCTAAAGCAAACACAACAAGCCTTGAGTATACTACACAAGGAACATTTGAAGTTGGAGAATCATCAAAGTCCAAGGAGACTCAACAATATTTGAAGGTACAATCAAGTAATAACAGTAAGAAACCAAACCAATCTACATGTTTCAATTGTGGTAAGGTTGGTCATACCACTAAAGTTTTTAGGAGAGGACCAGTAATTACTAAACTTCAAACATTCAATGGTCATTTCTATAACTATAGGAAGTTTGGCCATATAGATTATGAATGTAGATCCTGTATAAGAAGTAGATATAGTGGAAGAGATTTGACTTTCAATTTTATGCATGTAAGCAAGTATGGTCATAAAGCTAAAGAATGTAGGTCCAAAGCAAAATTCCCTAGTCTAAAGATGTTATCTCTATAGATTGATCTTTGTATTCTACTCCCTCAACTATTTAATTGAAATTATAAAAGGTCTTGTTATAGTTGGTGCTACATATGTCATAATGATGGATGGTAATGATTGAGAAATACTCGAAGATAGGTAGTTATCTAGGACAATGTGAACAATGTAATGTGATCAGGTTACATAAGGAGTTTGGGAACATGTTTAAATAGTCATACCAAGGGCATGATGGTTATTGATATTAAAATTGAGATACATAAGTTATCGTATAGCTTGATATAAAATTGATTGAATAAAAGATCAAGAAGATGTATCAAATATTTTACTATTATTAAACTTGATAATTGTATCCACATTTGCACTAAATTTAGAAATATAATAAAACATCCCCTACGAAAACTTGGACCTCTTCCTCGCATTGATATTATCCTATATCCTCCATTGGATATGGGTCGCTATTATTTTACAAATAAATGCTTGAGCTATGACCAAATCATGGTTCATCCCCAAGATCAACATAAGGCTAAAATTTTACTACACATTTGAGGATAGTTTTCTATGGTTGCATGCCTTAGGGTAGAAAAATTATAGAATTACATATCAAAAGGGTATGCCACTAGTTACTAGTATCCTACATATAAGATATCAGATAATTAAGCAGATTATCTTTTTAGCAAAACTCTAATGGGCATGTATCTATTATTTACCAATTTTGAGGATAATATTTTTAATATTTGTGGCAACACAACATCAACTTAAATCATTGAAAGTTTTTTTATAGTTGATAGTGGTTGCCTATTAGATTTGTAATATCTTAGGGGGGTCTTAAGGTAGATATTAAGAAGATTGGAATTGTTGGTAGCAACCTCTACATAAATTATTACAATTACATAGTCTTCTAAGGAGATAAAAACCATTAGATGTTTTATTTCCCAATTAGTGGACAAGACATTTTTATTCTTAAAAAAAATTAATATGCTCAATTTAAGTGGGTGATAATTATCAAAAAGTGTTTGAGGACACAAAACATACTTGTTTAATTTTGTACTCATCGTGTCTACTATTGATGACAAATTCTCACCATTAAACATTTTATTTGTGAAATATGTTAATTGGAGTCTTGTTTACTCAAGTGATGCAAATACAAGGAATGCATACTACATTGGATTAGAAACACTTTAGATATTAAAGATGATATGCATGTATTAAGAGATTATTATTGATCATTATCTCTTCATTGTGGAAACCTAGAAATCAAATGTTCATGTCAAGTCATCAATCAACACAAAAGAAGATCTTCTTAAATACAAATTAAAAGACACCATTTCAAGATGGGATACATGTTTGGTGAAGTTTAATTTTTATCTCCATATTAACTTCATCTTGCAATTCAATTGATAAACTAGCAAGAAAATCTTACCAAATTAGCTGTAAAACCTTTTGCCCACTCAAATGCCACTAGATATGTCATTTCCTAGTATGTGTGTCTTAAATGTTAGTATTTTGTACATAGATTCATGATTAGTTTGAGGGTAGGATCAATTTAGATCCAGGTGTAGGTGATTCATATCATTATCATTATACACTATTTTTTTAGGGTGTTACAAATTCATTAAATTAGAACATGAATAATGGTGGAAGTCTATTGGTAAAGTAAGATACTGAGAGGGGGGTGAATCAAGATCTATAAAACTTTTAACCTTCTAAGAAATTATCAAATTGATATCTTTCACCACTAACCCTTATCTCATTAATTTCACAAATCACATAAACATAAATTGCAATGATGTATCAGATCTAGTTTACTGATCACAACCAAAAAACATAAAAGTAAATTATCAACACATAATACAAAGATTTGGTTACCCAAAAAGCCTCCAAGGTGAAGGTAAAACTGGGGTGGGGATGAGACCCACAAATCTTCACTACTGAAGTAACAAATTTCACTTGTTAGGACTACAATTTTGATCACTTCTGATGATCTACCCTATAAGGGGTCTGCCCTATGAAGAGATTACAAGACTTATTGAGTCTACCTTGATTAAAGGATTTAGAACTTACAACAAAGTAAGCACTATGTTAGGAGATTTACATAGGCCTATTAAGAGATTTACCCTAATTCACTCTGATAAAATGTATCAGTACTTGATCCTTTGGTTAGCACCACAATTCTTGATTATTGATCTTCTCTTTCCACATTCTAATCCTTCTCTGATTTGATATAACTTTGTTATGCACTTCATTGCTCTACTTAGTTACTCTACCTTGCTTCACCTTCAAACTTTTCTTAGGCATCCAAACCTTGCACATGTACATACACTCTGACCATACTGAATTTAGGGTTTGCATCCACCTTATATAACCAATTGGATAAGGTTCTAAATCAAGATCAATGATCCAAATTTCTCCCTTTTGCCACTTAAACCTTCCAATTTTTTGATCGGTTAAACATCTTGCATAGGGATTAATGATCCATCTCATAACTTGTAATCAACTCCTTAAATTACTCCTTGATAATTAAAACATGTAATAAGTTGACCAAAAACTATTTACCTCAATGTTTATGCAATTCCAAAGAAATATGCTAAAACTGGTTCACTCGGCACTAAGGTGTTTTTTAGTGGTGAATATTCATAATTTTATGAATTTTAGAAAAAAATTGCTAGTAATTTGGCTAACTAATTTAAGATTTAATGCAACCTAAATCACAACATTTTTATTGAATTTAGTTCTAAAATATTTAAAATCGCTCAATAATTTATTTTATGAAAAAAATTAAATTCAAAGATTCACCACAATATTCAATACATGATTAGATTTGATTCACCTAAATATTATATATTATCAAAGAAATTAAAATTAATTCACCAATAATTATCATAATTATTAGTTACTTTAGGGATATATTACCAATATTTAGTTTTCTCTATTGATTTAAAATATAATGTAATTATCCTCATAATTTCCATGAGATAAAACATGTTCAATTTTGATTTGTAATATTCCATGATGATTAGCAAACTTCCTATTGTGTTGGAATTACTTTAGAATAACTAAGAGGGGGGTGAATCAATTATTCAAGGTCCAGATGTATAAATTAAACTTTTTCACAATTCAGTGAACCCATAAAACATTCATACTCATGCATGTATCCATTGTGTATTTACTAAAACTTGTATGTTACTATTAAATCAATTTGCAGAAATGTAAAGCATGAAACACAACACATCCATTAGCACACTTGACACAATGATTTACGTGGAAACCCAATTTGGGAAAACCACCAGTAACATGCTACTACTTTTCACTCTTCTGAAGTGATGCCCTATGAAAGGCCAACCCTATTAAAGGTTACAATACACACTGTTAAATGTGACCCGGTTAAGGGATTTCAATCACCCTGTTAAAAGTGAGCCTTGTTAGAGGACTTTAGGCCATTCACTTGGAATGCCACCCTGTTAAAGAATTTTTCAATGACTATTAGGTCAACCTTACTCCAAAGGATTTACCCTAGACTGATACAATTGTTAGAGAGTAACAATAGAGCTTTGATCTTATACAACTTCACTTGTAGATTACATATCACTGTTCAGTCCTCAATTATGCTTGGCTTTCATACTTTGCAACTCTAACAACTTGTTCAACCTTCAAGCATTCATCTCCTTAAACCTTCTTGCTTAACATGCCATTGCAAACTCTTCTCTTAGGTCACTTGATGAAGCAAAACCCTTAATTCCTTCTCCTCCTTAGGTTCTCGCACATGACACCAAGCTCTTTTGCTTCATGACCAAAAATTCGTATAAATCTTAAATTAGAATATTTTCCCACTCATTATTCATCATCCAAATAAGGAGTTTGGATGGATTAGGTAGGATACAATGTATCTACCCCATATCCTGTCTTTTCTAGAAACTTCTCCTAGAATCCACTTGAATTCACCTAAAAATGGTTTACATCAAATTTTGTGCCACCAACTCATCAACCTTATCTTCCTCCTAGTTCAAAAGTTTCAAGAAAACAAACTTGTCAACTTAGATTCGGTAAATCTTCAATCTTTATCATAATGCAATAGCTCAGCATTATCAACCTTCTGATGCTTGGCTCATACTGTGTTGCTCAGCATCAACTGTAAAATTACTCGACATCAACTAAAGTTTATTGGTACTTGGCATCAACTAAACTTTACTCAGCATCAACTGTTTTGCTCGGCATCCACTAGATTTTTCTTTTACTAAACTCCACCTAAATTTTTGCTTGGCTTGCACTAACTTTTCTTGGCACCTACTATCCACTCGGTCAAGCTTAGTAGACAAACTTTTTTTAACTTATTCTTTTAAACTTTCTAAGTGTAGCCAGCTATTTTGTAACCTTAAGTAGATCGTCAATAGATCATGTCATCACTATCTTACCTGATTCTTGTACTCCATTACATAACCATAACTCAATCTTTCCTGTAGGTGCTTTTGTTACATCTTGTTGATTAAATCCTCCTCATCAATCAACTAAGTGATAGTACTTGAATCTTATAAGCAGTTATCTTACTAGCAAATAGCAGGTTTGACATCAGTGACAAAACAATGACTAAAACACATAATCTTCTTCAATAATCTTCTTCTTAACAAGCTCTTTTTCAATGATCTTTTCAATCAGATTTCAACAGTTTGTACAACTCATTATGACTCGTGGACTTATATGTAGAATCTTCATACTCTACACTATATTCCCTCAACTACGCACATGCCAAAATGTTGTCTGCGAAGTTCACCAATCAAATCATTATCGATGTTCACTATTAGCCTTCACAACACTTGGGCAATTTTCTATGCCTTCAAACCAAAACTTTTTATTCACAACTTGTTGACTTAATATAGATGATATGTTTTCATAAATGACAACCTCAATGTGTATTCACATTAGCCTTTTAGCCAAAATTCCAAAAGGATGTATGCATCCTTAGGGTATAAAAAGATCAGGCCTTTAGGATTGTTAGTAATCCAAAAAGGGATTAAAAAATTGTGGGATCGTGCCTTAAAGGATTGTTAGTAATCTAAAAAGGGATCTAAAAAGTGAAAAAGATCATTAAATACAATTCATGTTTGAAAACCATAAGTAGAATGTATCCCTCCACATTAAAGAAATTATAAGGTTCTTAAAATAAGCATTGGCTCTAACGAAAGCATACATGCATCCACTAGAGACATTTTCATTTTGAAATACCCCTAAAAAGGGAAACATCAAAGGAAGTAAGCACATGACAAAAGACTACACAAAAGGGATCTACCAACCCTAGGGTTAATATGATCATATGATAATATATAAAATATTATGTCAAAATAAAATTTCATCAACCTCAAAGGAAGTAGAACTAGAACACAATGGAAGAAATACATGTAAGAGTTACAAAGAAGTGTCTTTTTGGGTCAAAAGCACATAGAAAATAATAATTAGTTTTGTTATGTTGCATCATCCCAAGAATGACTAAACAAAGGAAAATTTATGAATAATGGTACAATATGTCACAATATATAGAATAAGTAAGGTACAGATAGAATAATGTTTACATGTTTGATTATTTTATCGCCTTGTGCCAATAAAGTAATAGGGATTATTTAAAAAAATCTAAACAAAATATGAAATAAGTATCACATCATAGGAGAAGCACATCACAACAAACAAACCACAAAAGATCCACCATACAAGAGGATCTAATAAAGTGTATCACCTTTTCCCCCATCTTGGTCTATAATAATTAGGGAAGGTGAGAAATTCATAAGAGGAGAAACATCAAGCAAGGTGGAAGGAATAATAGATAATTCCGAACAAGGATCCTGTTGTGAATTTAGGTCACTATGTTAATTATTAAGAGTGATTGATAACTGTTGAGAAAGCATATGTGGTAAATCATGATCAAGATCAACATTCTCATAAATATTATTAGAATAAATAATATGCATATTATTATTAGTATCATTAACATCATCAAGATTGTCTTCTTCATCTATATTAATCATAATATAATCCAAGATAAGAATAATTTTATTATATTTATCTATTTTATCCTTGATAAAATTTACTTCATCCACAAGATCAGGTATACGATGGTTAAAGGGAAGTGAATTAAGATATGTCTAAAGTGATGAGCAGTATGTGCTTGTGCTTTAGTTTTAGCTTGATATTATTTACTATGATCATAAGTATGTCGATTATGTTTGGTCTTATTAGATACTTGAGGTGGGATAGTATCAATAAAAAATAGGTCCAAGTTTTATCCTTGTAAAGAAACAAGTGAAGGAACCACACTAGTTTTAGAGATAACAACACATGGATTCTTAATAGGTGGAGAAGTTGATAAAAGAGGAATATGTGGAATGGGAAGGAAACCACTACTAGGATCAATATTAGGTTGGCTAAGCTCAATAATTTTATGAATTTCAAAATCTTGATAAGATAGAAAGAGATAATCAAGATGAGGTGGTGGTGTTTAAGGGATTAAAGACCAAAAGAAATCAAGGTAAACATAGTCTCAAGTGTTAGGATTAAACCATGGACAAAAATAACAATTACAAGCAAATATAACCAATATCAGAAAATAATAGATCACACAAAAAATAACACAAGACACCAAGATTTAATGTGGTTCACCTAATCCCTGGGCTATGTCCACCAAACAACAAGTCCGATATTATTATAATCCAGTGATAACAACCAGATTACAATCTGTAATCCCTTATAGCTCAATACCATTACAAGAACTAATTTTTGCATTACCACTATAAAACAATCTCTAGCCCTAAGCTCTTTTATACAAGTATTTTTACTGCTTTAAGGTTATAATTAATAATTACCCCAGTGAGGAATTATGGAGTATGTACAGTACTTCCTTGATTAGTCACCACAATATAACAATCTCCCACTTGGGGATTGATCAGGCTCCACACTAAACAACAATCTTCGACTTGGAGACTGATCCTATAGCTATTCTACTACTAACCACCCTAGACTCTGTTGTTCTTGTATTCATGTTCAGTCTAGAAGACCAACTGAAGCTGAAGATGAGTTCAGCTTCTCCCTTGGTACTACCTTTGTAAACATATCTGTTGGATTGTCATTTGTATGTATCTTGTCCAGCTTTAATTGTCCATCCTCCAAAACTGACCAAATGAAATGGTACCGCAACTATATGTATTTGGTCTTTGAATGCAAAGCTAAATTCTTTGCAAGATGAATGGCACTCTGACTATCTGTAAACAAATAATTATCCTTCTGAGGGTGTCTTAATTCTTTCAAGAAGAATTGAAGCCATATCATCTACTTGGTTGCCTCTATAGCAATAACATACTCTGCCTTTGTAGGGATAAAGCATTAACCTTTTATAACCTAGAAACCCAACTCACGGCTGCCCCACCAACAATAAAGACATAACTTGTAGTGCTCTTCCTAGTATCAATATCTTCTACCAAATCTGAGTCAACATAGCCCTATAAATCAATACTAGAGCCCCCAAAGTATAAACACTTATTGGATGTTCCTCTCAAATATCTGAGAATCCATTTGACTGCATTCCAATGCTCAATTCCTGGATGACTCATATACCTGCTAATGACTCCCACTGCATGTTTAATATCTGGCCTTGTACATACCATAGAATACATCAAGCTTCCTATAGCTGAAGCATAGGGTACCTTGGACATCTTATCCTCCTCTCCTTGTGTTTTGGGACACATCTCCTTACTCAACTTCAAATGACCAAGTAAAGCCATGCTAATAGCTTTAGCATTCTCCGTAGAGAAACATTGCAACACCTTCTCAACATAATCAACCTGAGATAGCATCAATTTTATGTTCTTCCTATCTCTACAAATCTTCATACCAAGGATTTGTTTTGCTACCCCCAAATCCTTCATAGCAAATGCATATGCTTACTGGCATTTCAGCCCCTTAATATGATCCATGTTAGACCCAGTTACAAGCATTTCATCAACATATAAACATAAAATAATGTAGCTGTCATCATCCAACCTCTTAAAATAAACATAATGATTTGAATGACACTTATTGTATCCATGCTCATGCATAAAACTGTCAAATTTTAGATACTATTGCCGAGGTGCTTACTTCAAGCCATATAAACTTTTCTTCAATTTGTGCACTAAGTTCTCCTTACCTTTGACCTCAAATCCCTGTGGCTGAGCCATGTATATCTCTTCATCCAAATCAACATGAAGGAAGGTTGTTTTAACATCAAGCTGCTCTAAATGCAAATCTTTAGTAGCCACAATACTTAAAATAATATGGATAGAAGTCATTTTAACAATAGGACAAAATATCTCATCAAAATCAATGCCCTTTTTCTATGCAAATCCTTTTGCAACTAACCTGGCTTTAAATATTTTCTTACCTCCATCCTCTTCTTTTAACATGTAAACCCACTTATTTTGTAAAGCTCTTTTACCTACAGGCAACTTGCATAAATCCCATGTCTTATTCTTTAGCAAAGAGTCCATTTCGTCTTTCATTGTAGACTCCCACTGATTCTTAGTATCCACTTGCACAACTTCATCATAACATTTAGGTTCACTAGCATCAGTAAGTAAAATTGAATACAAAGAGGGAGAAAATCTTTCTAGAGGTATAATTTGTCTTGTTGACTATCTAACATTCAGTGGTGTGTGTGATGTTTGTTGTTGTGGTTGTTGCACATCATGAGGAATGGCTAGAATGTCATCTTTTGAAGTATCATCCAGCACTACATAATCATCTTCTTTCTTCTCATGTTGCTGCAACAGATCTTTGTACAACACTTTCTCATTGAATATGACATCCCTGCTTCTTACACTTTTATGATTTTTAAAATCCCAAAGCCCATAACCAAATTCATTAATTTTTTATCCAAAAAATACACATTTCTTTGACTTAGCTTCCAGCTTGGTTCCATTTTCAGAATCTATGTGAGCAAATGCTTCACAACCAAAGGTTTTAGAAAAGAATAACTCACCTTCTTACCAGTCAATGCTTCCTCTAGAATACCATAGCCCAAAGGAGTAAAGGGACCTCTATTAATCAAATATACAGTAGTATTGATAGCCTCTACCCACATGTGTAAGGGCAACCCAACATGCAACCTCATGCTCCTTGCATGCTCCATTATAGTCTTGTTCATGCGTTCAGCCACTCCATTTTCCTGTGGAGTCCTTGGAATAGTTTTTTGTCTACAAATACCATTAGTGGAGCAAGAATCTTCAAATTCATGACTACAATACTCACCACCATTATCAGATCTGAGACATTTTAATTTCTTACCAGTCTCATTTTCAACCAAGCATTTACATTTCTTAAAAGTTTGAAATACATCAGATTTCTATCTAAGGAAATAAACTCATACTCTTCTAGTTGCATCATCAATGAATGTAACATAATAATGAGATCCACCAAGGGAAGATACTTGAGCTGGTCCCCATACATCGGTATGCACAAGTTCTAATTTCTCCTTTTTTGTTTTCCTTCCTAGTCTTCACAAAACTCACTCTCTTTTGTTTTCCGTACACACAACTTTCACAAAAATCCATATTAACACATTTTAGACTTGGTAAAACATTCTTTGAATGAAGTACTTTCATACCTTTCTCACTAATGTGCCCAAGTCTATTGTGCCACAACACTGTATCAAAATTTACATTAGCTATTTGTTCTCCCTGCTCAATTGCAGCAACTGTTCCTAAACATTCATTTTTCTCTGAAACAATTAAAGTAGAAGGAACAATATGACATGTACAAATATATAAAGTACCTAATTATACACCTTTTGCTACTACAGGGGAACCTTTTGAAACCTTCCAATTTTTATCATTAAAAGTAATTACACAACCCTCATTACCGAGTTGTCCTACTGAAATTAAATTCCTACTCGGTCTTCAAACATGTCTTACCTCATGTAGTAGCTAATGATTCCCATTATACAACTTAATCTTAACTTTTTCCTTTCTAACAATCTGACAGGGTTCATTATCCCCCAAATAAACAAGTCCAAAATCCCTCTAGACATAATTAATGAAACAACCTCTATGAGGTGTAGCATGAAATGAAGCACCAGAATCTAAGACCCATGAATCATCAACACTTTCTAAATATAGAAGAAAAGCATCCTCTTCAGATTTTTTACTTACCACATTTGCCTCCTTGTCTCCATTTGGTTTATCTCCTTTATTTTTCTTTTGAGTCCAACAATCTTTCTTTTTATGCCCTGGTTTCCCACAATACTAGTATTCGTTCGGTCCTCTCGATTGAGACCTCCTCGCTTTTGACTTTCCTCTTGATTTCCCATGATTTCTAGAATTACTTTCTCTCTCAGTCATTCTACCTCAACTTTGTGCATTCAAAGCACTTCCTGATGTAGATCCACCTAAGGATTTCCTACAAGTCTCCTCACTCAAAATAACATTGATCACATCATCATATTTTAGGGTACTAGATCCAGGAATAGAATTACTCACAACCATTACCAAGCCATTCCAACTTTCAAGCAAATAATACAAAATCAAGAGAGCCCTAATTTCTTCATCAAAATTGATACCCACAGAAGATAACTGACTAGTAATAGTATTAAACTCATTTAAATGATCTGCAATAGATCCACCTTCTACCATTTTCATATTAAATAAATGCTTCATGAGAAATACCTTGTTTGAAGCAGAGGGATTTTCATATAGTTTCGCTAGGGTTTGCATCACCTCTTCTGTTGTCTTTGCTTTTGTAATATTAAATGCCACCGATGGTGCCAAACATAATTGAATGCTTCCAAGTGCCTTTCTATCCAAAAGATCCCAGTCATCATTTGACATAGATCCCTGATTCTTGGTTTTGCCTTCCAACAACTTCCACAAATCCTTCTGATAAAGATAGTCTTCCATTTGCATCTTCCATAACTGAAAGTTCTGCCCATTAAACCTGTCAATCCTCAACTTACCCTTATCTACCATCACTCCCACTCAACCGTGAGACTTTCTTGTAGAGGATACCTAAAGAAAGACAACCTCTCTCTAATACCACTTGTTAAGATTAAACCATAGACAAAATAACAATTACAAGAAAATATAACCAATATCAAAAAATAATAGATCACACAAAAAAGAACACAAGACACCAAGATTTAATGTGGTTCACCCAATCCTTGGGCTACATCCACCAAATAGCAAGTCCAATATTATTACGATTCAGTGGTTACAACCTGATTACAATTTGTAATCCCTTATAGGTCAATACTGTCACAAGAAACAATTTTTGCATCACCACTATAAAATAATCCCTAACCCGCTACTCTTTTATACAAGTATTTTTACCACTTTAGGGTTATAATTAATAATTACCCTGGCAAGGAATTATGGAATATGTACAGTACTTCCCTGATCAGTCACCACAATCTAACATCAAGGCCTAGAAGGATGATAAAGACTATGGTTAATGGTTTTGATCTTACCATTGTGAGGAAACTTAAGACATTTGTCAATAGGAGAGGCTATAGATTTCATGGAATAGAGATAATAAATCCCAATCTTAAATTGAAATTAATTAGAAGTAGGAATAATAATGAAGGTAATATCTACAACTTTACCATAAAGTTATACAAGAAGGGAGATAGAAGTTGGTATAACTAATTTAGTTGATCAAGTTGTTGAAGAAGAAAAGTTATTGATGATTAGAAGATGGTTGATAAACATGATATTAATTATATGATTTATCATTGATGTCAAACTGCTTGACGTGTTGTTTTGGATTTTTACCATATCTTTAGAAGAAAAGCAATTGTAGAAATGTTGAGAAGAGCATACTATTATGTCAATAAGGATCTTATCAGGTGACTGTTAGAATAGATAGTGATGGATAGTTAAATGGTTTGATTATTTTTAAGTAGATGAATGAGTAGATATATAAGAGAATGCTAGTAGATAATAAGGCAAGGTAAAGTAAAGAAGTGAACCAAGGAGTTTAGTTGGAGAACAACTTGTAATATGTAACACCTATTGTAAATACTATTAGAGGAATTGGGACTTATTGATGAAATAGAAGAAGAACCTTATTAGAGCAAATGAAGTCTTATTGAAAGCAATGAAGACTTTTAGGCAAACAACTAGTAAATAAAGGACAAACATTGATTGTAAGGAGAAAGGTGAGACAACTTAAGCACAATTTGAGTAGTGTGATGACACAAAGATCAAGATAAGAACTATATGAAGGATTGATTGAGAAGTTTCTACGAGGTCAAGAATAAGTTATGGAAATGGAAGAATTTGTAAGAGTGAGCTTGATGATAAAGTTTTAATCATTGAATCTAGGTTTAGGTTTTGTAATCATATTGTTACTACGTATAGGAGAAAGAAAGAGGAATTTTGTTATCATGACAAAGAGGAAGAAGGATAAGAGATTATTGACAATACAAAGAAATAGTTGTGATCATAGAAAAGGTACATATTTGATCAAAGGATTGTAGTGATGTGTTATTGTGTTATAGAATTGTAGTGGATCTGATATAACAAGATAGTGCAGACTATAGATCATTGTTAGATGTTTCTTTCTAACAATTATAACAGTAAAATCCCTTATCAGGTGACCCTAACAAGTCTATTGTAAATCCTAAAATAAGGTGGTATTCTTAGAGTAGAGTGTCTAAATCCTCTAATTGGGTTACTCCTAACATGGTAAAGACTTTAACATGTATAGGTAAATCCCTTAAAGGATAACACCTAACAATGCTATTATAACCCTTAACTAGGCAAGCTCCTAATAGAGTGTATTCCAAAGAAGTACAATTATTTGTGGGCACTGATCTCACACCATAGTTTTTTCCCTAATCAAGTCTCCACAAGATAAATAATGGTGTTTAAATTGTGTGAATATTGTACTATTTTAAATGGATGCTTAATGTTTAGTCAACCAATAATATTGTTATAGGTAAACTAAAATTACTATTGATAAACTTGAAAGGAAGTTTGAATTGTGTTTTATTGTGTAAGTTGGAGATTACTATTCCACCCCCCTCCCTTCCCACCCCCCCCTCCCTCCCCACTAGTAATCTCCCTATATCAACAATAAAATCATAAGGATGATAAAGAAAACCATTGCAAGTTTGAGACCAAGTTACATGTGTACCATAGAAATTATTTAAAATATGTTCTTTAGTTGTGAAGTTCATTACAGAAGAAGGGTCAAATAAGACACCATGGGAAGTGATATGAGCCACCCTAGATGTATTGTAAAGAGGACTAATAAGTGCTTTAATAATATCAACATGATCAAAGGTAATACAAGGTTTATATTAGGATAGAGGTTGAGTTTTAGGTTTAGTTCGGGCATGCTCAACATGGTTAGCAACATGATTGGATTCTTCAACTTTATCATCATAAATAATATGTGTAGCTAAAGAAGAAAGTTGGGCAATAGTAATAGTAGAGGGAAATGGTAGAGGATTATTTTATATTTGAAAAAAATTATTAGGGGGTGCAAAAAATTAAGTTGCATGATTACACATTTACATCGATAAATATAGCATTAGAATCAATGAGATCTTGACTAAAATTCTTCAAATAATAGCATCATTCATTGCAATGACCCATTTAAAATGGTATTGGCAAATTGATTTGGGATCAAAGGATCTAGGAAGGCATTTGATTGGGTCAATGGGTTTAAGAGGAGGAAGCTTAATAATGTTAGCATTAAGTATCTTTGTCATCACATTATGTAAATATTCAAACAATAGAGTGTAAGTACCAGGTCTTAAAAAAAGGACAAGGGAGGCGTACCTTTGGATGAAGCTACTACTTGACCATCTATTATATTAGATGATTTGTTGATCATGATGTAGCTATTAGGCTTGTGAAACTTATTAGGATGAGATGCGGCATCATTATTATCAATGACAACATGAGGCATTGGAGAGTTTCTCTCAAGACGACTCACTTTTAATTGATAATGATGAAGTAATGCATACAATTGTGAAAAAATAGTAAATTTAGTAAGGAATGTCTTATTGTAAATTAGAAATAAATATGTGTTGTATATCAACATTAGGTGCATGATAATATATTTGAGGATGCAAGTGTTTAAATCTACAAATAAAGTCACAATCTTTTTCTTAAATCTCTTTTTTACAATGCATTAAGCCAGTTAAAGAGATTTGAGGACAAATATAATTTTGAAATTGTTGAATGAAATCGTTAGCAAGTTTTTGAAAATAATCAATGAAATAGGGTGGTAAAGAGAAATGTCATTGCAAATCTTTGTCTCAAAATATTATAGTGAATAACTTAGTCATGAACTTATATAAGTCTCAAGATATAGGATCTCAATGTTTGGAGGGATAACAACTCAAATAATGTCAAAGTAAAAGGGAGTAGCAATACCACATGTGATAATGTTTGATTTGGATTGAGTTAATAAAAAAAGTTATTTTTGCAAGGAGGAAATGATTTGAACTAGTTTATTAATGGTGGGATTTATAGAGGAAACATTAGGAAGAGATACATTAGATGTGTTAGGAAAGTTATGCGAAGTAGGAGGGATGGTGAAAAAAGCATGACTCATGTTATAAGTGGTAGAAAATGATTATAACATGTAAAGGGGACATTATGATAGCATGCGATGGATGAAGGTAATAAAATACAAGAAATAATTATAAGAAGAGTGGGCAAAGAAAGTCTCATAGTTGTAGTATTGGAAACTCGAGTCAAAATGATAACAAATGGCAGTGCATAAGTAGGGACACGAGGGATAAAAGTGGAAATTGGTAAGAAAGTTTCAATACTTGAATAAGGAGGAACATATCCTATCGCTTGAGCACCATCCGCTAAATATTTAATATTAGAATCAATAAGATGAGAAATGCTACACAAGAGGGTAATGGCATGGTCATCATTATGAAAGATTTTTCTTAAGGCTTATACAACAAAAACAATATCAAGAATGTGGTTCTCTTGAACCAACCAATTTTCTAATCAAAATCATTAGTAATCTTTTGAACTTAAGTAAGAAGAAGATGTAAAGAATCATCATTATCACAAAAAGACTAAGAAAATAATGTTCCACAATAGGATTAGGATTATGATAGAGCATGTTGGTATCATCAAGATTCCTAGGAAAGGAGGAATCAAGATCAAAAAAATCATGAGTCTACGACTTCTTCTAATGAGAATGCTATAAATGGGACTTAAAGTGATAAATCTTATTCATAAGGAAATGAAGGAGATGATACAAAGAAGTAATTCAAAGAAAATCTAAGTAAATATGAAGATAATATAGATCAAACAACCAAATCAAGAGGACATTAATATGATAGATCATAATGCTTATAATTATAAAAAGGAAGATCCAACTACCACATTAAAATAGAAAAAGTCATAAGTTGGGTTCACCAAAATGTGATATGGGAAATGGGGAACATCAAACATGTATATTGATTATCCTACCTTCCACACTTTCAAGTCTAACCCTCAAAAGGACCCAAATAAGATTAACACAACCCAAATGGATCAAGGGGTGCTAATGCTAGATCTAAGGCTATCTAAAATGTATACTTAAAAGGTCTATTTTTAAACACTTTTTTTGCAATTATTATGTTTGATTTTGTTTGTTATGATTGTTCTTTTTATGGGTATTAATTGCTTATATAAAGAAGAATGACTAATTAAGATATGAACAGTTGTAGAAGCATAAATGATAATCAAGCATATGAAATGATTGAATCTAAAATATGTCAAGAAGTGCTTTGAAGTGAAAAATGAGAGAAATTTACTAACCTTGAGTACTAAAGAGTGGCATCACTTTAGATTTGAAAATTGCTACCAAACTACAACATAAATGTTAACTAGGCCAAATTTGGGCACTTAGGACCTAAAAATGTGAAACCTAAAATTATAGTGATCATAGGTCAAGTCAAACTAAAGGATCAAGGTCAAAATGAGGGTCAAGACCAAGTTGAAAAAGGGTCAATGTTGAAGATGACATAGATTAAACACTACACAAAATTTATAAAATCCAAAACTCTAACAAAAAGTAAAAACCTATCTTCACAAATATGAATCTACAACTCTAAAAACCTGCAAATTTATAAATATAAAAAAGAAAAAGGAAATATGTTTGGGGGGTGGCGGGAGCTTTCCTTGGTCAACCCCCTATTTAGGAATTAACCTTGACATGGGAAAGCATGTAAAAGTAAGACACATGTAAATATTCACTTACTTGCCTAGTATCTATAGGACAATTTAGATATATTATCCACAAAGATGTATAAATGATTGTATACAAATGTATGATGTAGAATGATAATGTAGGTTGTCTCCACAAATGCAACAGATATAAAAGTGCCAAATTGTAGAACCATAGATCTAATTATATCCAATGCTTGAATAATTAAATGAAGATATAATGGTGATGAAGATCTCCTTCCTTGATTGCCAACTCCAATATCTCCAATGAAGAAAGAAAATAGATCTTGAGAAGGAAATGCATGACATGAATGGAGGTCTCTAATGAATCCTTACTTTCTTGGATTAAAATCCTGAGATGCACCTTGAAAACATGCTTGCAGATGATCACGTGAATCTTGGTTTGAAATTGTTAGCATGGGTGTACAATTTTCTTATAGAATATATATCCCTAAATGAAGTGATAAAATTCCTTTTATATCAAATTCAAGACCAAATTTGCAAAGGGTTTTGAATGCATTTAGGTGAGAGAAATAGAAAATATGAGGAAACCCTGAAATACTAAGAAAACTATCCTTAGGTAGAGGTCAATTTTGGCCTCTACCCTAAGGTAAGGGTCGACCTCAACCTTTACCCTAAGTAAGGGATGATATTGACCTTTACCCAGAGGGTTATAGTCTTGGAGTAATAGAGAAAGAATAATTAGAAATGAACAAAATCTTGAGAAAAAGGCAACATTACGAGCACAAATGCATCATGTTGGACACAACAAATGCTGATAAATTAAAAGGGACATTGATGAAGCTAATGAAGATAAATATCATAAAGAGTTGCAAAGTATATGTGAAAGGATCATATCAATTGTTATGTTGTCATTGATGTTAATCCTAAAAAGGTAAGACATTATGATAATCTATTAAGGTGCCAAATCATCTAAAGGATGCAGTGTTGGTTGAATCATGAAGAAGAAAATGGAATGGAAGAAAGTGTTGATAAGTATGTAGATTTTAATGGGGACTTGATGAGGTAGAAATTGGCATGATAATATTGATTTGATTGCTTACATGATTTGATTTAGTGTTGAGATGATACACAAGCATATTACCTTGGTTAGAAAGGAAGGAAAGAAGTTATGAAGTGGAAAGATAGAGAAAAAGTGAGTTGCACCGAGTTAGTCATTAAGGTTAGGAAATGAAGGATTAATGGTCACTGAGCTATCACAATAGTCATCAAAAACATGTTAAGTAAATGAATAATGATCAGTTTTAACCAAGCAAGTATGGTGTTAACTGAGCTTAGTATTTATTGAGTGAGTATAGTGTTAATTGGGGAAGGGAAAAATGAACAATTTCTAGAAGAATCAATTTGAGGTTGACATTTGGTGAAAATTTGAATTAATCTAGAAGTTTATAAGATGGGCATGAAGTACATGAGAAATTTTAGTAAAGGGATTGAATTAGTTTCAATTTGATTATGGAGATTGAATGATCAAAAGAGGAATTCAAAGTTAAAGGACAAACTGTGTTGACCGAGTATCTAGATTCAATAAATCCAAGATAGAAAATGATCGAATGGTTATGATTAAGCAGGAAAATATTGGAGAATATGGTAAAGCAACAATAAAGTATCTATTTAAGGAATGCATGCGATGTTTACAAATGTTGATCAGAGTCATTTATGAAGGAGAAGATAGGGGAGGATACCAACCGAAATTGCATTGAAAGATCAAGCAAGTGAAGTGTGAAGTTAATGTGTGTGAGTGGATCAGACAAAGAGGAATAAACTAGGAAAATGGATGAATGAAATGGAGATCTGAAATAACAAAGGTAGTTGCAATTAGAGTAGAAAATCTCTTAACTGAGTGGACTTAACAGTCTTATTTGTAAATCCATTCTAAGGCGGCATTCCATTTAATATTTGTAATTCCTTTAGAGCAGACCACTCAATAGAGGAGTGATAAGGTCTAGATGATATTTGGTGTAAATTTCCTAAAAAAGTCATACTAATAATGTGTATGTAACCTTTAATAGGTTTGGCTCCTAACCAAGCTCACTTTAGAAGGGTGAAACTTTTTGGTTACTGGTCCTAGGTGATTTTTCCCTTAAGAGGGTTTCCACATTGAAATATTTGAGTTAAAATGTGTGGATGATTGTGTTACATGTTATTTTCATGTTTATTTGATGTTTGTTGTTTATTGTTGCAAGTCAATTTATTAAGTATATAATAATAGTTAGTTTCTCTAATACTCAGTATAAACTAACAATTTATGGGTAAATATTGAATTGGAGGTTATTGTGAAGTTTGATTCAAGTTACCAAGTTTACATATTAGAAGCTTAATTGTTAAGTTGTTGAATTTGTAAAAAGGATGAGACTATATTTGTCAAGAATTAGAGACGATGCATTGCATTATTTAGATCATTAGTACAATTCACCACCACTTGGACCAATGATAGTTTAGTAAATGAAGGAAAAGCAAGAACATAATACACTAACAATAGAGATTGTGACTTCTCTTAATGATGCTAAATTTGATGATGTGAAGGACTGTGCTACTACCAAAGAGATGTGGGGTAAGTTAATCTCATATTGGTTTTGACATATAAGTGACAATATACTTAATTCATTTACTTAGTTCATGTCAAACAAGTAACACATCTCGAGCATAAGATATCAGACAGTATATGTTGAGCGAGAGATATACAGTATGTGCCAAGTAACTAGTAAGTGCCGAGACACTCAAGTCTCGAGTAATTCAGATGTCGAGTGATCAATGGATGTCAAGACATTCAAAGGCCGAGCTATAGAATTGAAGTTATAGTTGATGCCAAGCATCAACAACTTCAAGTGTCGAGTAATACAGTTTTGACATAGTTGTTTGTAATGGCACAAACTACTATGTAAACCGTTTTGGAGCTGACTTAAGGATTGTATTGTGATCTTAGATGATAAGAAAGAATCTTTATTGAGAATCCGTATGCAGTACATGCAACCAATCAAAAAAAGGGAAGGATTAAGTGACAATATGGGTGAATCACAATCATTGATTCATACCCAAGCCGAAGTCACCTAGGTCTTCTTAAGGAGGACAAACCCTAAACTTTTTATGAATGTAGAAGGAGAAAAGAGAGAAGTTTGCATGTGCAAACAGAGAATTCATGGTGACTAAGGAGTTATGAATTGAGATACATTGCAGAATCAGTTAGAGGAGAACAGAGGAAAGGAATTAGAAGACAACAGAGATACATATAATCTGTAAGGATCAAGTATATATCAGGAAAGAGGTGATTTTTTTATCTAGCAGTAGAGTGTTAACCACAAGATCATTGTTGAGACATTCTTTAACAAGTGAGTCAGTTAAATCTCTTAACAGAGTAGTCTTAACGGGTTGTTGTAAATCCTTTAATAGGATGCTTACTTCATTGTAAGTTAAAGTCCTTTTACTAGGCACACTTTTAATAGGGTGTTGAAATCCTTTAATAGGTTAAGATCTAACAATATTGTAAGCCTTTAATAGGGTACACCTTTCATAGGGTAGATCATGTTTCATGATCAAACATTGTAACCTTCATTGGATACACTTTATTACTATAGTAGTGGAGATTTGTGGGTGTCATCCCCATCCTAGTTTTACCTTCTCCTTGGAGGGTTTCTTGGTAACCAAATATCTTGTGCCATACATGTATTAAATGTTTATTTATTTTCATACCATGGATGTATATGCTTAATTTGGTATTTCATTTTACATGCATAGATTATGAGATGGATGTGTGGTGAATGATTTTAAGGTTGAAGTTTTAAGTGTTGATTCACATCCCCCCTCTCAGAGTTTACTTTCCCTATTGTATTTCCAACAATTGGTATTAGAGCCTTGTTCTATGGAAAATGAAAGATTTGCAGCTTTCAGGAAAGATCTTAAAGATGAAAGTCTATAAATTGTGAAAGACTATTGAGAACCAGACGATTGAAATACAGCTTGCCCTACATCATCTGAATGAAGCAAGAGATGAGATAAAGTGATCATTGAAGAGAAGGAAATAGATGGCTATTGAAGAGAATTACACATATTACCAAGATATTAACACTCTTAAATTATTTGTAGATGGAAACAAAAGTGAATTTGATACAACCGTTGTAGATCTGATGGAAAAGAATGGAGCCCTAACTGAAGAGGTCGAAATTCTCAAGATAGAACAAGAAGTCCAATCAATATTGATATGTGAGGTGACCAAGCAAAAAAAAGAAAGTTGGCGAAGACAAAGTCATGATTGAAGATGACAAAAGGATACTAACCAACAGACTAGAAGAAAAGACATCAAAGGTGAATAGGATTTCTCACATGCAATTGGAAACATTGAATCAAATGATGATTGTAAATCATGAATTGAATGGAAAAGATATTGAAATCTACAAATTCTGAAAAGAGAAAAAGTATTTGTTGAAAGTGTCAACAAACCTATTGAAGCCATCAAATATATTGAGTAATTGATGAGATCTCCTAGATCTAATAGTGCTACTATTGGATTGGGTTATACTAGTATTGAAGAAGGAGAATCATCTAAAGGTGGTGAAAAAAGAAATGCCAATGGTAAGAAATCAAAACCTACTTGTCATAATTATGGTAAAATAGGTCATACTTCCAATGTTTGCAGAAGCATGACCACAAATCAGAATCCTAAGCAGAAGTTCATGGGTCACTGACACAAATGCAACAAACAAGGACATCAAGTACATGAATGCGGGACCAAAACCATAAGCACACAAAGATTTGAAGGTTACTGCTATAACTGTTAGAAGTATGGACTTAGAGCATATGAATGCATATCCAAGCCCAAATGGTCATCAAACAAGCAGACAAAGGTAAAGCACAATGGTAACTCTTATAATTGGGATTATAATACTAGGTATAGTTGTCACTTTTGTCAAGACTATGGACATGTTACTAAAAGTTGCATTAGAACACATTTTAGAGGTGACTACAAAAGATGGTTGAGTCAAACTACATGTTTTAGTTGTTTGAAGACTAGTCACATAAGCAAGAATTGTCCAACAAGGTCAAAGGCACCTAGCAGTAAATTTAGCAAAGGCAAAGGAAAGACAGATGTTGAGAATGTTAGAGATAAGATGATCAAGACATGGAAGAGAAAGGAAGATTACAACACATCAAGTTTAGACGAGATCACTTCACCCAATGGTAATTCTCAACATTGCTTTATAAACAAGACATGTTTAGTGTGTTATCCATGATACCACCATGAGTCTTAATGATTCAAGATGTGAGATGTTGTTACACATGCAATGTGGGTAGCATAGGTGATATGGAAATCAAAGACCTATACAAAAAACTATGTGAGAAAAATGTACTAAAGGAGGAATATAAGATTGTAGAAAGAAAAGGGTTAACGTGTGCCCTAGATTTTCCAAAAAAAATTAAGACATGGTGGATAAAGATTGTTTTGAGCAGAATTCATGACAATTTTGTATGGTTAGAAAATGGACCGATCAAGATCATGAAGAAGATTGTGC